>JASKMD010000008.1:19632145-19799028 GCA_030144725.1 Haematococcus lacustris | reverse complement strand
ACCAATGGATCGGCGGGCAAGCTGGAACCAGGCAGGGGCAGGGGGGCCCAACCCCAGCTGGGGGGTCCCTAGCCCTGCCGCCATGAGTCAGCCAGGATGGGCTGCTGCCTGGGGCCAGGGGGGCGGCCAGGGCCTGGGGCAGCGGGCCTCCCCCCTGCTCCCCACCATGAGTGATGTGGGCAGCTTGATCACAGGCCCCGGCACATGGAGGGCGTCCTTGGACGTGGTGGAGGATTTGGGGGAGGCTGTAGCAGCAGAGGACTATGCGGCACACTGCCTGCCTGGGCTCAAGGGCAAAGGGGTGGAAGCTGGGGAAGCTGGGGGGAAGCTGGGGGGGCAAGGGGGCACAGAGACGTCCACCATCAGCACAGCTGCCACACCCCCAGCAGGAGCAGCAGCAGCAGCAGCAGCAGGAGCAGGAGCAGCAGCAGCAGCAGCAGGAGCAGCAGGAGTAGCTCTGGCAGCAGCAGCAGCAGGAGCACCGGCAGCAGCAGCCAGTCCACCTGCTTCTGTTAACACTCACAGCTCTGCAGCCCCAGCCGTGTCCCCGCTGCTGTCCAGCCTGCGGGCCACAGCTGCTGGGGCGGAGGCCAGCTCAGGGAAAGCCGGGTTTGGCAGCTTTGCGGATTTGAACCCAGGCGCTCTAGGCACGGGCCCCCTCCCCTCCTCCCCTGCCTCCAGCCCGCCCCCAGCACGCAGGCTGAGCGCAGCCATCACGACCACAGCCAGCCCAGATAAGGCCGGCAACGGTGCAGCCAGCCAGCCAGCCAGCCAGGAGGGGGCAGGCCAGTCACCAGCAGCTGGTCTAGCGGGCGCTGCAGGGCCTACCAGCCCCCCCCTCCCGCTTCAAGCCCCAGCAGCCGGGGCGCCCTCCTGCCTTTTGCCATACACGCAACATCACCCACTCAGCCTCTGAACCCACAATCGCTACTGGTGATGGTCAGGGGCGAGGGCTTGGTGGAGGAGAAGAGGCAAGGAGTGGAGTGAGTGGCGGCAGCAGCTCCGCTGATGAAGGCCAAGGAAAGGGCCAGCAGCAGCAGCAGCAGCAGCAGCAGCAGCAGCAGCAGCAGGCCCCCCTCATCATGTCCCTCAGTGCCTTTGCCAACGTAGAGGCTGCTGAGCATGCGGCAGCGGATCTCACACAAGGCCTTGGGCAGGGGGGAGGGCAGGAGGGGCTGTGCCTGCTGCTGCCTGATCTGGCTCAGCCTGTGGTCAGGGTGCTGCCCTCAGGGGCCACGCCTGACGCCCTGGCCGCCCCCCGTGGGGCTAGCATACTGGTGCGGCTGCAGGAGGAGGGCGGCTGGGGTGGGGGGCTGTGGTGGGTGCTTGGTGCTAAGGTGTAAGGTCTAGGGGGCAGCAGAGGGGGTGTCTTTAAGGGTGCAAGGTCAGTCCACACAGGTGAGGGGCAGCAGCAGTGGCGTGAAGCCCCTGACCCCTGACCCCTGACCCCTGACCCCTGACCCCTGACCCCTGACCCCTGACCCCTGACCCCTACCCTGACCCCTGACCCCCTGGCCCCTGACCCCTGACCCCTGACCCCTGACCCCTGACCCCTGACCCCTGACCCCTGACCCCTGGCCCCTGGCCCCTGGCCCCTGACCCCTGACCCCTGACCCCTGACCCCTGACCCCTGACCCCTGACCCCCGACCCCTGACCCCTGACCCCTGACCCCTGACCCCTGACCCCTGACCCCTGACCCCTGACCCAGGTGGCCCGGCCAGGGACCCCTGCATGCGGGCAGCACGAGGACAACGCCGCCATTGACCGCAGCCCCCTGCCCCTGGTGCCAGGACCGGGGGAGTTGGTCTGGGAGGAGGCGCCTGCCTCTGTGCCCACCACGGGCCAGGGAGCGGAGGGAGCCGGGGGCCTAGGCCAGCAGCAGCAGCAGCAGTACGAGGAGGAGTTTGGCGAGGAGGGGGATTGGGACGTGCCGGGCAGCTGCCCAGTGGTGGGCCAGGGTCTAGGTCTGGCGGGGGCTGTTCACCAGCACTTGGCCTCAGCAGTGGCCGCGGCCAGCGGGGCCAGAGCAGCAGCAGGAGGCGCAGCTGCCCCCCCTGGGGCCGAGCCCCCCCTGTCCTGGCCTCAGCTGCAGGCGCTGGACAAGGCGCTGGCACAGGGAGCTGGGGCGGGCTTCATGGAGGCAGAGCAGCGGCAGCGCAGTGCGGACGCCGCCGCAGCAGGAGGCTACGATACGACCCTGGGGGTCCTGGGGGGAATGGCAGGGGGAGCTGTTGGGAGGGCGGCTGGTGATGGCCTGGAGGGAGGGGGGGGGAGTGCTGGTCAGCCGGGGGCTCCGGCTACCTCCCTGATACTCCCAGACCAGGTGATGGGGCTGCATGGGTTGGGGGGGGACCCAGGGCATGCCAGGCAGCCAGGCAGCTGGGGGGACGGAGCTCAGCCCTGGGCCAGAAGGGGAGGCCATGGGCCGCGGGGGTGCTGAGGACGTGCCGGAGGCGGGCCCTGGCCTTTGGGGCTTGGCGCCAGCCCGGGCCGGGGAGAGCGAGTGGGGGTGGGGTGAGGAAGTGGAGGGGGAGGGGGAGGGGGAGGGGGAGGAGGTCAGGTTGAGGTCCCGCATTGAAGGGAGCCCAATGAAGCGGGGGGGGGGGCGCTCGCTCCCCAATGCCTGTCTTCGTCCTGCAGTATGTCCAGGGCCAGCAACAAGGGCTATCAGGTCAACATGTGCCGCATGGACAGGTCAACACAAGTTTTGGGAGGGGGGCACTGGGGGGTGAGCAGCTCGAGCAAAACGAGCCGGGCCCATCCTACTGGGGCAGCCTTGCTGTGGCCACGGACGCCGGTGTTGACAGCGACGCGGACTCTCTTGGCGAGTTTGCAGAAACGGGGTTTGACAGCGGCGCGTCCGATGTGGAAGGCGCGGAAGCAGCGCAGGTGAGCGCGATGTTCGACGGTTCCTCCGTGGGCCCTGCGTCTGCCCCGCGGTCGCCATTGCCTTCATATGGTCGCCGGCAGGGGGCGCTCTGGAGAGGGACGCCACCGAGCTCCCCGTCCGACTCCCGCTACCGTACGCCGCCAGACACGCCGCTTCCCGCGACGCCATCTGGGTGCCGGGCAAGGACACCCTCAGGCTCGCCAGCACCGACGTTCGTGGCCATGGGGCCGGACCCTGAGCGTCCGGGCCAAGACGCCGGCACTGCTCTGCAAGTGCGCAAGCCGGCTGATGAAGCGTACGAGTTGTCGAGGGAACCCACTGATGGGGCGGCGGAGGATTCTTTGGCCGATGATTTGTGGGACGTCAATGTGGTGGGCAAGGAGTCGGGGTACGTCGAGCCAGGCGAGGGGGTTGGGGACAGCGCCGTTCGGTATGGGGCTGATGGAATTGCGTGCGAGAGATGGTACGAGGCTCAAGACAGCACAGACCCACGCGTAGCACCAGCGTCAAGCCCTGGCCCCAGGCGCTTTGCATAATACAGTTGAGGGGTTAGTTGCAACGTTGTTAACATCATGCATTTTGTCGTGTTTCATAACGTGATTTCTCGAGCAGTCATGGTGGCCCTGGAGTACCGAGTAGGTGATGGAGATTATAGCGCGACATCAACCAACGGACGTGGAAATCAGCAGAGCATTCGACTCTATTACCACTTGTATTTGCTTATACCAGGCAACACATACAGGAAGAACATAGAAAATCATGACGTCGAACATGCCGAACCGGTCGAACATCGAACATATCGAACAAACACGGACGGAGGCCCCTAGCGAAGGTCGACAGCGTTCACTCGGAGATGCTTCGGCCTCGGTCACTTACATATCCCGGAAAAGTTGTTATTGCAGTTATCCTTCTCATTTATGGCACATTGCTCATTACATTATTCGGTGCTGTGGCAGACAACTCATACTGAATCTTCCTTCATTAGTTTGGTGATGGCGCAAGGCCACCCAAAAATGGAGATTAGAGCCCTTAGTTGGACGCTCCCACTGTCATCTTCAGTAAAAGGCGGAGGATGAGTAAGACTGTGAGCGATCAAGGCATGCGCAATTAGAAATTGCCATGGTGCCCAGGGCAGATCATAATAGTGGAGCGGCAGGTGTCCAATGGTGGGTGGGTTTCAATTGCGGCATGTGTGTCCATCAGCTGCACTGGCATTACTCGAATGAACACCGTTGGCGAAACTCACAGGGCGAAGCGATCGTTATGCTTCCAGTGAACCAACCGTCAATCGCCTCTTAGACAAGCATGCCCAATTTTCTGGAACAAAGGTCCGGGTGGGTTGAGTTCATTCTACATACGGCCACAACTCTTGCTGACGCGTACAAGCCATGTCCCGCAGTACACACCGGCTACAAGGCAGGGAAGGTGTTTGCACCACCGGTCGGGTCGGGTCGGGTCGGGTCGGGTCGGGTCGGGTCGGGTCGGGTCGGGTCGGGTCGGGTCGGGTCGGGTCGGGTCGGGTCGGGTCGGGTCGGGTCGGGTCGGGTCGGGTCGGGTCGGGTCGGGTCGGGTCGGGTCGGGTCGGGTCGGGTCGGGTCGGGTCGGGTCGGGTCGGGTCGGGTCGGGTCGGGTCGGGTCGGGTCGGGTCGGGTCGGGTCGGGTCGGGTCGGGTCGGGTCGGGTCGGGTCGGGTCGGGTCGGGTCGGGTCGGGTCGGGTCGGGTCGGGTCGGGTCGGGTCGGGTCGGGTCGGGTCGGGTCGGGTCGGGTCGGGTCGGGTCGGGTCGGGTCGGGTCGGGTCGGGTCGGGTCGGGTCGGGTCGGGTCGGGTCGGGTCGGGTCGGGTCGGGTCGGGTCGGGTCGGGTCGGGTCGGGTCGGGTCGGGTCGGGTCGGGTCGGGTCGGGTCGGGTCGGGTCGGGTCGGGTCGGGTCGGGTCGGGTCGGGTCGGGTCGGGTCGGGTCGGGTCGGGTCGGGTCGGGTCGGGTCGGGTCGGGTCGGGTCGGGTCGGGTCGGGTCGGGTCGGGTCGGGTCGGGTCGGGTCGGGTCGGGTCGGGTCGGGTCGGGTCGGGTCGGGTCGGGTCGGGTCGGGTCGGGTCGGGTCGGGTCGGGTCGGGTCGGGTCGGGTCGGGTCGGGTCGGGTCGGGTCGGGTCGGGTCGGGTCGGGTCGGGTCGGGTCGGGTCGGGTCGGGTCGGGTCGGGTCGGGTCGGGTCGGGTCGGGTCGGGTCGGGTCGGGTCGGGTCGGGTCGGGTCGGGTCGGGTCGGGTCGGGTCGGGTCGGGTCGGGTCGGGTCGGGTCGGGTCGGGTCGGGTCGGGTCGGGTCGGGTCGGGTCGGGTCGGGTCGGGTCGGGTCGGGTCGGGTCGGGTCGGGTCGGGTCGGGTCGGGTCGGGTCGGGTCGGGTCGGGTCGGGTCGGGTCGGGTCGGGTCGGGTCGGGTCGGGTCGGGTCGGGTCGGGTCGGGTCGGGTCGGGTCGGGTCGGGTCGGGTCGGGTCGGGTCGGGTCGGGTCGGGTCGGGTCGGGTCGGGTCGGGTCGGGTCGGGTCGGGTCGGGTCGGGTCGGGTCGGGTCGGGTCGGGTCGGGTCGGGTCGGGTCGGGTCGGGTCGGGTCGGGTCGGGTCGGGTCGGGTCGGGTCGGGTCGGGTCGGGTCGGGTCGGGTCGGGTCGGGTCGGGTCGGGTCGGGTCGGGTCGGGTCGGGTCGGGTCGGGTCGGGTCGGGTCGGGTCGGGTCGGGTCGGGTCGGGTCGGGTCGGGTCGGGTCGGGTCGGGTCGGGTCGGGTCGGGTCGGGTCGGGTCGGGTCGGGTCGGGTCGGGTCGGGTCGGGTCGGGTCGGGTCGGGTCGGGTCGGGTCGGGTCGGGTCGGGTCGGGTCGGGTCGGGTCGGGTCGGGTCGGGTCGGGTCGGGTCGGGTCGGGTCGGGTCGGGTCGGGTCGGGTCGGGTCGGGTCGGGTCGGGTCGGGTCGGGTCGGGTCGGGTCGGGTCGGGTCAGGTGACATCACAGCTTAGCGCTCTGGACTCTTAACGATGTTTACATTACACAACTGTAAGACGGCTGTCTTAATCAGGGAAGACAGCGATCTCGCAGCCTGTGTTTGATTACAATTCGTGCTTTCTTTTGGTGTAGCATGAGGGCTGTAGGGATTAAAACCTGTAAGACGTTGCTTGACGAGGCTGCGTTAATCAGGGAGGTTTTGCCCGTGAGCTTTCCCCATGACATGAGTAGCTCCCGTCCGCTTGCGTCGAAATCCTGCCAGCACTGCTTCGTTGCGCGCCCAGTGGAACAGCCTGGCAGCTCCTCCGCCAAAGCCTCTGAGACTGATATGTGCAGGCTACCTCAACTCCACCAGGGCTGACTCCACATCCACCCCGCTGGCCGCCAGGCCGAACAGCAGGGTGAGCACCACGCTGTTCCACACGCCGTGGATGAGGATGGGCGTCAGCAGGTTGCGGCTGCAGGATGGCGACAGCAATAGCACCAGCGTTGGAGAAGGCTCTGATGGCGCCGGGAGCATCAAGTGCAGAAGCAGGTGCAGCACCAGGGCAACGCCAGTGGCAATGGAAGCAACAGCATTAACAACAACAGCTGCAGCCACTAGACCAACACCGCAACTGTGGCAGCCACCCATGCTCCTACCCTGCCAGACCACGCCAGCTTGCCATGGGAGTAAGGAACAGCAGCCAATCGACCACCACTGCAACTTGGTACTTGCCCATGCTCCTACTAGCATGCCAGACGATGCCAAACTCATAGCTGCTTCAACCACAGCATTCTCGCCTGCACACCCACCGTTGCCTCCCGCCTCCGCACCACTCCCCTACCTGCGAACGTAGCTCACCCCCAGCAGGCTGCCCAGGGCCACTAAGGAGGGCAGGTCCCTGGGGCTAAAATGTGCGGCGCCAAAGGCCAGGGAGCTGAGACCCACCGCGGCCCAGGTGGGCAGCCAGCGGGTCAGCGAGGTCAGCAGGAAGCCACGGAACACTGGGGCAGCACCAGGTGCCAGGCGGTTGGGCAGCAGTTGGATGGGCGAGTTGGGTATTGTGGATTAGGCGAGTGGTGAGTGGGTAGATAGGCGGGCGGGCGGGCGGGCGGGCGGGCGGGCGGGCGGGCGGGCGGGCGGGCGGGCGGGCGGGCGGGCGGGCGGGCGGGCGGGCGGGCGGGCGGGCGGGCGGGCGGGCGGGCGGGCGGGCGGGCGGGCGGGCGGGCGGGCGGGCGGGCGGGCGGGCGGGCGGGCGGGCGGGCGGGCGGGCGGGCGGGCGGGCGGGCGGGCGGGCGGGCGGGCGGGCGGGCGGGCGGGCGGGCGGGCGGGCGGGCGGGCGGGCGGGCGGGCGGGCGGGCGGGCGGGCGGGCGGGCGGGCAGGCAGGCAGGCAGGCAGGCAGGCAGGCAGGCAGGCAGGCAGGCAGGCAGGCAGGCAGGCAGGCAGGCAGGCAATCATAGGTGGGGTTAAGCGGGTGCAGGGCAGGCGGGTAAGCGGGTAGGGGTCTTTCGGCCGGCTGCACGGGAATGGTGCCAAGATGAGGATGTCAGTGGCTTAGGTGTGGTAGCGTTCTATTAATCTAAAAGCTAACCTTAGCGGACAGAGCCGGCTTGAAACAGTGTAGGGCTGGCACGGGGTAGAGGGGAGCTGCAGGGTGTGAGGGGGAGGTGGGGAGGTGTGATGGGGTGTGTCTAGAGGGCGAGGGGGCTGGTGGATAGGCAGGGGTAGGCAGGGCTGCGCCGCACCTGTCTCCTCAAGCACCGGGGCCATGACCCCAGTGACCACCAGCAGGGACAAGTACGTGCTCAAGTCCATCTGCAGCCAGACAGGCAGCCATGCAGGCAGTTGAGCAAGCAGGCATGGGGGCTAGTAGGCAAGTGTTGTTGCTGCCCCCTTCCCTCCCTCTCTCTTTCACAGTCTAAAATCATCGCTCAAAGAATTGACTGCTGGGCTTCCCTTGACGCCCATGGCCAGGCATGCAGGGGAGCAGCCAGGGAGGTGATGTCCCCTAGCCCTTATGGCCCCCAGTAGCCCCCCAAGCCCCTTCCACCATGCCGAGGTTTACCCAGTCCATGCTTTGGCCATGCACCCATGGCTTTGACCTGAACATGGTCCTGCACTGTCTAATGTCTCACCCCGACCATGCCAACCACGCCATCCACAGTGGTGCGGCCGCCCACTGAGGAGTCGTAGCCCGAGCTGGACACCAGGCTGGCCACGCTGCCCACCACCAGGGGCGCGAGCAGGAGCCCCAGCAGCGCCCAGGTAGCCCAGCCTCGAGGGGCAGTGAAGGGGCCCTGTGCCACAGGCCAGCGGGGGGTCAGGGGCAGCCAGTGGGTGGCAGCAGCTGGGGCAGCACTGGGCCACCTAGTGGTCCTTAGCCGGCTTCAGAGCAGACAGGTATAGACCATGGCTTCTAGGGCCTGACACACACATGCAACAAGCAAGCATCAAGCAGATAATGAGAGGACTTTGCATGTAAGCAACCGAGACCTTCATCATGGATGACAGATGCGCAAGGATAAGGTAAGAAGGGTAAAGTGAGAAGTATGAAGTGAGCAGGATAAGGTGAAAAGGACGGGTGGAGAGTATGAGGTGAGAGGTTAGAGATGAGGGTGGGACATTTCCATCACAGGCCGCTTGTCAATGTGCATCACCATATGATGCCACCGGAAGCTGCCAGTGGAAGTGCTGCAGGCAGAACATGAGTGGCTGATGTCCGAGCGCCTGACCTTGGGAGAGAAGTTGAACAGTGTGTCAGACTGGGCAGACGGCCCTGCCTCTTTGAGGCCCTTGGCCGTGGCTAGGCGCACCACAGCCAGCCCCACCACCAGCTCGGCTGACTGGCAGGCCAGTGTAAACTGCGCCTGACCCACAGGGCCTAGCTGGCTCAACTCCACGCCTGTGGCACACACCTCAGCAAAAGAACCGTAAACGATGGCTGCAGCGGCGGTGGTGGCAGCAGCAGCAGCAGCTGTAGCCTCGTGGTGTGCCCATACAAGCAAGCAGTGCGGATGAGCAGCGTAGGCCTGTCTACATGGATGTGTCTTTGTTATTGCTGGCATAGCTGAGGCAGTGACAGGACTGCAGTGGAAGGTTGGACTTTGGGAAAAAGCATGGTCTTGTGAGGCAGCCAGAGCTGTCTCCCATCATTGTGCCTCCGGGCAGGGCAGCAGCAGGTGGCGGCGGCTACAGTCATCATTCTAATTACTGCCTAAGATGCATTGTACTTCCTTACGGCCCTTCCTACCTACTGCCCACTGCAAGACCAATAGCTCAGCCCAACAGGCAGAATGCACCCGCTTCCACCTCCTTTCACACACACCTGACAAGCGGTAGAGCCCAGGCACTGCGACAATCCCCACTGCTATAAAGCTAACGAACCATAGCACCTACGTCAATCAGCAGCATGGGGTGGTCACCAGTTCATTGCATTAACTGCACCACTGCTAAACATTGATGCAGAGAAAGAATGCATGTGGCACTGTTTAATTGATGCTTGTATCATGTTTGATGATGTGATTTATCTTGTTTAGTGATGGCGCAAGGCCACCCAAAAATAGAGATTAGAGCCCTTAATTGGACGCTCCCACTGTCATCTTCAGTAAAAGGCGGAGGATGAGTGAGACTGTGAGCGCCCAAGGCATGCACAAACTTGCGTCCTCAGTGTGCCCAGAGTAAGTCAGTTTAGTGAAGCGGCAAAGATCCGATGTTGGGTCTCGTCACCACGGGCATCACTACATCAGAATACTAGGGCATGAGCCAAGCAGGCGAGCAGGTGGGCAGTTGAAAAACATAGGTCAGGGGCTGGCCATTCTGCATGCCGCTCCTTTTGGTTGAGGTTACTACGCAAATGCCAACAGCATGAGGCATGGCATGTCCCAGCATTATGCTAGCGTAGACATGGCTGGGTAAGTGGATGGCCTGAAGTGTTGCGGTGACTCAGGCCACGCAATGGCAAATGCTACCACACAGAAGCGGCAGCAGCAGCAGCAGCAGGAGCAGCGGCAGCAGCAGCGGCAAGAGTAGTAACAGCACCAGGAGTAGCAGGTGTCACAATGACGACAGCCAAGGCAGGGGGTCAGGTCACCAGCAGGTCAGGTGTTCTCTGATGCTGAGGTGCTGCATTTTCAGGGGGTGGTATGTTTCATGTGCAGCCACATGGACTGGCCTGTGCTGCAACCCCTGCACAGTAACACACGCATGCATCCTTCCACCCCTTCACCCACTGCCAAACCAGTGCCAACCCGCCCCACCGTCCCTTTCCACCCCCCCCCCTGCCCCGCTCCACCATGCCCACCGACCCACCCACCCACCCACCATGCCTCCAGCTACAGCCCCACCGCTCCATGGCACTTGCCAGCGATAGGAGTAACGCCTTGAGTCCAGCAACCCCCAACCCTCCTCATCATCATCATCGCCCCCACCGCCCTTTTGGCCATTTGAACCTTTGCCGCCACTTCGTTGTTGGCTGGTGCTGATGCTGGTGCTAGTACTGGCTCTGCTGCTGCTAGCTGAGCTGACAGGTGCTTGCTTGCCCCAGGCGCTGGCCGAGGGTGGCTGAGGTTTGAGGTGCAATGCCTGGCAGCAGCAACAGCTCCGTGCTGGCTGCCTGGCTCCTGGGGCTGTGGCTATATCTGCCCTGAGGCTAGATGGGCGCCATAGCTTGGCTGTTCCCGCAGGCGCAGTTTGGCGGTGAAGCCTCTGCATCGCGCAGTACAGGCTCCAAGGGGAACGCTCGACCACAACGAGGCCTATGCGCGCCTAAGCTAGTGATGAGCGCAAATGCAGAGTTGACGCAGCGCTATCAAGCGCTGGAGGTCCCGCAGGCCGTTCGCATGCCGTCGGCGAAAAAACACTTCGTTTTAGGCGTGACGTGGCGGGATCAACCCAGCCGTCCCGGCAGAGATACAGTCACCCAACCACCAGGGATCAGCTTCATGTCTGTTAGAAGCGCCTTAGGCTGGGGCTGGGCCCATGAGGGGTGGTTTTCTTTGGCTATGACAGAAGCACACGGGGTGGCTGGGGTGCCAAGTCAGCAAGGTAGCAGGGTGGTGAAAAGGCTTGGTGACCATGACCTGCAGGGGGCCGAGGTGGTGCTAGTGTTGACTCGCACTAGCGGGGGTCGGCTCAGCCGTGGATGGCCACTAGCAGAGTGAGATATAGCTGCAGCGGCAGTTGAGCCCGAGAGATGGGTGTCCCCGGCAGGACAGGTAAGCCTCCGCCTACTGCACCCAGCTTAGAGCAGACGGCAATGCTTCAAGCCCTACAACATTCATCTTGTGCGCGAACAACAGCTTTGCAATATGTAGCTGCCTATGACTTTGCAGAGCAGTGTTACGAGCACCGCACCACCCGGGTCAGCTCAACAATGAAATGCCAGCAGCCATGTGAGGAGGAGCTGAACAAACTCAGTGCCGCCAGGCGTGCAGGCTGGAAGCCCCCAGCAGGGCAGGTGGACCTGCGCCTGCTGCGCCCAACCTAGAGCCAGCAGCGTGACAAGCCAGTGCGGGGCCTGATGTGGTGCCCGGTAATGCCCCCCCGCAAGCCCCCACAGCCCCCACGCAGCAGCCAGGCAGCCACACCGGCAGCAGCCTCAGAGCCAGGTCCCAGCAGTCCCCCTCCAGCCAAGCGCAGCAAGCGCACCGAGGCTGAGCAGGCAGCTGAGCCCACCACGGGCAAAGGCAAGGGCAAGGGCAAGGCAGCCAAGGCAAAGCCAGCACCTCAGCCAGGCAGGTGGCTGGACAGGGACTGCAATGCAGCTCTGAACATGCAGCTCATTGGGGAGAGCAGGTGGCGCCCACTGGAGCTGTGCTACTGGCCAGACCAGGGAGCTCTGCTAGCCAAGGGCAAGGAGTACCCTGGCCTGGGCTACAAGCGGCTGCGAAACAAGCCACCCAAGGCCCAGCAGCAGCAGCAGCAGCAGCAGCAGCAGCAGCAGCAGCAGGAGCAGCAGTAGCAGCCTGCTGTGGCACAGTAGTGTGCCCCCTTTGTTGAGCTGACATCAGCTTACATCTTTGCATGTTTGTCATGTTTGGTGCATGTTGGTCATGCCAACTTTACACAATAGCCCTCAGGGGTCAGGCAATGATGTAGGTGGTAGGCACTCATGCACCATGTCCATGTGCACTGGGCATACTGCACACAGCACCCAATAACACCACTTGAGTCGGGTGACTATTGCCCACTAGTGGTCACTAGTATTCCCGCTAGCGGCCACTAGTGGTCCCTGGTGGTCCGGCTCAAGTGGAGGCCCTAGTGAGGGTCGAGGGGGCTGCCACCTGTGACTGCGAGCGAGGAATAGCGAGAAATTTGTTTGGGCACGTGTTGAGAAACACATGTTTGTTTTGTGTGCCCCAATGCCAGTGCTTAGGTTGCACCCCTTGACACGTTTGTTACAGTACCTGACACAGCTGGCTGGACTGGATACTGATAGCGAGGGATACTAATTATTTGGGTATTGCGAACAAACAAAACCTAGCTTTGATAGTTTGAATTGTCTGGTGCGTATCATCGCTTGACTGTGCGCACCAAGCTGTCTGCCGCACGCCCACCCGCCTCAAACCCCGAGCTGAACCGCGCGATGGGTCTAGTAGCGCTCTTGCCTGAAGACTCTTCTCTTCTTGAACTCCTTCCGCACGACGAATGGATGCACGAGCTTCAGGTAATCAACGTTGTGCAGTATTACTTCATCACGGTCCAGGACTAGCATAGTAGCAGTGCTACGCCGACAAGCAACAATGGTCTTGGTTCGCGTTCGGCTGACGATAGCCGTGGCCTAGCTTTACCCTAGCCTCGTACCGTCATACCCCTAGTCTGATGCTGCCTCTGCGTTTATGAATCTGTTGTTGATGAGCAAGGACTGACTAGGTACGGCCCTGGTATCATACTCCACCATGTGTGTGCATGGTTTCATGCTGCTTTTCATGGTTATGTTTGTTTCATGGTTGTGTCCCCGGGGCGCCTCAGGCACCTATACATGAGGTGTCCGTGTCCCCTCGCACTCGACTCTTCTGGTCGTCCTCGTCTTACCAGCACAACAGGGTGAGCGAATGCAGCCTAGGGCCCCTGACCCCTGACATCCACCACCGGCACCACCACCTCAGTCAACCTGCACCACCGCCAGTACCGTCAGCAGCAGCAGCAGCAGCAGCAGCAGCACTGTCATTACTGTCAGCAGTGGCGGCAGCAGCAGCAGCAGTGGCGGCAGCAGCATTAGATGAGGACCCCTGGGACAGAAGATAGGCACATTGGCAGTAAGATCAAGAAAATGTGTGTAGGGGGTGTGGGGTGGCTGCACAGCTGGCTGCTACAAGCCTGGAGCAGCAGGCAGGCTGGGGAACAGCATCCGCATGCATCAGCGCACAAGCAAAGCAGCAGGCTGTGCACATGTGGCGGTGGTGTGTTGGAGAGTGGGAGCGTGACAATGAGTGGGGCTACAGGATTTGAACACAGGGCTGCTGGCCGTTGCATGCATGCAATGTTGCATGCATGTACTCCATCATGCACTATACTCACTGGGCATGCAGATCAACGAGTGTGCAACCAAAGCAGCAGGCCAGACCATTAAAGGCGATGCTCTGCTGGTGTCTGACGTGTCCCACATCAGGGTGAGTGAGAGGGGCAGGGCGGGTGGGAAGCCAAGGGAGCTGGGGGGTGGGGAAGAGCCAGGGCCCAGGGAGTGTGCACCAGGGTGTCATTGAAAGGCAGCTGCAGCCAGCTTACAGCAAAGCAGCCAGCAGCAGCAGCCCCAAAGCAGCCAGCAGCAGCAGCGGCAAAGCAGCAGCAGCGGCAAAACAGCAGCAGCAGCAGCAGCTGAGCGGCAACGAAGCAGCAGCAGCAGCAGCAGCAGCACCTACCCCTCTCAATCCTCTTGCCTGCTCCTCTTCTCACCGTCACCATCCCATCACATGTTCACACCACGATTGCCCACCCCCACCGTAGGTGCATACCTGCATGCATGCATCCATGCATGCATGCTGATGGTGGTGGTGGTGGTGGTGGTATGCTCAGGATTTGGACCACCTGCTTCACGCCCGGCGGCCGACCAGACGGTGCCTGTCCAGACACCCCCCCAGCAGCCCCTCCTGGCCCCTGAACCCCTGGTCCCCCCCCCCCTGCCAACACACACTGACCTCCGTCCCCGCCCCGCCCCTGCCTCGTCAAGCCCTGCCCTCCTCACCCCCCTCCTCACCCCCCTCCTCTTCAGCCTCCTCCACCCCTTCCTCACCCCCCTCCTCACCCCCCTCTCCTTCCCCCTCTTCGCCCCCCTCTCCTTCCCCCTCCTCACCCGCTGCCTCCCCCTCTGCTGCCGGGGCCCCCCTGCAGCACCACGCCCGACCGCCAACAGACCGACACACTGCATGCAAGCCGGCTATACTCACTCCCCCATCACACCTGCTCAGCCCCCCGCCCGACCTACCCCCCAAACCAGCTGAGCTCCGCCTCCCCATTGCACTCCAGCCACCTGGCGGCCCAGGGCACCCCAGCCCTGAGGCACCCCCCCCTGCCTGCCCCCCAGGTTGCCGCCCTGGCAGCAGCTGTGCTGGACCCAGCTGCCCCCCTCGGTGGCAGGACCTGCCTGCAGGGCTGGTAGGGGAGGTGGGTCTGGCTCTGCTGAGCTTGGGTGGGGGGGCGCGTGACGTCATCGCCCTCAGCCACGTCAGCAAGGGAACGCGCCAGGTGAGGTGGGAGGAGGGGGCAGGTGAGGTGGCAGGAGGGGCAGGTGGGCGGGTGGGGCCACAGCACATTAAATGGTGGCAGGAGTGGATGGTCATGGTCTGTTATGGTGTGACAGGGGTCAGGAGAGTATGGCTGCTGGGCCTTACCCATCAGCAGCTGGGGCAGGTGGTGGGCAGGAGTAGGGGCGCAGGAGAAGGGGCCTGGGGAGTGCAGGGGTGGGGGGCTGGACCCCAGTCCCTGTGTCAACGTCAACTTTAACGCCACTGCCACTGGAGTAGTGTGTAGGAGTGTGAGGGGTAGGAGAGGGGCGTGGGTTTGCCTGGATGTAGCCATGACACAAACCCACACCAGGTGTTGACACCCCTCGTCCTCCCTCACTCCCCCTCTCACCCCCTCACTCCCTTGTCCACAGCTGCGGCTCTGCACGCGGCAGCGCCACTAGGTGAGCCCTAGGCCTGCTGGCCAGGGGGTCCCAGGGGTCACACCCCACACACCCCACACACCCCACACACCCCACACCAGACACACCCCCCACACACCCCACACCAGACACACCCCCCACACCCCCCACACCAGACACAGCTCAAGGCAGGGGTTGACCTACCCCCCTGTCACCCCTGCTGCCCCGGCAGCGGCACCCTGACAGCCACCCCAGTGCCTCTCCCAGGCCTGCACCCTCACTGGCCCCCTGACAGGGCCTCCACCCTTACAGTCCCCCTATGGCTGGCCCCCCACTGCTGCTCCTGGGCCTGCACCCTCACTGGCCCCTGACAGGCCTCCCGCCGCTGCTCCTGGGCCTGGCTGCAGGCAGTGTTGGCCGACAGCCTGCTGCTGGCCGCCACCCCTTTCACCTTAGACCTGCACCAGCCCCTGCGCCTCTGCACCAGCGCAGCTACAACGCAGGCCACTGCAGCCGCTGGGGCTGCGGCGGGGCGGAGAGCAGCAGCGGCTGGGGGACCACAGGCAGCAGCAGCAGCAGCCGGGTCAGCATGCGTGCCAGGCCCTGGCGGGTTGGGGTCAGCAGCAGCAGCAGCAGCAGCAGGGGGGTGTGGAGGGGGTAATGCAGGGGAAGATCGAGGCCAACATTCAGCTCGGCCTCTTCTCAGACGCATGCTTCCCTGGGGGGTCTGGGGGGGCAGTGGGGAGGGGCTGGGAGGGGAGGAGGAGGGGGAGCTGGAGGGCCAGGGGTGCGGCAGGGGCAGGGGGGAGGGTTGGAGAGGCAGGGGGCAGGAGGGCAGGGGGAGGGCAGGGGTGCCAGGGCGGCTAAGCCCTGCGCTGCCAGCATCTGGGACTACAGCTCAGCCCCAGGTTGTGGCAGGGGCTGATCAAGGTGCTCGTCACATCGTTGGAAATCAGTTTGCTGAAGCAGAAGTCATGTCAGCAGGGGTAGGGGCAGGGGTAGGGGCAGGGGCGCAGGCAGGCACTTCCTGCTCAGAGGAAGGAGGAGTGGAAAGTGCAACCCACCATCGCCAACGTCAGCGGCGGCAGCCCTTGCCTGGCCAGTCAGTGACCCCCCAGCGGCTTAGACAGGAGTTGTCCTCCTTGCCTGCGGTGCTGCTCAGTGCAGCCAAACACGGCAACGGCAGTGCGCTGGGCGTGCATGCCCAGCTGCTGGAGGTGGGTGGCTGGGGTTGACATGGAGGATGAGTGAGAGGGTGAGGCAGGGCGGATGGGTGAGTGACATGTGTGTAGCAAAGTGGTGGGTGCCTGTTGTGGCAAGGGGAAGGCTTGTGTGCACTTGCACGCCCTCGCTGCCCACTACCATATCTCATAGTGTGGCATGATAGAGAGGGAAAAAGTCCTGTTACTACAAGGATCCATAACCCGCTGGCCCCCGAGTTGGTGCTTTGCTGTGTGTTTGTTGTGTAAAGCTTGCCAGGCAGCCAAGGCGTGGTGTGGGTGCCCCCTCCCCTCCCCTCACATAGCAGTCACGCTAGGTTTTGCCTAGGCTAGATGCTGGTGCAGAGGTTTTGTGTAACTATGGCATCAACTGACTTGTGTGACTAACACTGCAACTCATTCAACCAACTACGACACATCCTAGCAGTGGACGCTGCCAGCTTAAACAGCACTTTACAGCTATGGCAAAGATTGACAGCTATGGCAAGGATTGACAGGCGTGCAAGTGCTGATGCAACATATGGGGTTGCAAGCCCGCCTGTCCACCTGCCTGCCTGTGTGACCCTGCTTGATCACCTGCCTGCCTGCCTGACCCTCCTCGCCCACCTGCCCGCCTGCCTGCCTGGCCCCCAGGCAAGTGGGCAGGCCGAGGCGGCTCTGCGCGTGTGGCGCCGCTGTGCCAAGGCCGGGGACGCTGAGGGTCAACTGCGCCTGGGCTGCGCCTGCTACCAGGGGGCCGCAGGTGAGGGGGGCTGCGTGCTGGCAGCAGCAGGGGCCAGGACCAGGAGCTGCCGCTGAACAGGGACATGTATTAGTTGATGCTGCTGTGGTGCTGCTGGTTCTTGGCCAATGCTGTGCGGGGCGTGGCCTGCTCTGCTGACTCTGCCTGACTCTGCAGAGCAGGGCTGTGCACGAACGCATCCAATCATCGATGCAATCTGCACGAGCCCATGCCATGTTGGGCACGCGCATTGAGCCCAGGACCCCTCCAGCGCCTGCTTCAACATGGCAGCCATCACGCAGCCCAGCGCTAGCAGCACACACATAGCACCTGTGTCCTGTACAGGCAGCTGAGGTACATTTCCAAAGCTGAGCAACCCAAAGCCTCTGGCTCACCGTGCCCACCCTACACACCTGCATCCCTCTGCTGACATGGTGGATCATGACTCCCTCCCTGGCCTCATGCAGTGAGGCTGTGTCACTATATTATGTACTATACTATATAAACACACGACATTGGGTGACTTGAACAGTGGTGGTGGGATGGCAAAACACCCATGGCATAGCCAAGTGCGTGGAAAGCAGCTAAACCAGCAATCACAAACAGAACAAGACAACATGTGAACCTTATCCCTGTGTGAGTGCCGTGTGGCTCTAGGTTGTGTATCGGACAGCGAGGCAGCCCAGCAGTGGCTGTCAAAAGGCGTGCGGGGCCTGCTGGGCATCTCCTCCCTGTCACACTTTTCCGTGGACATCACAGCTCAGACCGTGACACTGGCATACCCAGATGCAGCCAGCCTTGCCGATCCCCAGCCAGGTCCTGCTGATCCAGGGGCTGCACCTGATGAGCCAGGGGCTAGGCCAAGGGCCTGGGTGCAGGCATCGAGGCGGCAGCAGCAGGCAGGGAGGGAAGGCTCCAGGAGCAACCCTGGACACCCTGGCGCACCTGCGGCTATGAGCCGCACAAGCGTGGTGGTCCCCTTCCACCAGCTGTGGCAGCTGAGAGAGCAGCAGCAGCAGCAGGCTGGTGGCAGCAGCAGGTTGAAGCCGCATCAGCATCACCAGCTTTCAAGGCAGAAAGAAGATAGGGAGGTGAAGGGTGATTTGGTCAGTTGGGTGAGGGGTGGGGGGCAGGGGCAAGCGCACCTAAGGGGTTTGGGGGCTGGGGCGGCGACGCATGGGCCGGGCTTTACTCCCCGCAAGGTTGCCCTGGCTGATGTGCAGTACGCTGGGGAGGCCGACACCCTGAACCATGTGTTGGCCAGCGCTGCTATCATCCTCGGCTTCATGCACTTTGATGGTGACGGGGGCATGCGTGTGGACCAGGCGCTTGCATGCAACCTGTTCAAATTGGCGGCACTCGCGGGATCAAGGGAGGCCGCGCAGGTGCTGGGTTGGATGTTTTCCACAGGCCAGTATGGCGGCTCTTCCATGTGATATGTGATGTGATGGTGGGGAGAGGGACTGGCGAGCAGCGAGGAGCGTAGAATTCACTGTCGACGCATTGTCAACGGAGTGAGAATGATAGTATTAAGCCCGTTGTGAGGGATTTCTTATAATTTCAGTCATATGGCTGGTGCCAGCAGCAGCAGCAGGGAAAGCGAGTGGTTGGCTTATTGTGGGAAGGGCAATGAGGGATGAGAGGGCGGGGCGCAAAGGAGACAATGAGCTGTGTGTGGGTCTAGGAGGGAAGTGTAACCGGGTGCCGAACCATTAAGCATACTCGCTTTTCATGCACCCATGGCTCTCACTGTCATTGCTGCATGTGCGCATGCAGGATTGTGATCTTTATGAGACGAATCGCTGACGAACCTAACAAGCTACTACGAACCTAACAAGCTACACATCTAGGTTCAACATATTGCAAAAGCATCTGTGCCCTTATCACATACATGAGCCTAGCAGAGGTTTCAGGATATCTAAACCCCAGTGATCAGAACCCTCAGCTGCTTCGCTCCCGCGATCCCGAGTGAGCAGCCCGACGGGTTACCGCTAAAGCATCAGGCGCTTTCATCTGAGCTCGCACGACAGCAGGAACCCAATCACAGCAGCTGGCAGATGCCACCACAGCGGGCACCCCACCCTGGCTTGGGAGGCCAACTGCCACCACCAGCCCCTCTTCTCCTGTCCAGCCCCTCCATTATGTCAGGTTTTCATGAGCTGAAGAACCACGTAAGGTCACAATTTTAAACCTGCATGCCTTCATATGCTTTGCCAGCTCTCATGCACATCTCAACCTGGACTTTGCTACAATTTGCGCCACAAAAAGGCCTAGACATCGCAGGCAGAAGGCGACCAAAGAGCCTGAATGCTGACGGCTTATGCTGTGTAATCTCAAATTGTTCAGGGGATGTTGGGGCACGCAGTGCAAAGGTGAAACAAACCCCTGCATGGGCGTGCTGCCGACTAGGTATAGCCTTCAGTGCCGAGGCCCTGCACCCCACAGCAGAACTATCCCACCTGCTAGGGAATGTCTTCATGGCCAAGCAGCCTGAGGGCCGACGGCTTCAGCAGTGTAAGCCATTTTCTTGTCATGTCTACCTTCATGCATGCATGTTAAGGCCACCTGCCACAAACCATGCACATGGCAAACGTTGCACTACATGTGTACTGCCACCCAGCCCACCACCACCAGAGCACTTCCAACAGCTCCTGCGTCCCGCTGCTTTCGCTATGCCCACTGCTACTGCAGCTGGAGCTTGCACAGCTGCTTGTTCAGCAGCATGCTGGTCCGTAGGTAGCTATTAGCTTCAAGGTGGGGTGGGGCAGCCAGTTTGAGGCCACGGCCACAGCTCGAGCGCCTGCTGCATGCTTGCACAAGTGTGCCTTTCATGCAGTGCAGAGCCAATGGACGACATTCACCACCTGCTCAATGGGGCCAAGGACGAGGCTCTGCAGTCGGCCCTCAGCGCGCTGAGGATGGGCGCACACCCCGCCCGTCCCGTGCAGATGAGACCAGGTGTTCCCAGATGACGCCATGCCCACCAGCTGTACAGTGGGGCTGAGGACGAGGGTCACCCATGGGCCATGCCAGGCATGGCTGGTACTGCAGCCTCAACTTGATGGGGAGGCTCAGGGGTGGGTGGGCAGGCAGTGGGAGGGCTGCGGCGAGTGCTTGGGGTGCAGGCTGTGGGGTGGCAGCCGGCAGGGTCAGGCTGGCCGGGAACACCTAGACAAGCCCTGCGCTAGTCACACCTTCCAGGCCTGTCTCACACCTGGTGTAGCACCTACTGCATGCCTCAGCACCCCAACTCCTCTGTGCAATCCATCCACCAGCTGACCAGCTGTCAGTTGGCCTGTAACGGTAAGTGTGCGCAGCCAGCAGCTCACTGCTGTGCAGCTGGGCGATGGCCTGTTGTCACACCTGCTGCATGCGGCTGCTTCTGCTGGTGCTGCGTGCAGGGCTGACAGCCGAGCCCAGGGCAGCTGCACCAGGGCCAAGCAGGGAAGCAGGGACCGAGCTGCTAGGGGCCCCAGCAATGGCTGTGGCAGGACTACCCTGCAGGTCTGGCAATGCAGGAACAGAGGGCAGGGGTGGGAGGCCACGATGGTGTGGTGGGGCCAGGGGCCCTCCCGGGTGGCCTGGGACCTGTCCTGAGGGGCGGGCTGGACTGCCTAGACTGCCGAGGTCGTTGACCTGACCGAGGACACCCCCGGGCTGCTGTGGTGGGAGTGGTGAGGTGTGACCTGGCTGCATGCTGGGGCTGCTGGGTGCTGGCCGCTGGCATTGCAGGAAAGGATTTGGGGGTGAACCTCTCTTATCACTCTCCTGCTGTGCTGCGTGCTGCAAGGCATGAGGGGGAGGGTTGCTGCCAAGGCCCTGAGCAGCAGGAGGGCTGCTGGCGTGAAGTGCCCTGTGCGCCTGGCCTTGGGTTGCAGAGGCCTCAGGGGGGTTAGCTCCAGAGGTGTGGGGCAGGCCTTGAGGCTGCGGGGCTGGGTCAGTGGACAGGTGCAGGGCGAGGGGTGCGTGGGCAGATGCTGGGCGAGGGGGGCTCATCAGTGCCCCTGGCAGTGTTGCTGGTGGGGTGCTAGGGATGTGTACGGAGGCAGGTGGGGGCGGCAGTGGGACAGCGCCCAGCTTGACGATGAAAGGCTTGGAGACGGGTGGGGCTGGGCTGCCCACACTGTCTGGGTGCCTGCCTGCTTGCTCTGACCCCGGGTTGGGTGAGTGCAGCAGGGCATTGGGCTGGAACACTGGCTGTGCAGGTGACCCTTTGGCCGCCTTGAGGCTCATCTGTCCCGCTAGGCCCAGCACAGTCTGAGTATTGAGTTGCAGGCGGGCAGTGGAGTCTGGAGGAGTCTGAGGGAGGCAAGACTTCTCTGGTCCTGCCAGCAGCATGTGCTGGGAGGTGGTGGTGAGGGAGTGGAAGGGGGCAGAGGCAGGGCTGTAGGTGCTGCTGGGGCCAATCAGGCTGCCCTTCACCGGCGTGCCCAGCCCCTTCTGCTGCCAGGAGTGGATGCTGCCGGGCAGCTTCTCTGTGTGACAGGCGGTGCAGGGGTTCAGGCTGACCTTGAGCTGCTTGCGTGCAGTGGACTCGTCCGCCACCTTGGTGTCGGGGAGGCAGGGCTGGGGAGATGCAGCAGCAGCAGGCAAGGCATGTCAGGGGGGCAGCCACATACAGGGGGGATTAGGGTGATGGGAGGCAGCAGAGCAGTTCAGGTATGAAGAGCTCATTGACCAGGGCAGGGCCAGAGAGACAGGCTGGTGGAAGGGGCTGCTTGACCAAGCACGAGGCAGGGCAGTACTGCAGAGAATGTCTTGACTGGATGGAAAGCTTGAGGATTTGACACACAGTGTAGCAGCTATGGGAAGGTAGCATCCAGCAGCAGCATGGTATAGCTGGTGATGGAAGCCAGGCTGGGTCCCCTGGCTCACCTGGCATCGCAGCAGGCGCTTAGCCAGGCCCATCAGGCTGCTAGCTGTGGATGGCAGGCTGTCTGCCTGACCAGACCTCGCCTGCCTCTGTGCGATAATGAAGTCATAGGTGGACATGCCGCGGCTGATGAGGACCAGGTGGAAGGAGCACAGCTCGACGATCAGCAGCACCGCCGCTATGACTGTCATGGCATACAATGCCAGCATGGCCTGTGCAGCCAGCAAGGAGGCACCCTCCAGTCAGAATTACATGCTACAAGCTTGGGCCAGCACTTCTTCTGCTCCATTGTTGCTGTGCTTCTGTATTGCCATAGCGTAACGTGCATAACCTCAGTGGAGGAGGCAGAGCATAGGTACCAACACACAAAGTGTGCTTGACTGAGAGCAGGCTGACGCCATACCCTGCACCAACCTGCCAGCCACTGTAGTTGACGGTGTTTCCATACTGTTGACGTACACAGTCACGCATGCTGTCTTGCTGTGTAAAGCTGATCACAAATAACCACAGTGCCCAAGCCAGCTGCAAGACCAGGAGGCTGAGTGTGAACAATACTAGCGCAAAGAAGCTCTTGTAATTCTTCTGGCCCACACAGTTGTTCAGCCATTTGCAGTGGTGATCAAAGCCTTCCACACAGCGATCGCAGGCTCGGCAGTGCTTGCTGGTTTCTCCCACTGTTGCCTGCAGGTGCCCAGGCCCATGCAGGTTAGCCGGTGAGTAGTGCAGCATCAGCCTTGCCCCCTCTTAAGCGCTACACTTATGCTTCTCACCGGCATCATACCTGACATGCAGCGCAGTAATAGCTGCCCTGTGTAGGGCCTCTCAGGCCTGGGTCCGAGGGGTCAGTAAGGCTGTAGGCATCGTGCAAGGTCCGTTAGGTGGCGCGCTGAAAGTTGCGGAAAACATCGCCCCTCCCCTCACCAGGCGGCAAGGTAGAGCGCGAGGACTAGCAGGAGCGCCAATGTATAAAGAACGCCCAGCACAACGCGGCTAGCTGGTTCTTCAACTATCTGGAACTGGAACGCGTAGCACCCCGCACAGAGGGCTGAGAAGTAGACGAGTGCTCCAACCTGAACATGTTGCGGGGTCTCGCATATGAAGCTGCGGGCCGGGAATAGAGTATAGCTACATAGCAGGTGCTATACAGTACCTGGTGGGGGTCCCAGGGCCGCTCGCATCCATGCCTCCTCGGCATTTCGTTCCGACAAGCAGTGCTACTGCTGCACGGACTGGCGCGGCACCATCGGCCTATGGAACGTTTGCACCCCGCAGCGACGCTTTAGACGCAGCGTTGCATTCATTGACTGTTTATCGTCGTGGTGTATGCGTATCGATGATACTGACTGCTTTGATAAACGAGGGAGGATGGACGAAATGTCAGTTTGTCGCTTCCAAAAGTTTCCAAACCCTGACCACTGAGTTAGCCCCGTTTTCTGAACCCTACAGCCCTCTTGCTACTCCAAGCTGCAGCAACAGTCATTATCAAGCAGAGGCTACGAGCTCAGGCTTTGCTGACCATTACTGCCCAGTGTTACAAGGCCAATTTGCAGGGCCGATTATCGGTACACGACAACGTAGCGGTGTGAATCAGTAACGCCAATGATGTTCCAAAGCCCTGAATGGGGTTTAATTCTCTACTGTTGTATATCAAGCCCTACCGCCTGCCTGCCTACCTCCCTGTCTCAGTCAATGGTGAGTGGATGACCATCTCCTGCAGGTATTGGCATGTGGGTGACACTGCCGCCACTGATACTCCCCATGGGCATGGCACCCTCAACGACTAAAAACCCTATCCTGGCAACACATTTCCTAACGACCACTAGGCTCCCCACTAGGAACACTGCACAGGCCGTCTTCCTGGCGTTGTGCAGCTGTGATGGCTCCTCTGCACGCTGCTGGGACAACTGAACCCTACACAGATAGCTGTGAAGGCAAGTGCTCCGTCCCTGCTCAGAGGTGGTAGACCTTCGGCAGTGCCCAGTCCCAGCCGCTGCTGCGTTGGTGCTGCCAAGGGAGGTTGACGTGTGTACTTAGGCTGCCCTGCTCACCATGTGCCCGCTCCTGCATCTGTTGAGGAGGGCGAGGAGAGGGAGAGTCAGGTGCTACTTCTTCAGCTGCGACTGCCACTTGACGAAGTCATCATGGGTTCTCACAGGGGTCACAGGGGGCTTGGGTGGCAGTGGCACCAAGCCCACCCTCCCCAGGAGCAGCCTAACCTTAGGGGTCGGCACTGCACCTGCTGTCAACCAGTACCTGGGAGCAAGGCACGGAGTTGCTGTGCAGCAGGGTGCCTTTGCTTTGCCACTCACGGTTGCATTGCATTGCATGTCAACCACGACATGGTATAGCAAGAGCACTAGTGTCCTCGAAAGCCAGCTGTCACCTTTCTGCCACACCAGCAACAGTTGCTGCATCTCTTCAGCTGCATGGCATGTGTTCTGTTAATGTGGTGGCAGGCCAGTGATGGCAGGTCAGAGTTGGCCGTGCTACACTAGGGGGTGTGCATGGCAGGGTGCACAGACTAGCATGTGCCAATGTCTGCAGCCTTGCTTGGCAGAGCATTGTGTGGGGTACAGCCCTAAACTATTTTGTGGCACAGAGCCAGGGCCATTGTGGACATCAGGAAATTGTGTTAATAGGTCACCAAGGCAGGGCGCTCACTTGATGCGCTCCATTTTTAGTCCGATGTGCATGTTACCGTCCCCAGCTGCATGAAGCACAGGGTGGGCTTTGTATCAAGCCTTGACATGCATGAGTCCAGCAAGCCAGGGCACACACCCTTATTGGGGTCCCACCAGCCGACATCTTCAAAACGGTTCCCAGAGTTGCGTGCTCTTCGCTTGTTCGCCACCGCGATGGTGTAGAAGGGCTGCCTCTGCAGAGAGAAACACTGCAAAAATGCGACCTGTTCGCTTCAGTGAAAGCATGTCTGCATAGCTTACGACGAAGCCCCAACGAACGAGCTTGATGCGCAGCCCACCGAGCATTGGTGGCGGTCGGCTGCGCAGGTTACATCTGTTGTGTCTGCCTGCGCGGGCAGAGCCGCATGCACAGCATGTGTGTGCTATTTGTGTCCGGGACCTACTGAGATGCTCCACGGGTCTTGGCATTTGCACGATGCGTGGCTGGAAGGTGGTAGAAGAGCATCGACAGGAAGCATTGAGATAAAACAATCTCCTGAAATCGTGTCGTGGGTGACGCAACATTCCTGTTCTGTACGGTGTCCTGCTCTGCTTTGAATTCCTGGCCTATATGCCTGCCTTCGGCCTTAGACTATGAGAAGGGGTTATTGATACGCAGATGCTTGCTAATCTCCTGCTTATTTAATGTACTTGTTCAATGTTGGTGTAGCATGAGGGCTGTAGGGACTTTGGTGTAGCATGAGGGCTGTAGGGATTGAAAAACTCTTACTCTGATGGTTTTGTTTATTCTGGCGTGCGTATCGCCCGATGCTACAGTTGTCCAACCCATATGACCTGAGTAGAGGCGCAGGGCCGGCATGCTATACGGCGCAGCGGTGAGATTCGACCCTGCTGGTTCTACGGGTTTTCTCTTTGTCCGTGTTTCTGACTGTTTGCTCTTGCTGCAGGTCTGGGACCCCACACTGATCATAGCACAGATCATCAGCCTACAATGCTTGTTCTATTTGAGCTTAGGGCTGTGGCAGCTGCTGCTTCTGGGTGCGGGCAGCAGGGTGGTACATGCTGCCAAGCCGCTACATCAACATGACGTGCAGTGCTGATCCACAGGGCCCAAGCTTGGGAGCCTGACTGTGGCACACCTGTTTGGGTGGCGTCACTTGGGGTTCAGGAGTGTCGTCAGCTGGCTAACACTGCTGTCCAATCTCGCCAATGCGCCCATGTGCGCTGTATTCCTAGTCTGGATTGTAGGTGCCTGCAGCAGCTCATCCTGCATCCATGCTCCCACCCAGGCTGCGTAACAATGTCCAAGTGGCTGTAGGGTGAGAAGTGCCAGGCTGTGGGCTGGCACAGTGAGGTTGCAGCCTGGCATGCCTTCAGGTGGAGCGCGCCAAGAAGTGCCTTGACTTTGCCAGCACTGCCTACTTCCTGCACCTCGTGGCCTGCTGGGGCTATGAAGGCTTTCCTCTCAGCCTGGCGTGGTGAGGGCCAGCCTAACCAGCCTCATGCCCTGCAGGCTTGCACCTGGTGGGATGCCCCACATTCAGCTACGCAGATAATGCCCACCTCCATGTGCTAGGGCTGATGAAAGCATGTCAATGGCCGGCACATGGGTCAGGTTCAGGATGCTGCACGTCAGCAGGATGGAGCCTGCTAGTCTGACCGCTGCACCCGCCCTGGGTATTGGTCTGCAGCCGTGCATAGCCCCAAGCCCTGCTCTGACCTCCTGATCCTGATATCAGCCAGCTCACCTTACCTTTCCCCTGCACCTGCACCTGCACCTGCACCTGGCCATGTGCAGGTGGACAGTGAACGCCCTGGGCCTGCTGATCACCTCCCTGCTAGGGGAGTGGCTGTGTGTGCGAAGGGAGATGCAGGAGATCCCCCTGGGTAAGCGCAGGCAGACCCAGTGCTGGCAGTGCGTGGCAGGCTGAGCTCAGGCTCAGGCTAAGGCTAAGGCTAAGGCTAAGACTCAGACTCAGGCTCAGGCTCAGGCTCGGGCTTGGGCCCAGGCTCAGGTGCTGCCGCTGCTGTTGTTACTATGTGAACATCAGCAAGCTGGGTGTCACTGGCAGCAGGGTTAGCGTCCTGTGCGTCAGTCAGATGCCTTGCATGAAGCACGGGTTGAGCAGCATAGCCAAATCTACTCCCAGGCTGTGAGCATCCTGACCATCAGTTGCCTAGCGCAGCAGCAGTGGCGGTGGCGCTCACTTACAGCTGGCCAATTAGGGCCGCCCAGTCGTGTTGCCAGCATGTTGGCAGGGACTGTTGCTGAGGCTCATGCCAGGCTATGGCCAGGGGCTCTGTCGTGCTATGGCTGCATGCGCTCCTGGGTCTAGGGCTCATGCCAGCTGCAGGCCCTGCCGCCACATGCAATGAGCCAAGCACCTGTATCCTAGCCATGTGTGTGGCCCAGCCATGAGGCCCAGCTATGGGTGCGGGCTGACTCAGCTGAACCAGCCTTGTAGCCGGCCAGACCATACCCCACACTGCCGGGCCTGGGCTGGGTGGTAGACTGAGCCTGGTCTGTTACCGCATCAGTGGAGTGGGGCTGGTCGTGCTCCTCATGACCGCAGGGTCCCTTCGCGGCCGGAACCCTGCAGCCAGCCCCAGCGCTGCCACAGGAGCTGGCGGGTCTGCGGGGCTGCAGATGAGCAGCTTGGGTGCCTCGTCAGCTGCCGTGTCCATGGGCCGGGCACACTCAGGGACTCGGCTCCTCGGCGCAGACAATGAGGTGTAGGATGCTTTGCCTCACAGGATGAGGTCCAGGTCATGGGAGGCAGGCCTGGTCACCAATCTACTTGCTCCCACGTCTTGTTTGCTGAGGAGCAAGGTCAAACAGCCATGCTGGGCGGAGGGCAGATTAACATTGCAAATGACCTTCGCGACTACCCTTCTGCCGAGACACCATGCAGGTCATCCGTGCCAAAGCTCAATACTGGGGCTCATCAGTGCCCCTGGCAGTCTTGCTGGTGGGGTGCTAGGGATGTGTAAGGAGGCAGGTAGTGGCGGCGGCAGTGGGACAGCGCCCAGCTTGGCGATGAAGGGCTTGGAGGCGGGTGGGGCGGTATCTAGAACTGTCGGTACCACTACCTGAAACTGCCGGCACCAATACCTAACTTCCTACCCCCACCCCCTTAAGAGGGTGGGGCGATCGGTGTTGGCATGAAACACACGCTCTGATGTAAGCAACAGCTTAAGCATTGCCTAGTGTACACATGCTACTGTGGCACAGGCTGCTGGGCTTGGGCCTTGGGTGCTCGGCCTCGCAGCTTCTTGAAGCCCAATGCTGGGTACTCCTTGCCCTTGGCAGGAGCCGCTCCTCGGTGTAGTAGTTGTTACACTGAAGAGGCAGGGCTTGGATGGATACAAGCCAACACTCCTGGCAATTAAGGGCTGGCTGGCTCGGCAAACTTGCGAGTTGAGGTCCGAGACTTGGTATGTAGGCTGCTGTGACCTAGTGGAGGAGAAGACTCCCTTGGGCCAAAGTGAAATTCTTGGTCATTGCGGAGCTGCTGGACCAGTGGCTGAGCCCTCACCCCGAATTTGGCTAAGGGAGATGGCGCTAACTGACTGAAGTGACTTTTTGACATTTCTGAGTATGAGGAGTTGTCAGGCATCAGAATAGAAGCACAACCTAGTAGGTAGCATGTGCAAAGTCAGTGCCAGTAAGGAATGGAGGCCAGTTTACTGAAACCCTGCACTAGGTTTACTATCTCTTTTAGGCACAAGTGGCCCTTGAAACCTTGTGCAGGGTTTCACTTGACCTTGTGCAGGGTTTCGTAAACCTTGTGCAGGGTTTTAAGACCTAGTGCAGGGTCTCGCCGAAAGCCTCGATTTCACCTAAGTCAACCCTGACCTTGTGCAAGGTTTCGCTAACCTAGTGCAGGGTTTTGCTGACCTTGTGAAGGGTGTCGCCGAAAGCCTCGATTTCACCGAAGTCAACCCTGACCTTGTGCAAGGTTTCGCTGACCTAGTGCAGGGTTTCGCCGACCTTGTGCAGGGTCTCGCCGAAAGCCTCGATTTCACCGAAGTCAACCCTGACCTTGTGCAAGGTTTCGCTAACCTAGTGCAGGGTTTTGCTGACCTTGTGCAGGGTCTCGCCAAAAGCCTCGATTTCACCGAAGTCAACCCTGACCTTGTGCAACTTACCCCACTTCCACCACCACCTTACCTTACTCCATCACCTTACATACCTTACTACATCACCTTACTCCATACCTTACTCCATCACCTTACATACCTTACTACATCACCTTACTCCATCACCTTACATTACTCCATCACCTTACCCCACTTCCACCACCACCTCCCAGGCCATCAATAGCAGCCCAGGGCAGCAGCCCGGAGCAGCAGCCTGGAGCGGCAGCTAGGAGTGGCAGCCATGAGGTGGTACATGACGTGTGTAGCCATGAGCCAGCTGCCATGTGGCAGGTGTGGCAAGGCATGAGCAACAAGGAGCCTTCAGAGAGCAACAAGGAGCCAGCTGTTATGGGGCAGGTGGTGCAAGGCCTTCACCTCAGCGACAAGCTGCCCAAGCTGCTCCAGCTGCAGCCCAGCCCCAGCCACAGCCACCACCATTGGGTGGCATGCACAAGGGCTTTGGTGATCAGCACTGGTACATGTATGATGCCAGCAGGATACACAATGTGTTCGTCAGCAGCTTCCCAGATGGTGAGGAGCATGGTCGTATGCTGTTTGTGGCATCACACAGCCTCAGCCGGAGCTAGCCCTCCAGCACACCCTCCCATCTCCCACAACCACCACCACCACCTCCCAGGCCGTCACTACAAGGCAGCAGCCGGTCAACAGCCCTTCCCTTATCCCAAGCAATGACACAGCTGCCATGTGGCAAGTGTGGCAAGGCATGTGTAGCCCTGAGTCAGCTGCCATGTGTCATGAGGTGCATGGCTTCGTTAGCCATGTGTTTGCTGCTGTTCGTCGTGAGTATATAGTTAGAATAGCCATTAGTCAACTGGTAGGAGATGAGCAATGCATGGCGTGTGTAGCAGTGTGTCAGTTGCATGGCATGAGATGAGAGGTACATGGCATGTGCAGCCCTGAGTCTAGTGGCTTGTGTCATGTGGTGCAAGCCTGGCAGCACCAGTTTCAGTGTGCAAACAGCCGTTGTTAGCCACGAGTCAGTTTGTGTGCTAGGCATGACTCTAATGGTGATGCCGTGTGATGTTACACTGATGTAGGAGGCCACATGTGGCAGCAGATGTCAGCAGGCATGTAGGTTGTAAGCCAAGCTGACTATACACTCATGCATGGAGACCTTGCACAGGGTCAATGAAACCCTGCACTAGGTCACTGAAACCCTGCGATAGGTCAGCGAAACCGTGCACACGGTCAGAAACGCCTAGGAACTGAGCCACACCAAACCCTGTGCACGGTCTATGAAACCCTGCACTAGGTCTATGAAACGCTGTGCACGGTCTATGAAACCCTGCACACGGTCAGCGAAACCGTGCACACGGTTAAAAGCGCCGAGGAACTGAGCCACACCAAACCTTGTGCACGGTCTATGAAACCCTGTGCACGGTCTTTGAAACACTGTGCACGGTTTGTGAAACCCTGCACACGGTCTATGAAACGCTGCACAAGGTCAGGAACTGGCTTGACGGCCACCTAGGGGCTGAGCCAGTTGAAACCTTGTGCACGGTTTGGCGAAACCCTGCACAAGGTTTGACCGCTTCAGCTAAAGGCCGATTACAGCCCAACCACGTCGATTAGTTTACAGCCCAACCACGTCGAATCATGAAACATATGGCGATGGGACGGCCTTTGAAAGGGCTATCTGCAGTCCCCCTTAACTAAAAATCGCCGACTCGGCCTTATTCTCCACGAGTGCATGCTTCGTGCTTTGTGCTCACCTCCATGTTCCATCCTCATTGGCTTGTACCTTGGTCTTACCTTTGTAGTGGAACGAGCTGTAATGGGGAGGGTACGTGGTGGTGAAAGTAGGGGAGGGAGGGGATGTGTAGGAGGACCTGCGGCAAGAGGGTGACATGTTGTAAGTCAGTCAGTGCTATTGCGAGGTGTTGCGTTGCGTTGGTGTGGTGTTGCGTTGCGTTAAATCTCCACGAGTGAACCTCCAAAGGTAGAAAGCCGAAGAGTTGAACAGAACGTAAAGCAAAAGAGGGAAACAAACTAGGAGAAGAGAACTCGGGGACCAAAGGAAAAGGAGCTTATTGAGAAGAGGTAAATACTGCGACACGTGCTAAGGGAGGCAGGAGGGTCAAATGCTGAGCTTGAAGGAGGGGCTGGAGGAGGTAGGGTGACCAACGAGGGGTCCAGGTGGGTGAGAGGCTAAGGGAGGGAGGAGGGGGAGGGTCAAAGGCTGAGCTTGAAGGAGGGGCTGGAGGAGGTAGGGTGACCAACGAGGGGTCCAAGTGGGAGAGGGGCTGAGGGAGGGAGGAGGGGGAGGGTCAAAGGCTGAGCTTGAAGGAGGGGCTGGAGGAGGTAGGGTGACCAACGAGGGGTCCAAGTGGGTGAGGGGCTACCTGCACAGCTCCAGTGGGCGGCATGGGGCCTTCCCAATGCGTTGGAGGTTGAGGGCTGCGTTGCAGGCCCTGTCCACCCATCTGCCAATGTCCCCAGGGGTGGCCTGGTCCAGCTTGGGTTCTTTGAGCAGTTGAGACACACTCCGTTTGCAGCTGGTGCCAGATATTACCATACCTTACCGTGGCACTGATCCGTGTACCATTAGAGTCAGGCGCCCCCAACATGGGGTTGGTAATATGCATGCAAGTACTCTCTCAATACTGCATCGTTTTCGATAGCGTTTGGCACATTGGTAGCTGCAAATCAATGCGCGTCATCTGACCATGAGCGCACGACATTGGAGTCTTTGCTCGCGTACTGCCACATGTGCCCGCGAACAAACCACAGCGGCGAGACGGGTAACCTTGGGACGGTGAGCCACATCCCTGTGGCGCCATCTATCTGTTGTTGTTGTTGGTGATGTTGTTGATGCTTGTTAAGCACATCAGGCCCCGGACTTGGGAACGCTTTGCCCTGCTTTTCACTGGCCGCAGCTCAGGCGCCCCCAACATGGGGTTGGTAATATGCATGCGACTGCTCCCTCAATACTGCACCGTTTTCAATAGCGCTTATCACATTGGCATTGGCGGTTTAGCCCGCGTTATCTGACCATCAGCGCAAGCCATTGGAGTCTCTGCTCGCGTACTGCCACATGTGCCCGCGCACAAATCACAGCGGCGAGACGGGTCTCCTTGGCACGGTGAGCCATATCGCAGGGAACCCATCTACCTAGCGTAGTGAGCTGATTGTGCACAAATGAAATGTCCGGCAAACACCCAACGCGATGCCTGCCGGGCGTGCAGGGCACCTAGACGGGGTGAATGAAACATATAATCGTACTCACTTCCGCCGAAAACATCATTTGGGTCGGCGCACACTAAGGTATCACCGGGTTACACCTCCCCCTCCTCCACTATGTCCTTCACTGTGTTGCACCCGCTGCACCACAAGAAAATGGCTACGAAATGTTTGATCTTGACCCCTTGGCGCATTTATTAAAACAAACCGCACGTTAAACAGCCCAGGCCTCTATCAGTTTGACATCTTCAAAGTGACATCATGTTCTCCAAGCAGAATCAGGGCCACGGGGCTGGGGGGTGACAGTTGAGCTATGAAACTTTGCACGCAGGTGGATGGCATGTAGGGGAGTGTAACTCTCAGAGGAGCCGAGTCCAAACTCGGTCATGGTGTGGAGTTGTGCGACTGACTGCATGGCCCTGGCCCTGAAATCGGCTAAGGGAGTTGGGGGTCACAGACCAAAGTGCGCTTTTGACATATCTGAGTATGAGCGTGTGTAACAATGTCTAAATGGAGCTTAACCTAGTAAGTAGCATGCTGTAAGTCCGAATGGTCGAGCTGTGGCATTGCCCTCAAGGTATGGGGAGGAGGTAGGCTCAGTGCCACATTCCCGCAACCGCTCTCCGATCCGACTGCTGCTATCGACGCGCATGCTTGTGTAGAGCAGCCTGAGCGACGCGGGCGGTCGTAGTGATGACTGCATGCTCCGCAACGGCTCAAATTTGAATTACCAACTTTGATGCTTTGCTGTGCACGGCCCACTGACTGCATGATTATTCTGGATGGGTGAAAGGTAGCTGGCTGTGTTGGCTACATTCTGAACCATCTAGCATAAAATTTGGCGCAATGAGTGCAGAGTTACAGCCGTCCTACTACCAGGGGTAGGTTTTCTGTTAGTTGGGGGCGCCCGAATTAGACGCCGCTGCTCTTATTGGCTGTCATGTGTATTTTTCTATTTGATTCAAATGCAAGTGCTTGCACGGAGATGCAAGCCGACCATTAACGACAAAGCTCTATTAACACCCGCTCACGTCGGGTGCTGATTGTTATTGCCCTCTATGGCTAGCCTGGCGAAGATCAAACAAATCAACCGCGAACTCTCAAAAGCAGGTTTAGCTGGCTGTGTGGACTACGATGCTGTAGAGCGCATCGCCAACTTTGTGCACGAGCAGGAGAGGGGCGATGTCCTCCAGGAGCTGCTGCGAATATGTCAGTCTGGTGCGCAAAGACACGCTGGTGGGGTTTCACACCGCGCTGGACAAGTCAATTCAAACACTCAAACTTGCATGGTGCAGAGAGGCCCAGCTCAGGCAACCTTGGCAGGTCGCACGTGGAAGCAGCGATAGCATCAGCTATGACCCTGTGGGGCGCAAGATGTTTGCAGATCCCACCCCACGCTCTCTATTCGCTGGCGCTCAGGTACTGGTGCACTGCATGTCAGCGCCACACGGCAGTGCCGCTCTAGGAATGTCAGCCAGCCCCTAGGGCCCAGTGACACACAGTATGGGGCCCCTCCCTCCTGCACAGGCCAAGCATGCTGTATACATCGACAGGCTGCAGCTCATCTCCCAGCGCCTCCGACGCAACAGGAGCTTCCAGCAGAACTACCAGCTGCTTTCCAGCAACTGCGAAGGTAGCAGCGGTCAGGTGAGGTGCTGACCAGCTTGGGCGCTGACCAGCTTGCAGGCAGGCGACCAGGGTATCAAGCACTAGTGTGCATGCACCCATGCCAGGATCACCTGCCTCAGCCGCACCTTGCCTGGCTGACAACCACGTGTGCTGGTACAGCCATCCTACAGTTGCATGGGTTGAACACGGGGGGAGGAAGGGGAGGTGCTCCATGACGGGCAGAAATGAATGCCGGGGCCAGGGCCAGGCCCAGGGTGAGCGTCAGGCTCAGGCTTGGGCTGCAATGGGTGCAATGCCTGCTCTATGCTGTGCCCGCTGCAGCTGACGGACCTGCAATCGCTGCGGGGCGTGGTGGGCGCTAGTCGTATTGTCATGGGCTGCATCAGCAGGGCGGAGGACGGGCGGCGACTGATGCTTGAGGATACTAGTGGCAGCGTACCCCTGGACATCAGCCAGGCAGAGACCACTGCGGGCTTTTTCACTGGTGCGCCCATGGAGCAGGGAGGGGCGCAGGGAGGGGCGCAGGAGGCAGGGCAGAATGAAAACCATTGCTTGGCACGCACTTACGACCCTCCGCATGCAGTTGGCTCCGTCGTCACCTGACGAGCAGCCTTCACTGCCCGTGCGGCGCCCGTGGCATGGGCTGCGTCACTGGCTTTGGCTGTCGACCATTACTGTGATGTAGCGTGATGCACTAGCTATCTCCTAGGGTTAGGGTAGGGCGCTGCCGGCTTGAGAGGAGAGCCTGCTCTACCCCCAGTGCGGACCTCCTTCAAGCTGCTGAACTCAAAACTTTGGTGCACTGTGGCAGCGGTCAGTGACACCACCATGCACAGCCTCTTGCTGCAGCACAGCACACATGCCACCTCTGGGCTGATGGGCTGGTGCTGTTCGCCACACCTGGTCCCTCCTGGCAATGGCTGGCTGACTGCTGCACTGGCCGTTACAGGCAGTGGCGGTGGCACACACATGCTGGCCTTTGCGGAAAACGGCACACATTTGTTACGCCAGGTCTCGTGCTGCATGACTGCGGGGATCGAGCTTGCATGCCGCTTTGCATGTCATACATAATGAATACATGGTACAATATAATATGCAGTGGCAGTCAGTCGCAGTGGCTCACTCCTTGTGTTGCTTATGGGACCACCAATTTGCGATGAGCTGTATATGACAACCACAGCTGACCACAGCCACACACAATCTGTAGCAACCACTCTATACCTTTGCAGCTGTAGCAGCCACTTTCACACCTTTGCATTGTCATCCTTGCACCTGACTATGCTGGTGGACAAACATGCACAACTAGGCCATTGCTGACATCCTGCAACATGCCTACACTAACAAGCCTACCAACAGTGTCATAGCATTACTCACGTGATCAGTCGTCGCCTGACTGAGTTAGTAGACAAACATGCAAGACCAGGCCACTGCTGACATCCTGCAACATGCCTACAATGCAATGCAAGCCAACTAACAGTAGCATAGCAATACCAATAAGCAAAGCAACCAACGCATGACATAACAAACTTAACAAACTGCAACCACTGTCTCATGGCTGACAGCAGCACACCACACATCTCAGGCCTCCATCCCAACCTGCCAGGGCCTCCTCACAGACCAGCACTGCACCGCCCAGTCCCACCTGCCACCCTTGCTGCTGCCCTGGCCTTAGTGGTGCAGTCACACTGCAGCAGCCAGGCTGGAGGAGCCCCTGGGGCTGGCTGCTGGCCTGACTGCTGCACACGGTGCAGGGCATCACACCTGACACCTACAACACCCAGCCTTGCCACCAGGTCACACCAATACCCACACTCATCCCCAGCTGCCCTAGATGCCACAGCTGCCACCACACCTTGCCCTTATTCGCCCTGCCTCCTGCCCTGCCTTCTTCTGGCTTTTGGCCTCGACTCCCTCTCTAGCCTAAGCCAGCAGCACAACACACAGCACACAACACACAGGCCAGACCAGTCCAGACCAGCACCCCAGTCGCAGCTGGCACCCATCCTTGACTCACACCCTTGGCCGCACTGAGCGGGGCAACAGCCCTGGTGCCCGGCCTGCCCGCTGTCATGGGAGCGCGCCTGCACTCTTGGCCTGGCCTTCTGTCTCTGCCTGCAGCAGCTGCCGCCATGCCTCCGCCTCAGGCAGGCTGGCCCGCACCTGCTCACGCATGAAGGCTGCCCGCTCACTGTCACTGGCCAGCTGGTCAAAGACTGCTCTGTCCACCACCAACCCTGCATCAAAGTGTGTCAGCTGCTGCAGCTTGGCATGAGCCACCACACCTGACATGCTGCCATCAGGCAATGTCAGATAAGACTGGTTAATAGCTATGCCCCGGGTCAGCCCTAGATCCATCCCTACCCGCAGCAAAGCACAGTAGGTACCGATCTGGCTCAGTGATGCCTGCTGGGCCTCCCCATATCCAGCAGCTGCCAGCGCTTGCACCAGCTGACAACAATCTACTTGCTGTGCTGCATTCTGCACCTTCTTGATGTTACAGATCTCATTAGCTTTAGCCTTGGCAAGCAGCTCTTGCAATGCTGGTGATGCTGCCAGGAGTATCTGGCCTCCAGTGCAGGCATGCAGCCACTGACTGGCTGTAAACAGCTGACTGAGGTACTCCTCACTCCACTGCCTCTCACCCTGTCCCCTCCTGCTGCACTCCCTCCACAGTGCTGCTGCCATGCTGGTCAGCTGCGGCTCACTGGCCAGCTGGCTGTGACCTGATGACACTGCCTGGTGGATGGACAGGGCAAAGAACATGCTCCTGGCATACAGCAGATTGGCCAGGTCTTGCGGCTTGAAGACAGTCAGGTCTGCCTTGGCCACTCCTGCTGCCAGGCTGCGCACTGAGCTGTCAAGGTAGCCAAGGCGGGCCAAGCCATACAGTGTGTTGGCCACAGCCTGGTCTGTCATGAACTCATAACTTTGTGCTGCCCGCTCAGCCAGCTGCCTGCAGACCTCCTTGTCATGCCACAGCACCAGGCCCATTGAGTATAGGATGTTGCTGACACCTTGGCCATTGAGGCCGGGCACCACAGCCTGTGCCCTGGCAGCAAGCATGCTCAGCAGCTGCCTTGCCTCTTCCCTGCAGCCAGGCAGCTTGCTGGTAGCCCAGATCAGGTTGGCCCACTCCTGAGGCTTAGCATCCCTCATGACCTCACCCTGGCTGATGGCAGCTGTGACTGACTGCAGCAGGGGCTGGGCACTGCCTGTGTAGCCTGACTTGGCCATGGCCCACAGTGTCATGCTGATGGCTTGGCTGGCAGCACCCCTTGCCAGCCTCTCAGGCAGCAGCTGCACTGCCTGGTCGCACAGCCAGGTCAGGTCTGGGCTGTTGCTGCATTGCATGCCAGCTGTGGCCAGGCCATGCAGCAGGTTGCTCCACTCACGCCAGCCGCCCCTCTTCATGGCCTCACTGCTGGCACAGTGGCGGGCAATGGCTGTGCAGGCTGAGGTGACAGCAGCAGCAGGGAGGTGGGGCCTGAGCTTGCCCAGGGACCAGGCTGCCATGCTCAGCTGCCGAGCATCATATCGCTGCAATAGAGGAAGTGCAGTAGGGTTCCCAGCTGTGTCAGCCCCAGCCTCTACAGCCATGTGTTGCAGCAGGTCCAGCACTGCATTGCACTGGGCCTTGGTCATGTGGGCTCTGCTGTGCACCGGCTGCCTGGCCCAGTCTGCGAAGCACCACAGGAGCTGTGACGTCTGCTCCACCTGGCTGCTGCTTCGAAGGAATGGCAGCTCCTCCACCGCTGACACCAGCTGCTCCAGGTCCTGCTTACGTCGCGGTGCCGAGTCATACTGGTGCAGGGCTGCAAGGCAGAGGTCCTGGGTTAGGACCTGGGTTTGTGTATTGCTAGCTAGGTTGGTGGTAGGCAGCAGCTGGCAGTTGCAGTGCTGTGCTGGCCCATAATAGCAGTGGATGCTGGCAGCTGGTGGGGCCAGCAGGCTGCATTGCTCACTGTGTGCTGATGCGCGGAGTTTCCGCGACGGGATGCTGGGCAGCCAGGGTAGCAGGCAGGTGCGAGGCGCAGGGTGACCGCATGGCAGGATCAGCGCATCATGGGGCAGAAGCGGCGAAAGGCCTGTCGGCACGGTTCACGGGTCCCGGTTTCACGGATTACTCTTGTTTGATCGATGAGCAGCCGTTACAATGCAACTCTGGACTTGTCCCTTCTCTAACTCGGCCTGCCGCCACTGCCTGTCTTGGCATCAAGCCCCTTCCTGCCTGCCTGTCACTTCCGGGCCTGCGCAGCCTGCCAGCCACCATGGCAGCAGCAGCAGCAGCAGCAGCAGCACCATGAGCCTGCTTTGCCAAGCCTTGTGCTGGCATGCGGAGGGCATGACCCAGCCATCACCCGAGTCTTTATTGATGGCCACATCAGGACCAAGGCGTGGTGTTGTGCACATCCAGTCGCTGCAGCGGGTGCTGGGGCAGAGCCTGCAGGCTACTGGGGGGTGGCTGGTCCCAGCACCCAAGCCAAGTTGGTGAAATGACATGGACTGGGCAGGGCCAGGGGTTAAGGGCCAGCACAGGTGCTGCAAGGCAGGTAGTTAGGCAGGCAGCTGGGCAAGCATGTAGAGGGGCGGGCAGCTGGCTTTGGGCTGAAGTTGAGATAAGGGTTAGGGCTGGGATCAGAGTTCACCGGGGTAGGGTAAGGGCTAAGGCAAGAGATCTTGTGAGAGGGTGGCGTGCAGGCAGGAGGTAGTGAGGGGCCAGTAGTGAGGTAGGTAGGAGTAGGTAAGTGCGGAGCCAGCCCAGCCTGGTGTGAAGTCTGGGCAGAGGGTTCACCAGGAGCAGCTCTGACGTGGCCATGGGGAAGGCAGTCTGGGGTGTTCAATCCTTGCCTGGTCCTCAGAGAGCGGCCCCCTGCCCCAGTGGCTCTCCCTGTGAGCTGACCCAGCAACCTCAGTACTTACTTGCTGAAAGAGTCAAAGGCATTGCATCGCGGAAAGCACCAATGGCCTTGCAGATGCCCACACAGGGGTTGCGGGGAGCAAGACAGCTCCATGCAAAAGTCAACAAAGGTAGATTGCAGTGTGGTCACAAAGATACTACTTTGTACCTGGACCAGTCTGTCATGGCTGTGCCTCTTCCCCTCTCTGGCACTCCGCCAGCATGCTGTCAGGGGTGAGCATACATCAGCCTGTCTGACAGGCGGTGGGTCAGGGGTCAGGCTGTGTGATAGCGGGCAACTGGCTATGCTGTGCTGGCTGCAGAGAACTGCATCGTCATTGCTCAAGGCGAGCTGCATGCTGACGGCGTGTTCCACGTGACGGCCCTGGGCTTTCCCCCCACGGAGGCGCGAGAGGACTTGCCCATGGCGTCCCAGGTTAGAGCATGCTGCTGCTGCTGCTGTGTGGTGGCTGCCTTGCAGTGGCTGAGGGTCAAGCTAAGGAGGTGGAGGGCAAGGGGCTAGGGTCAGGGTCAGGGTTAGGGAATTAAGTCAGGGTCAATGTACCAAGGCTGCCCCCGTCGGCTGGCATGAGGGCAAGGGTGTTAACATGCTGGGTAGGTCATGAGCGGTTAGGTGCGGTTGGAAGGTCAGGACCTCGAGCAGAGACAGCAGCAGCAGGTGGACCCTAGCCCTGCTGGACCCTCCTCAACCGCCTCCACCACCACTTCTGCTGCCGCTGCCCTCTCCACTTCACATGCCATAGCCTGCCACTGCTGCTGCTGGTGGTGCCGTGCGCTGTGTTGTTGCTGCTGCTGCTGCCACTGCCCTCAGCGCCTAAACTTTTTTGGAGGCCCAAGCCTGAGCCCTGACGAGATGAACCTGGTGCTGGTAGAGGAGAGCAGCGGGGCGCATGACCAGGACCGCGTTGTGGTAGCGGCGGATGTGTGGCTGGACAAGCGGGAGACACTGGCGGCGCTAGGCACCTTGTTGGCAGGTGGCTGCAGGGGAGCAAGCACTGCCTCTACCACCCTCTATCCACCACTACCACCACCACCACCACCACCACCACCCCATCCCCCCACTCCCTGGTGTGCACCTGGTCTTAGCTGTTGGAGAATGGGAGTTTCATCCACATGCTTGCATAAGCACCTGCTGACACATGCCATGACTCTTGCCCTGACTGCATGGCTGCAGGGTTTCAGGAGGTGGCCATAGTGCCCCCTGTCATCGTGCTCATGGGCAACTTTCATTCCAAGTCAGCTGCAGGTGAGGTGCTTGGCTGCACAGGCCTGATCCCAGGGTCACTGTCACCGCCATGAGATGGTGCCGAGTCATACGCACCGCATCCATGTGTGGCTGTCATCACACTTCTACTACATGACCAGTCCTAGTGGGTGGGTGGGTCTAGCGTGGGCCGTACCTCAACTCCAGCAGCCTCCGCCTCCGCCACGGCAGCAGCAGCAGCAGCAGCAGCAGCAGCCTCCGCCACAGCAGCAGCAGCAGCAGTAGCAGCAGGAGCAACCACACAAGTCATGGCTGAGTAAGCTGCCTGCTCACGACTGGAATACCACTGGTGTTAGCCGCACTCACCACCAACACAGGCTGCGTCCTGATGGGCCACACAGGCAAACGCTGCCAGCAGAGCTGCACCGTATAACAGAGTCAAAGATGCAGTGCATGGCAAGCACTCCTAGACTTACTTCTCCTGCACCATCAGCTCCTTTGAGTTGCTGTGTGTCACAGCAGTGCCTTGTAGTGAAGGCACTCAGCTGCTGCCTGCACCGCTGGGTCTTGTGTCTGATGTCTGGACCTGACCACAGGAGCTGCTGACTTTCAAGAACTGAAGGATGGCTTTGCTGCTCTGGCCCGGCTCATAGACCAGTTCCCCCGCATCAAGGTTTGTCATCTGGCCCCGGCTTGACATGGTTGGCTGCTGTGGCTGCCGCCACCACTGCTGCTCCTGCGGCGGCGGCATACTGCTGCAGGGGCTGGCACGACTGCGGCTGCCACCTCTGCTGCTGCTGCTGCCACCTCTGCTGCTGCTGCTGCCGTGGCTGCTGCTGCTGCTGCTGCTGCTGCTGCTGCTTCTGTATCACACAGGCATTCATTATCGCATCTGACTCTTGCCTTGTCCCTTGGCTACTACTTCATACAAAAATATGGAGAGCAAATGGTGGTCCCCAAGGGTTAGGCCTGGGTACCTTACCCTGCCACCAGCGTCCCACTCCATCACTCTCCACCATGAAGTGTGACCAAGGCCACGCCCTGAAGTGTGGCAGCCAGGCCCTATCCCCAACCCCACTCCCAGTCCCAGTCCCAATCCACACCAGCTGCAGTTCAACAGGAGGTCCACAGTAGACTGACCACGCTTCACATGCACAGCAGCTACAGTCTGTCGGACGATCAGCTGCTCACATACCCCCCATGAGGATTAGCTCACAACTCCCTGGATCCCTGACCGCCCTGGATCCCTCCCTGGATCCCTGACCGCCTGCCCTGCCAGCCCGCTGCTGGCTGCCTGGCTGCCCGCTGAACCTGCCTCCCCCATGTGCTGTCGACTGCCTGCAGGCCAGCACCCGCTTTGTGTTTGTGCCAGGTCCTGGCGACCCTGGCCCTGCTGCTGTGCTACCGCAGCCGCCCCTCACGCCGTACTTCACAGCTGACATCATGGCGTGCATGCCAAATGCAGTGTTTGCATCCAACCCTTGCCGGTGAGTGGAGGGTGCAGATTGTCTTGACCTGCAATGCTGCCCGTCCACATACACAACGGGGTGGCAGGAGGAGGACAGGTTGAGCAGGGGCGGAGAGGGTGGCAGAGAGGGAGGTTCTTTCGGCTGTGAGGAGGACAAAGCCAGGCAGTGATATTGATGGATGAGGGGAGGGAGGGTGAGGTGAGGTCCAGGTTGCCTTGGGCGCTGCGTCCTTGCGGCGTTCTCGCCCAGCAAAGCAGATGGGGCGAGGTGGGAAAGCAGGTGGGCAGGGTGTTGAGTCGCTTGGCAAGGCCATGAGCATGCATGGGCTGCAGTAGCTGCTGTTTCCAGTGTGAACAGCAGTGTGATGCTTGAATAGGAGCGCTGCAAGGGGCGTGACAGGAACAATCAAGGCTGGAACAGCATTGCAGGGTGAACAGGAGTGGGAAGCTCTGTGATGCTTACCCTCTGCTGCCCCTATGGGTATGCCTTGCGTCCAGGCTGCGATACTTTTCAAAACAGCTGGTCCTGTTTCGGTATGACGTCCTGAAGCATATGAGGCGACGCTGCCTACTGCCACCACAAGGTGGGTGCTGGCCACCAGCCCCCTGCCCTCCGTGCCGCTTACCCGCCTTGCCCTCCCTGACCCTCACCCACCTCACCCTCCCTGACCCTATTTTGTTCTCTCCTGTCACTTCCCCTGCACACCCCTGCACTCCTCAACCACCACCCTGATCACCAAACCTCTCAGTCAAATTCTTGACTTCTCTCCTCCCTGCTCCCATGTTGTGTCCCCTGCCTGGGCTCCCCTGCTTCCCTACCCTCGCCCTCCTCACTGCCCCCCACCTCCCTCCTCCCCTGTTTGGCCCCCGCCCCTCCGTCCCGGGCTCCCCTGCCCTTCCCACCTCTCCGTCTCCCACCCCACCGCCCGCCACCCTCTCCCACACCTCACCCTCCCTCACAGGCGGCGAGGCGGCCAGCTGTGAGGCGATGTGGGGCCAGCTGGCCCTGACCGTGCTGCAGCAGTCCCATTTGTGCCCCCTGCCCCTGGTCCAGCAGCCGGTGTACTGGCAGTTCGACCACGCCCTCCACCTGTACCCCGTGCCTGACGCCCTGCTGCTGGCTGACAGCTCCCCTCAGGCACAGCACTCCCATGGGGGCTGCATGGTCTTCAACCCGGTGAGCACATACTTGGCGACGTGGCTGCCCACGGTGCAGCTCCTGGTCTGTGCTGGGCTTGGGCCCCTGGCAAGTGGCCCCTAGACCCAGTTTACTGTGGGGCTCAGGGACCAAGGGGAATGGGGGCAAGCCTCACACACACACACACAGTAGGGAGGCCCCAGCTGTGGATGAGGCCCACCCGCCCCAGGCCCTGTTACAGAACCTGACAGAACCGGCGTGTATCACAGGAGGAACTGCCTGCCACTGCTACTGCTGCTGTCAGTGGGCAGTGTTGCCTTTCCCTCTGGCCTGGCGCTCGCAGGGCTCCTTCTCTGAGGGCTGCTTCGCCGCCTACGTGCCCGTGCAGCAGGTGAGCAGGTGGCGCCAAATCCCTGCCTGTAGGCCCCTGCATCTTCCTGTGCTTGGCTGTCAATGGCGGTCAGCAAACCACCTGTTGGCAAGCAGGTTGAGGCCTGGATATCCTGGGGTGGGTGAAAGGAACTGCACGCAACCGTGGGGTGCTCACTTTGGGTGTACTCGTTGCTTTCGCTGTGCGTCTTGAGCCCCGTGGTGCTGCTGCCTGCAGTTGGTGGAGATGTCGGCTCTGCCGCGAGACGGAGACGCCGGTGACACCCAGCCCGACACCGATGCCGGGGATCAGCCGGACGTCAGCCGCGATCAGGAACTGGGAGGACAGAGGGCAGCGCTGGATGTGGAAACCACCCCGGCAGCAGCGACACGAGCCGCCCGGGGTCGCAAAAAAGCGGTTTGGGCGGGATTTGTGAAGAAAGCGGAGGGGCCGGGAGCTGCAGATGCCGCGGCGGCGCCCATGCCTGGTATCGCCGAAGCTGGAGGCGAGGAGGAGATGGCAGACTACGCTGACGACGACTTGGACCCAATCGACAATGGCGATGTCGAGCAGGAGCACTTGGAGGAGGAGGACGACGATGCTGCTGGGGCCGACGACGACGAGGCAGGCATGCGGTTAGAAAAAGACCAGGATTACTACAACGCCTTGGTGCTCGGCTTTAACGCGCCGCGGCGTGTTGAGCAGGAGACAGCGCAGCTGGCAGCTGGGAGCGACGCTGGACCCTCGCGAAGCGCAGGGCACAGGCGGCGGGGCCGTGAATGGGAGGGCGCTATAGAGGAAGAGGCGGACCAGGGCGTTGCCGGGACCTCCAGCGCTCAAGGACACGAGGTCGAGGGTGAGGCCGAGGAGGCCCAACAAGGAACGGATGCGGGGCCGTTGCTTCAGCGCTGTGGGTCCAACAGCGATGATGAGGGCGGGGGGGACGACCGGGAGGGTGGAGAGGGAGAGGAGGATGTCGAGGTAGTCGATGGAGTTCTGACAGGGCGAGTGAGGGACGATTACCTAGACGATGAAGACGACGATGCCTAAAGGCGCATCAGCTGATATCGGCATCTGTCCACAACACTCCTAACCGTGGGGCTTTTTACATCTAGTGAGCAGGCGGGAGGCCTCGGCCAGGCTAGCCAGTTGCCAGCTCTTAACCAACTGGCAAGGCATGGTATGCACAGCTAGCCATTGAAACGACGACCTCGGCCATGTTCATAGGCCGTGAAACGGTCATAATTGAGGTGTTGTATGATCGCAACGCACACAGTCCCACCCTCGCATGGCCGCAAGTACTTGGATCCAAGCAGTCAGCAGTGATGATGGTGACCTGTGTTGTTGCAACATTGAACGGCCTTTCCCCACCACCTGTCAACTGCTCATTCATCGTATGCCTTGCAAGGCCAGGCTCTAGCCACAAGCCCGCATCCTAAAGGGTCCATTGTGAGCCTGACGAGCATCCTAGCATCAGCCCCTTGTCTCTCACTATGGCCTCCATTTGAGCCAGACCATCAGGGACCACTAGTGGCGAAGGCGTTGTGCAGCCAACTCCTGTCAAGCACCCAGGGTCCTCTGCAAGCCTTGCGAGGTCAGCCTCTAACTACAATCCCGCACCCCTGGAGGGAAAGGACGGCCAGGCAGCCTAGCATCATTGTGAAGCCATCATGAATGAACGAGCTTAAACCAGTCAGGCACCCAGGGTCCTCTGCAAGCCTTGCAAGATCAACTTCTACTCGCACCCCTAGCCTCAACTGATGAGTGCTTGTGTGCAACCACTTGAAAACCACACGGTCCTGCATGGAACACACCGCAGGGGTGCTGGGGGAGGCAGGCCTAGAAGAAAGCCCTGCTGAGCAAACACCCTGGCAGTCAGGCAGCGCATGGGGCAGGGGGCCCTCCCTCTAGGCCTGACAACCTCAGGCTCACTGCCCTGCCTAGCTGCCTCTGGCCACCACCGCCTGGCGCTTGTGGGGCCGCCGGTGTGAGGTCGTGTCCTGCTGCTGCAGGGCTGCCACTGCGGCAGCTGGTGTCACGGCAGGGTCTGCCCCGTCACCTCCCCCCGTCAGGCTGGCGACCTGCTCCCTGAGGCTGCGGATTTGCGCCTTCTGCCCAGCTGCCAGCAGCGTCAGGTTGTCCAGCTGTGCCTTTTGACCAGCAGCCCACAGCGTCAAGCTGCTGAGCTCTGCCGCCTGCTCATCCGTGAGCTGCGTCAGCCTCTCCACCTCCTCTTGCTGATCTGCCACTTGCTGCGTAAGCTTGTCGATCTCTTGCTGCTGCTTTTTGGCCTGCGACTTGATGCCGTTGGGGGAATGCAGGTGCCCAGCCCTGGGAGAGTTGAGCAGCGCCTTCAGGTGGGTTCGCTGAGCTTTGCTGAGCCTTTTCATGGCCTTCGGCACCAAAAGGCTAGGCTAGGAGGTGGTGGACCTGTGCAAGCAACAGGGATTGGGACGCCTAGGGCTCAGATGGGCCGCGAGAGTTACTGCGACTGATAAATGGCGTCAAGACGAATAGCTGAGCGGGCTGAAGTCTCCCTGCTGCCCGACTGGCGGTGCTATTTGCGTGTGATTACACGCAGGAGGATGCCACATGCCGCACCTCATGTCTGTAGTTCAGGCGTTCCCAACATTGGGTTCGTAATCTTCATGCAACTGCGGCCCATCTACTCCAACATTTGATGTAACGTTTGCTGCGTCTGCTGCAATGCGATTTTGCGCGTTTAATGTTCGACTGGAATTGCCATCGGAGTCTTTCGATGCGGGCAGCCACATGTGACCCCGGATGTGTCCCAATCAGAGACCGTGGTTAGCTACACTGGTAAGCTACGTATCATTACTGAGGTCGTGCTGTGCCGTACCAACCATTACACCGTGGCAAGTGGCCATTTATGTGAGTATAACCGCACGATGATTAGTCAGGTCCCACAAGGTCAGGTAAAATGGCTCGAAAAAATGTACCGTCACTTGTTGTCGCGTATACTGAACTCCAAGAGGTCAAACCGCGACGCCCCGCTGCGGCGTGGTGCTCCGCAGCTTGGCCTGCGAGGGACGGGCTAAAGTCAACTTTGCCCCCCTCCGCGGTATCCTTGCACCAGTGACTCCTTGCATCCTGACGGTAGTGCACGTGCATACAACAACGCCGCAACGACGAGCGAGGTAGAGCGGTCACTAGTCGGTCGGTCGGCGTGCCGTGATGGGGTGCCGGCATGCAAATTTGCAGTGCTGTTTTTGAGATCGATTTGTTGCTTGTTGCTGCAACGCATCCGTCTAGTTTTTGCGCCCTAGCTTTGACGTTAGGGTGGTTCCCCCCCAAACTAATATTAGTTCTCATAATAGCTCATAATAGCTCATATTAGCTCCCGGTTTGCTCATATCAGCCCATATTCGCTCATATCAGCTCCCGATCAGCTCATATCAGCTCCCGATAGCTCATATCAGCTCATATAGGCTCAAGTCAGCTCATCTAAGCTCCCCGTACTAGCTCCCGCCATTTTAGCTATTATTAGCGCTAATATTAGCTAATGCGCTACTTTTGGCTCGGAGCTTATGTTAGCGGACACACCCTATTTGACGTATGCTCATAGCTCCAGCAATGGGTCACCCCCGCGATTGGCTGCACCCCTGATAACTATCTGACTAATCTTTTAGAGTTTTTCAGCGATTCTTGCGCAGGGCTGTGCAGCTCACGAGCGCGAGGCTAGCGGGCTGCTCGGGCTGATGTGCACCTGTGCCGGGGCGGGCGGGGGTGTTGAGAATTCTGGTCGCGTTGTGCCGGGACTGGCCTGCTTAGTGGGGTTGTGGTCAGAGAACAGCTATCGCGCTCAGCGGCCCAGCTTTTCAAATGTTTGAATTTCTTGTCGGGCGCAGGATTTCTTGTCGGGCGCAGGACCCCCCTTGACATGTGTTCTAGTGCTGTTGATATGCTTGAGAGTGCTGGTATGGCTTTTGGGCTGTCCTTGCACCACAACAGCGTGCAACTCGTGTCGCGTCACCCCATGTCAGTTTTTTATGTGTTTTTACTTTCTTGACAATTTTTCAGAGTCCAACCAGGACGTCAAATGATAAACTGCCAGTTCTGTGCTGCTCCTTGTGTGGGCTTCTAACGTCTAATCAGGACAGAAGCGCGATGTCATCATGTTTGGGCCGTTTCATGATTGGGCGGTCAACTTTTTCCAGCTCAGTTTCTACATGTTTTTGACCAATTCTTGCTGCGCGTTATTGCTCGGAAGCCACAGACATCAATGATCAGAACATCCTGTGCAACCTGAAAAATCAAATGTCCGTCGCGGGTTGGGGGCAAGTTGCGAAATTGCAGGTTCATCAGCAATCCGCCGCCGCGGTCACGCCCCCAGCTTGGTAGATGGTTTCGATGCGTGCTGGGACGCAGCAGCACTGTCGCGTGCTGGGGGCAAAATTTGAATTGTCCGTCGCGGGTTGGGGCCAGCCACCCGGCAAATCGTTGGGGCTGTGTTACGAGACGTCCGGTGACGGTGACAGAGTTCTCCGTGACAGACTGGGCGTTGTCAGGAAGTCTGCCCGGGAATCGAACCCGGCCTCAGATCACCGCACCACGTCACACTTGTCATAGGGGCGTTACGAATATTGCCTCAGCATTACATCATCACGTAACATTCCCCCCCACCTGGCTCAGCTGTCCTCAGCTGACCACCGTGGTGTCGCCCCGCTCAGGCACATTGTGCCGTCACTCGCGCCCACACTAGCGCTTGGTGTCTGAGTTTCAACCATGCCACTACCATCAGGCCTGGGCCTCAGCCTCAACATCATCCTTAGCTTCAGCCTCGCCATCAGCCGCCTCCTCAGCCTCGGCACCCAGGTTGTGCTCTGCCATGTACCTGGCCATCAGCTCTTGGCAGCCCACCAGCTGTGTGCTCAACTCCCATGTGTTATGCTCGTCACCGTGTCCTTGCCACTTGACCAGGAACTCAAGCCGTCTCTTCTTACTCTTGCCCTTGCGCTTGCCTTTGCTGGGCTCCAGCCTGTGGCCCACCACCTTCTCCACTGTGTATTGGGGCTCTCCATCTAGCCACTGCACAGGAGGTGGTCCAGCCAGCCCAGGCACTGCCCCTGAAGCATCTGTGCGATAGGGCTTCACCAAGGACACATGAAACACGTTGTGGAGTCGAGACCACTCGTCTGGCAGCCACAGCTTCACTGCTGCCTTGCCCACCATGTACTGCACACTGAATGGGCCCACATAGCGAGGCTTTAGCTTACGGACTCCAGGCTGGTTAGCCTTACCCCTCATGTTCTGTGTGCTCAGCAGCACCATGTCACCAGGCAGGTAAAGTGCCTCACGCCGTTTGTTATCCTGATATGACTTCATGCGCTTCTGCGCCCGCGCTAGGCACTGCCTCGCCTGCTCAACCGCTGTCTTCATGCCCTTCACAAAGTCATGCGCCTGCGGCACCTTCTGCGGCAGGTCGAGCAGCTCAGCCAGCCGCGGGTGATAGCCATAATTCAGGTAGAAGGGCGTACTGCGGACCGACTCCTGCCAGGCATTATTGATGGCGAACTCCACCAGAGGTAAGTACTCCGCCCAGTCCCGCTGGTCAGGCCTGATGAAGTGCCTTAGCATTTCTTCGATCACCCGGTTAACACGCTCTGTTTGGCCATCTGTTTCAGGGTGGTAGGCGCTGGATAGGTTCACCTGGAGTCCATGCTGACCCACAAGGGCTGGGGTGTGGGGTTATGTGGGATATATTGCATCCAAGTCCTACAAGGGAGTATGCTGTAATTGTATAGACTCAAATGGCGATTTTTGCGATTTATTTTGATTTACATTTACTAAATAACTAATTGATTAATATATATATATTAAAAGTAATAATAAAACTCATGTTTTGATGTTTTTTATTACACTGAGTAATACGTCTTTGGCGAATCGCCCAGCACTGACCTGGACCTGGAGCAGCTTGGTCACCTCAGCCCAGAACTTGTTGTGGAACTGGGGCCCTCTGTCACTGACCACACTCCTCGGCATCCCATGCAGCCGGAACACATGCTCAAGGAACAGCTTTGCATACTGTGTGGCAGTCATGCTCTCCCAAGTCTTCACCAGGTGTACCATCTTTGTTAGTCTGTCCACAAACACTAATATTGAGTCATATTTGTTGGGCCCACTTGCAGGTAGCTTCACTATGAGGTCCATTGACACGCTGTCCCACGGTCTCTCAGGTATGGGCAGCGGCTGCAGCAGGCCAGCAGGCTTCTTGGCACTTGACTTGTTCACTTGGCACGAGTGGCAGCTGCGCACATAGCTCTTCACATTCTCTGACACACCGGGCCATGTAAACCAGCGCGTCACCTGCTCTAGGGTCTTCGTCATACCCAGGTGACCAGCAGACCTGGTGTCATGCATGGTGTATATCACTTTCTTCCGCAGCGCAGCGTCATCAGGCACCACCACTCTGCCCCACTCAGTCAGCCACAGCCCCTCATGCTGGTATAGCTGCGATGTGAAGGCCTCATCAGCAAAGCGTGTGTCAGCCGCATAGGCTTGTCTGATTGCCTGCATTAGGGTTAAGGGACCCGACTCAGTTGTGGACTGCCCGTCATCACCTTGTTTGTTTGATTTGTTTTGTGACTCTGTTGTTTGTTGTTGCTGCCGCAGGGCTTCCCCCCCACCTGGCTGCGCCCCCTTATGATGTGCACTCGTCATTCTTGCCTGGCCAGGCGTATGGGCAGCAGCCAAATCATCAGGTGGGGCCAATTGGCCTGCTCTTTGGGCAGCCTCCCGGGCAGCCACCTGCCCCAGCTCAGCACTCTCTCGCAGCTGGGCAGCAGTGCGGCGTGTAGTGATGGCGTAGATCAGCCCTTCAGCCCGGGAGCTTAGCGTCATGATCACAGTCATGGCGTCTTCAGAGTCAGCATTGTGTGGTGATGATGAGCATGTAAGCGCCACCTCATTGGCCAGAGCGGGGTTACGGCTGATAGGGTCAGCCACATTAGTTGCACCGGGTATGTATTTGATCTCATACTTGTAGCGTGATAGCTCTTCCATCCATCTAACCTGCCGCCTCGACAAGTTGGGCTGTGTTTGCAGGTAGATGAGGGGATTGTGATCAGTCAGGATTGTAACATCAACCGCTCCATCCAGATAGCACCTCCACTCTCTGACCGCTCTGATTATACCCAGCAGCTCCTGCTCTCCAGTGGCATAGCGTGTTTCAGCTGGGGACATCTTTTTACTGGTGTAAGCAATTGGCCTGCCATCTTGCATCAGCACCCCACCGGTGCCTACCAGCGACGCATCAGTGCACACTACAAAAGGCTTGCTGAAATCAGGCAGAGCCAGCACAGGAGCAGAGCACAGCGCCTCTTTCAGGCCATCGAATGCTTCTAGCTCGCTACCCCCAAAGTGTTCCCAGTTATACGCAGCAGCCACTTGCTTGCTGGTCAGATTCGTCAACGGCGCAGCCAGAGAGCTGAAGTTGGGTATGAACCGCCTGAAGTAGTTTGCCAGCCCCAGGAAGGCCTGCAGGTCTTTTAGGTTGCGCGGCGTCGGCCATTCTTTTACGACTTGCACTTTCGCAGGGTCGACAGCAATGCCTTTGCTGCCCACGATGTGGCCCAGGAACGCCAGCTGCGTCTTGTTGAACTCGCACTTTGCCAGTTTGGCGTAAAACTTGTTTTCTCGCATGAGCTGCAGGACTTGCCTCAGGTGCTGCACATGCTCCTCAGGGGTGTTGCTCATCACCAGAATGTCATCAATGTACACCAGCACACACTCATTGATCAAAGGCTTAAACACGTTATTCATCATCCGTTGGAACGTAGCAGGAGCGTTGGTCAGCCCAAAACAGAGCACCTTAAACTGGAACTGGCCCATTGGTGTCAAGAAGGCAGTCTTAGGCACATCCTCCTCTGTAATCCTGATCTGGTGGTACCCAGACTGCAGGTCTAGGGAGCTGAACACCCTCTTGCCAGCCAGCTTGTCAAATAGGTCATCAATCCTGGGCAGTGGGTACCTGTCCCTCACTGTTAGCTTGTTGAGAGCACGGTAATCAATACACATTCTCAGGCTCCCATCTTTCTTTTGCACAAACAGGATTGGTGCCCCGTATGGGCTGCTGCTTGGCTCAATCAACCCTTTGGCCAGCAGCTCAGCCACCTGCTTCTTCACCTCAGCCTCCTCTCTAGGGCTGAGCTTGTACATACGTTTGTAGGGAGCTTCAGCCCCGGGTGGTGTCCTGATTGTATGCCCCACTGGCCTGTCAGGGGGCAACCCCGGTGGCATGTCCCCAAACACATCAGCATACTCAGATAGCAACCCATCTAGCACAGCTTGTGGCACCAGCTCAGGGTCCTGCTCAGCCTTCGTGTTCTGCTCACTACATCCAGCCACTACAGCTGCCAGGCTGCCCTGGTGCCAGCCCTGCTGGTCGCCAGCATCGCCAGGCTTCACTAGCATGAGCCAGCTGCTGCAACCTTTCCGCAGTTGTCGCACGGCCTGGCCCGGACTGAGCAGCTTAATTTCGACTGCGCTTTCCCATTGCTCTTTCATAGCAGCCACAGCCGCAAACCCAGGCAGGTGCTTTGGTTGCAGTGCGAACAAGTTGACAGGCTTCCCCGACTCTCCGAGTGCCTCAAACAGCGTGCACACCCCGTGCTTAACCTTCAGCACTGCATCGTGCTCGTGCATCCAATCGACACCTAGGATCAGGTCGACACCATTGAGCATTCCTGGCATGACCACTGCATTGCAATTCGTCTTTTTTGCACCTCCAGCAGGCCACAACGACGTTCAGTGATTACCACAGGCTGATTGGTTGCGGTCAGCACTCTCAGGGGTTCCATCATGATCTTCCTTTGTAGTGCAGCAGGGTTAACATTGCCTTCATGTCTTTCCAACCACTCCTTGCTGATTATGGTGCAGCTGGCACCTGTGTCCAGCATGGCTCTGCACGGCTTGTTACCTAGCCGGCCCTCAAACAGAAAAGGTAGCTGCAGCCTTCCAGGCTGTACTTCAGCAGCATGCGGCGGTGCACCCATAGCCATAGCCATTCTCTTACACATTGAGTTGGCTTCAAACATAGGCACAAGGTCAAAACCTGGCAAGTTAGCACCATATTCTTGCCAGGCGCACCCCTAGTTGTTAGCACACCGCTCTGCCGTGTGGCCATAGCCCTTGCACTTATGGCACCTGGGACCAGGCACAAAGCCCCTGTCATCACGCCTGTCCCCCCTATCATCACGCTGCCGCTTCGGCGGCTGCTCCTCCTCATAGTACTCCCTCCTGACGGGCAACTGGCCATCCCTACGGCCGCCTCCATGGCTCCTGCTTTGCAGGCTGTCCAGTTTCTGTAGCAGCACATCCAGCTTGGCGTCCATGCGCCCCTGCGGACCAGCACCACGGCCAGGACCAAATGCACGTCCTCGACCACGACCACGGCTACTATAGCCGCGGCCACCACGCCCACGACCAGCCAGCACAGCTACAGCAGACTCGCTGGGCATATCATCACACAGCTCGTCTTCATCATTGGGCACAGCAACAGGTGCTGCGACAGGCTGCAATGACTTAGCTGCGCGCAGGGCGACATCCCTTCCACGGGCAAATTGCAGCAGGGTATCCAGCGAATCCCAACGCTGCCCTGATTGTGTGCGGGCACAGTCTCGTCGCAACTGGGCATTTGTCAAGGCCTCCAGGAAGTACATGCACATGAGCTTTTGTGGCAGGTTCGGCAGTCTCAACGCAAGTAGGCTGAAAGACAGGCAGTATGCCATGGTGTCTGCACCCTTCTGCTGGTATCCCCCTTTGACCAGCTTCTCCATCACCTCATCCTCAGTGTTCTGGCTCCCCACACCTGTGGCCTTCCTAAACCACTCTTCTAGCTCCGCATCAGTCAATTCCTTGCCTTGAGCTTTATATGCGCTCACCATTTGTACGAGAGCGGACTTCACATCACCACTCGTGGCGTTCATGAGCCCCACCATGCGTAGCAGCACACCAACCGGTCACCAACAGCCAGTAAGGTTCAAATTCTCTTGAGCGCACAGAGTCTTCCAGAGTCCAAGGCTCAGGCAAATGCATGGTTGTTCTGACTACACACTGCGGTGCACCCTTCCGTGCACTCGCCTCAGCACCGGAACTCAGGATTGCAGCTCCATGCAGACTCGCAGCCGCAGCCGCACTCGTGCCGGCTCCAGCCGAGCCTCCCACAGTGCCACTCATTGGGCCAGTCACTGCCCCACGGGCCTCATTCGCAACGCGGGCCTCACTTGCCACACGTGCCTCTCGCGCGGCCCTCTCCCGGGCCTCCACTTCTCGTTCACGAGCCTCAAGCTCCGCTCGCATTCTGCGGAGCTCCTCACCGCTCACGACGTCACGCGACCCCAAAGCGTCACCCTGGCCTCCATCACTCATCATGCCTGGGCGAAAACGGACAAGGCCAACGTCTTGCAATAGCTTCGCTGCCGCATCGCGGTTGCCCGCTACACTAGCGAGTTGCTCAAAGAACGTGTCAGGCAATCTGACCGTACCACCGCCAGACATGTCTATCACACGTTACCCGCGATACGTAAACGCACAGCCTCCAACTCGCGCGCCTGCTCCGGACTGTAAGGAAACTCCAGCAGTCCGCCTGACGCTTCCCACCAGCCCTCTACGTCTTCACCCTCGAAGCTGGGGCACGACTTTGCGTGATTTAGCCAATCAGGCCTAGGAGGCGCCAGGGCCTCGGTCGGAAACCAACTGTTACGAGACGTCCGGTGACGGTGACAGAGTTCTCCGTGACAGACTGGGCGTTGTCAGGAAGTCTGCCCGGGAATCGAACCCGGCCTCAGATCACCGCACCACGTCACACTTGTCATAGGGGCGTTACGAATATTGCCTCAGCATTACATCATCACGTAACAGGCTGGCTGCACTCTAGTTAGGCCATAAGCAGCTCATCGCACCAATCGGCGGCCTCATTCGTGCAGAAATGAGTAAGAAAGGTATCTCTTGAGCCACGGGGGTGCAGCCAATGGCGGGGGTGACCAATGGTGATTTCGCAATTTTGAAACAAGTGTGGCCGATATACTGCTTCGGGGGCGGCTCCCTTATCCTGTGTACAAAGCATCACGATGGCATTCACTATGCGATCAATGAGCTCCTGCGTTCCAAAGGTGAGTAAAGCGACGCACACTGTCGCAATCGCATCAGCCCCATGCTTCCTCTTCCAGCAATCCGACTAACCGTGCTCTACAGGCCATCGCACGCCCTTGGCGCGTGCGAAGCCTCGCGAGGAACCAAGTCGCCCCAGTGCGCTGCACCTCTACCAACAGCACTGCTCCAGCTGAGATCAGCGCGTACACCAACGAGCCCAAGGTGTGCCGGGCGCTGGACTCAGGCGACCCACCATTCCTGACCCACCACTGCTGGTCCATGGAGTGCAGGGCCCCGCGGACAGCCTCGAGTACCGCATCTTCTTCAAACAGGGCGGTGAGTTGTTTACCCCAGAATAAGCATATGGCTCCACCACTTGCTTCAGTGCCTGCCTGCCTGCCTGCCTGCCTGCCTGCCTGCCTGCCTGCCTGCCTGCCTGCCTGCCTGCCTGCCTGCCTGCCTGCCTGCCTGCCTGCCTGCCTGCCTGCCTGCCTGCCTGCCTGCCTGCCTGCCTGCCTGCCTGCCTGCCTGCCTGCCTGCCTGCCTGCCTGCCTGCCTGCCTGCCTGCCTGCCTGCCTGCCTGCCTGCCTGCCTGCCTGCCTGCCTGCCTGCCTGCCTGCCTGCCTGCCTGCCTGCCTGCCTGCCTGCCTGCCTGCCTGCCTGCCTGCCTGCCTGCCTGCCTGCCTGCCTGCCTGCCTGCCTGCCTGCCTGCCTGCCTGCCTGCCTGCCTGCCTGGTCCACAGCCAAGATGGTGTCTCCTTGGCATGAGATCCCTCTGTTTGCTGGGGACGGGAACCTGCACTACATCTGTGAGATCCCCAAGGAGACATCAGCAAAGATGGAGGTGGCCACTGTGAGTCCCCTCCTGCACAGCATACCCATGTCATGTACTTGCTGCCAGCATGGCACGCTGCAAGGCGTCGCTGCCATTTTGCTAGGAGCATCGAAACAGCCATCAAAACCCCTCCCCCTGTGCCCTGGTGTCATGGATCCATGGGCAACGGAAACAACGGGGTGATGTGCAGGATGAGGTGGGGACACCCATCAAGCAAGATGTGAAGAAGGGCAAGCTGCGATTCTACCCCTACAACATCAACTGGAACTACGGGATGCTGCCACAGACATGGGAAGACCCAGCTAAGAAGGATGAGGCCTTGCAAGCTGCGGTGAGAATCAGGTCAACAGCAGCACTACTTGATGGCTCACTGTTAAACCTATGGACAGCTGACATGTGGCTGGCTGGCTGCAAAGGCCCTGCACCACCCCTGACCTCTGCCTTCAGTGCTCTGCAAAGCTGAAGCAGTTTGGGTGAGGTCAAGGAATGCATGCAGGCCCAACAAGGGGCCAAAGTCAGCCAGGGGAGGCTTTGTGCTGAGAAATTGTTGTTGCTGGCATGCTCACCAATCAGCTTGTATGCTGGCTGTGCCCGGGGTGCACTTTTAATGCTGGCCGACTCTGGTCACTCCCTGGGTTTCACGTCACACATTACTGGCCCTTGGGCCGCCCGCTGGAGTTGCAGTTCAGGTTGGGGTGATAACTGTAGTAAGGGAAAGAGAGAGGGGTCCACGCACCTTGCTGCAGCAGCAGTGAGGATGTGTACTGCAGCCAGGGGCAGCCTTGCTGCAGCAGCCCCTCAAACCCCTCAAATCCCTGAACCCCTGAACCCCTCAACCCCTCAACCCTCAGGATTGTGACAGCTGCAGTCCGCTGCTGGGCTGGGCTGCAGGGCGACAACGACCCAGTTGACGTGGTCGAGATCGGCACCGGGGTTCACCGCTCTGGTGGCGTGTACAAGGTGAGCAGCCAGGCAGCAACAGCATGACAAGCCTTGGCCGGGCTGTGGCACCCTGCGTGCCATGCGCCACCACTCCTCTCCCCTCCTGGCCTGAGCCCGGCGCCAGCACGCCATGGGCATCTAGCCTCAGGCTGCCGAGCACACTGCCTCACCCCATGTGCCAGTAGCCCAGGGCTCTGGCAGCAATAGCTGCAGCAGTGCAAGCACAAAACACTCAAACTGTACAAACTGGGAGCAGTTCAGGGCTTAGTAAACAAATGAAAAGTATCAACACAGAGCAGCTGAGGTTCAAGGTAGGTGGCTGGCTGAGGCGCCAGCGGCCTCTGACTGACCCAGCCATCCCACATGTCACTGATCCGCTGGTGTGACCTGGCGTGACCCGGCGTACATCTTGTCTGTGCTGTGGCTCGGCAAGATGGCAAGGCTATCAGGGGCAATGCAACCCAAGGTTTGTAGGCAGCGGTGGACATGGCAGCCAAAGGTGTCCTTAGGCAGTGCAGTGCCTGGCCCCAGTCACAGCCTGCATGCGAATGCCGAGGTAGGCCAGCAAGCCAACCAGCTAGACCAAATCCCTAGAGAGCAGGCAAGGAGGTGGCCCAGCTCAGGGTCCTGGCCCAAGCTGAGATAGAGGTACCTGTGGGAAGAGGTGGGGAGAAACAGCGGGCTAGCTGGCCCGGGCATCTGACCCTGCGCGTCCACTTGGTGCGGCCAGCTCTTGAGCTCCTGCTGTACTGCCACAGGTGAAGCCACTGGGCGTGTATGCTATGATTGACGATGGCGAGTTGGACTGGAAGGTGATTGCCATCGCCCTGGATGACCCCAAGGCCAGCCTGGTCAATGACGTGGCAGATGTGGAGAAGTGAGTGACCCAGACCCCTTCACCTGCTGGTGCTGTGTGACAGAGGATGCACTGGGCTGGGCAGAATGCAGACCCTGCTTGCGCCCTGGCTCATTGTGGTAGTGGGGACGCAGGCCAGGCTGGGGCGCAGGACACAGGCCAGGGCAGGCCAGGCCAGTCAGTATAGGGTGGGGTAGGGTGGGGTGGGGTGCAGGGTAGGGTAGGGTAGGGGTGCAGGGTAGGGGTGCAGATGTCGAGGTTTGGGTTGCAGTTGACAACCACACCTCTGTCACCACCCCTTCGACATGACCTGACTTACCTCATTGACTGACTAACTGACGCCGCTCTGACTAAGTGACTGACCTGAACCAGCCTTGTTCGGCGCAAAGGGACGCACTGAACACTGCAGCACTGGGTTTGCTGCTAGAGCTCGCCTCACCTGCCTGTCAGCCTGCCTGCCTGCTCACTGCCCGGGAGCTGAGTTGGTGAGGATGGCACCACGGGTCACTCTACCATGCAATAGTACTACTTGCCGTGTGCCTGATCAGGCACTTCCCCGGCGAGCTGGAGAAGGTGCTGGCCTGGTTCCGTGACTACAAGATCCCAGACGGCAAGGGGCCTAACAAGTTTGGCTACGACAGCAAGTGCCTGGACAAGGCATTCACCACCAAGGTGTGTGGCAACGCCCTGGGTGGGGGGAGGGGGTGGCAGCAGGGGAAGCTGGAGGCTAAGGAAAGGTGAGGTACGAAGGGCTGGGTGAAGCATGGCAGGATGTTGCAACTCGTGGGTCACATCACAGGTCATCCATACAGACAAAGCTCAGAACAAATAGCCCAACAATACTAGTTCCTAACAGCTCCATTACTGCACCCACGGCTGCCTTACACCTGCGGTTGAAGGGTTGAGGTGCAGCCATTCTGACGCACACTGGAAGGTCTTCAGCAACAAGGCTTCCAGCAGCCCTCCCTTGGCATGCAGTTCCAGCGCCAGTAGCCATGCAACGCGTGTGATGTGTCGTCATGCTTGCAGGTCATTGAGGAGACTCATGAGGCATATGTCCACCTCAAGTCGGGAGCCCGGGCCAACACAGAGGAGCTGTCTCTCATCTAGATCAGTGTTCCATTGCCATGCGATGCGCCACGACATTGTCTAGTCACAACCACCGGGGATGGCATGAGTCGTGACTGAACACAGGCCGCGAATCCTCAGCTGAAGTAGCTGAGGTATTATGCTCTGACACTGCCAGTGCAACCTGCACCCCCCACAGCTGCCCTTCTCGTGACGCAGCGATTTCATTGCATTGCGCATTGGCAGTTTCAACCCTACCCGCTACCCCGTTGTGCTCTACACGATCAGCAAGCCTGCAGCCCACGGTGTCATTTCCATGTTGAATGTTTGGCGAACGAATTGGAGCAAGCCGAACCGCATGCACCATGCCCCCACCACACCACCTCCTTTTCATAACGACCTCATACTCCACTCAATGTCCGACAGTCCGCTGTAACTCAATGTCCGGCGGTCCACGTTGTGCAACGAGCATTACAATTGGGACAGATCGGCGATGTCTGGGCCGGCAATTATTAGGGAATGAATCTGAATTGCATGCAGGCAGGGCTTCGAACACATAGCACTATGGGCAGCGCGGCACTGACTTGGTCCTGGCAGGGTGCAGACGCCGGACCTGGTGGGCATCCCAGTTCCTGGCAGGCAAAAGAATGGCGCAGCATGCAACCCAAGCATCCTTAGTCCGTAAACACCTCCCACCCTCCTTAGAAAAAGGTGAAAGGTGCTAGCAGCCACAGCCAGCTCGCAGTCAGCACCACAGCAATGTGCACCGCAATGACTTCTTCACCAGCTACCTCCTGTTGTGGTGCTATGAATGGGACATGTGCCCACTGTGGCTGTCTTGGCATGGGGGAGGCTGTTAGAAGCAAAGACTGCACGAGTGCCATGCCATGCCAAGGGCTGTAGGCCTGCAGTGCTTGTTCCGGCCCACTGCGCATCTATGGCAGCACCATAGGCACCCATGGCGGCACTGGGAGCATGGGTCACCCTGTAGCGCCATAGCCATGTTTGCTTTGCTCACTGCCTCGACTGCATGCTCTTGCATGCAAGCAAGGTGGGCTGGGCACATCAGCTGCCAGCCTGCCTGTATGGAGGACCATGCCACAGGCCATGCATGCATTATATTGCATGCACCATGGAGCCATGGAGCTCCAGCCATCGGCCATGCAGCCACATGCAGTCTAATAATGTTGTGCCTGCATACTTGAAGCAAATGCTCCACTCCCGCCGCCCAAGACGCTGCAATGTGGCAGCCCTGCTGCCCAATGTTGTGCTGCCCAATGCCCTGCTGCCCAACGCCCCTGCTGCCCTGCTGCCCCAGCACCCAGGTTCAGCACCGCTGCAATAGTGTTCAAGGCTGACGCCTGCATGCTGCACTGGATACTTCATGTCCCCTCCCTCGCCCACTCCCACAAGCATTTGCCGACCCTGTCCTGCCCCTCACTAACCACTGCTACAGCCACACAGCAACTACTAGACGAGGTGTAAACCACAACAACAGCTACTTGCAAAACACCAGGCAAGCATGCCAACCCCCCTGACCCAAGCATCAACACCAGGACAACCTCTACCAGGAGCAGCGCCACGTTTGCTACCAACACAACTGCCTGCCTGTGTCCCTGTCTGCCACGACCTGGCTGGCGGTGGCTGTAAGTGGCTGTATTGGTTTTGGAGCCTGTTCGTGACACAACAGCAACAGGTGGTGTTTTCACAAGGCCCCTAGCCTTAGGCCTCCCCACCATCCTCATCAGCTGGCTGGCTGGCTGGCAGGCTGGTAAGGCAGGGCTGGCAAAACCCCACAAGCTGTTTGGCAAGGGAGGGCTGGCAGCAGCTTGGTGCGCACTCCGACTGGCGTTCAACCTCGGCGACTGCACCAGTCAGCCCAGCTGCTCCTGCTGCTGGCCCCTGGCAGCTGCTGTGAAGCCACACCTGGCCAGCCCCCTGGCGCCACACCCAGAGCCATGCAGGGCTTGCGGCTGAGTTTGAAAGATCAGGCGACACCGCAAGGCTGGCTCACCAGGCTGCAATCCTCTGGCCCCCCGCTGAGACCCCACCTGATGTGCAGCCCAGCACCTAGCAACACGGCCAGGGCCATGCAGAGCACAGGGCCATGCAGGGCCCCAAGTCTGTGGCCCACCTCTGCCACCCAACCCATCAGTGACCACAGGGCGAGGGCCACCTCTGAGCAGTGGCCTAGTGCCTGTTTAGGCTCCAGGCTACAGCCCAGCCTGGGGTCGGTTTGGCGCCAGTCATAGCCGTGCTGAGCCATGCCGGTTGCTGGCCGGCCCCACGCCCTGCACTCACACCCCGCCGCTGCCAAGCAAAGCACTGGCCTCCCATGAAGCGGGGCCAGGCCTACTCCACCCGCACCCACGCCATTCCAGCCCGCCACCAGACCCCCTGCTCCAGCCACCTCCACCCCCACACCAGCAGCCAGCCACCAGGCCCTCCGCAGTGGCCAGCTCAGTTGTCCCAGGCATCCCCTCCACCCCCATAGCCCCCTCGACCGCCCCCATACCCTCCTCCGCCATAGCCGCCCCCGCCCTGGTAGCCGCCCCCTCCATACTCCTTGCGCACGTCCCTGCCACCGAACCTGCCGCCGCCCCTGCGGTTCTTGCCTCCGAATGAGGGGGCGCGGGCAGCATAGTTCTGCAGCCAGCCAGGCACCGCTTGGTGGGTCTCTGACAGCACCTCCAGCAGGGGACGAGCCAGGGGGGTGTCCTGGTCACTGAAGAGGGCGGTGGCCAAACCCTGCAGCAGGCCAGGAGGAAGCAGCAGCAGCAGGATTAAAGGGGAGTCAATGGCAGCCAAGGGTGGTGTACATGTCAATCAAGTTTGCTGGAAGTCGGTCGCTTGCTCCAGACCAGCTCAAACCTTACTGCATCTCTGCTGGCTTGAGACAGAGGGTCAAGCAAGCAGGCAGGCAGCTAGTGGTGATGGCTACTGCTGCAGGACCAAGGCGATTACATTGCAGCAGGACCAGCACGAGAGTTCAGGAGACTCAGGGGAGGCAGCGGCAAGCTGCCACCAGGAGGGTTTGGCAGCAGGTGAAGCTCACTGTGGTGATGGTGAGATAGGAGGAAAAGCATGCCAGCAATGATGCCAGCAATGACCCTTAAGTGTAGAAAGCTTGGCTGAGCTTGCTGGCAGAGCTGTTACATGCTCCTGCTACCCAGTCTTGCCACACTGCTGCTGCCACGCATGCCTCAGCCGCAAGCCTGCAGCAACCCCCCTCTGCCTGACCTGCTCCCAGCTTTAGTGTGGTAGAGCTGCTGCGCTGGAGTCCACCCACCCGCCCTGCCTGACCTCCCCCCAGGCAGGCAATACATGGTGGTCACCCTGATGCCACACCCCCTGCCTGACCTTCTTGCCCGCACGGCCTGTGCGGCCAATGCGGTGCACATAGTCGTCGATGTCCTTGGGCAGGTCGAAGTTGATGACGTGGGTGACGTGAGGTATGTCCAGGCCTCGCGCCGCCACATCAGTGGCCACCATGATGGGCGTGCGCCCGCTCTTGAAGGAGCGCAGGGCCTGCGGCAGTGCAGTGCCCAGCACCAGGCCCGACCACAGCAGGGGTAGGGTCACGCCCAGCACCACGCCCAACACCAGGCCTGACCAACGGCCTCCTGCCCATGCCAACACATGACACTCACACAGGGGTGCAGGGCCTAGGGGCTCGGGCAGCAGGCTGGTGATCATGGTGGTAGTGGTGCCAGTGCTGCTGCTGGGAGCGGCAGTGGTAACGCTGGTCATGTTGACCCTGGTGGTCGTGGTGCTGCTGATCTGGCTGTGAAGGCACTGATGATCAGACCTGACAGTGGTGGTGGTGGTGGAGGTGCGTGTGGTCAAGGGAGGGATGGTTGTGGTGGTCCATGCTAATTATGGGCGTGCTGCTTCCCTACTGCAGCTTGCCACATGCAATGCAGACTCTGCTGATGCTTCCATGCTACTGCTGGCAGCTGGAAAGCTCTTGGTAAAGATGATGGCACTGCTGCTGCTGCTGCTGCTGGCACTGACGCCGGCCATCCCCATGGTGTTGCACACGCACCGCCTCGCGCTGCTCTTGAGACCGATCCCCGTGGATGGAGGTGGCTGGCAGGTTGTTGTAGCACAGGTAGCGCTCCAGCTCATCTGCCCCGCGCTTTGTCTCCACAAACACCAGGGTCAGGCCCTGGCCAAGGCCACCAGCAACCACCACCACCAGGCAGGTCAGCCAGGCAGGCAGGTCAGCCAGCCGGGCAAATCGACCGGACAGCAGGCAGGTCAGCCACAGTGACATGATCACGGCCACTGATACAACGCCTGCTGATCCAGGGACAGCTACCTCCATGCAAAGCACTGCTGTACTGATGTTGGCAGCACAGCTGTTGCCTGGGGTGTCACGGCTTCATAACCCTGGAGGCTGCAATTCAATTGCAAACCGGATCGCAACAGAAGGCCTCAACCCAGGAGGCTGCTGGCCATGGGCTGCATGTCATGGGGCAACGCAAGACTGAGACTGACTGTGAGCAGCATCTGCCACACAGCATCTGCCACACCGCTTGCGGGCTGCACAGCTGCTGCCACCAGTGCACACAGACTCATTCCCCTAGACATCCTTGCGCTGCTCCAGCCTGCCCACCACCCTCCTGCAGCCTAGCTCTTAAACACACCGGTCATGGGCTATGATCCTCCTCTTGCACCCTCTCCTGCACCCTCTCTTGCACCCTCTCCTGCACCCTCTCTTGCACCCTCTCTTGCCGCTCTCATCAGCTCAGCTCATCAGCAGGGGGCGCACCTCCACAGTGCTGACCAGGTCCATCAGGGTGTTCTTCTTCTCATCCTGGGACACCAGCTCCACGTGCTGCACGATGAGGTCCGTGGAGGAGCCCACACGGCCCACCTGCAGGCAGCAGTAACAACAGCAGCAGCAGCGGCAGCAGGAGATGTAGCAGCAGCAGCGGCAGCGGCGGCAGCGGCGGCGGCGGCGGCAGCGGCGGCAGCGGCGGCAGCGGCGGCAGCGGCGGCAGCGGCGGCAGCGGCGGCAGCGGCGGCAGCGGCGGCAGCGGCGGCAGCGGCGGCAGCGGCGGCAGCGGCGGCAGCGGCAGCAGCAGCAGCAGCAGCAGCAGCAGCAGCAGCAGCAGCAGCAGCAGCAGCAGCAGCAGCAGCAGCAGCAGGAGTAGCAGCAGGAGCGGCAGCAGGAGCGGCGGCAGCAGCAGGAGAGGCAGCATCAGTGGTGCCAGCAACATTAGACAGCAGTGGCTGGCGCAGGCTCCCTGGACTCTTACCCCGCCCTGTTCCAGCCACCTGTTGGCTGAAGGGTCCTGGCACGCATGAAAGCTAGGGGTTCAGTGCAACCAACAGGTGCAGGGGCATACCGTGAGGAAGACATAGTTCGACAGGAAGTCTCCTGCCAGGCGTTGAATCTCTTTAGGGAAGGTGGCGCTGAACATCAGGGTCTGGCGCTGCCCAGTGCGAGGCATGTCCTCCTGCTCCACAATCCTGGAGGGAGCAGCAGCAACAGCAACAGCAGGAGCAGCAACAATAGGGCTAGGAAATCTCACCTATCGGAGGTGGTGGCGGCGGTGGCAGCGGTGACGGCAGCAGGGGCAACGGAAACCAGGGGCAGCAGCAGCAGTAGCAGCAGCAAGCGGCGATGAGTGATAGCAGCAGGAGACTGGTACAGCACTGAAGATATCCCACCGACCCAGCTCAAAGGTGAAGGAACATGAGTGCAACCACAGCCCCGCCCCTGCTGGCCTACCTTGCCACTTGCACACCGCTACTCACTTGACTCATCATCAGCTTGATGTGTGCTCATGGCTGTGCCTAAGTGCCTAAGTCTGGCTAAGGTGGCTGCTGTGTGAGCAGTGTGGCGGCACCCAGAGGTTTCCAACAAACACACTTGCGGATCTGGGGTTCAAACCCCATGTCCAGCATGCGGTCCGCCTCGTCCAGGCACAGGAAGCGTGTGGCGCTGAGGCCCACCCGGCCCCTCTCAATCAGGTCGCTGAGGCGGCCAGGCGTGGCCACCAGGATGTCACAGCCCCGCTCCAGGTCACGCAGCTGCAGGCAGGCAAACATAAACATTAACATACACATAAGCATAAGCATAGGCAGGCGGGCGGTCCGGCAGGCAGGCCGGCTGGCAGGCCGGCAGGCTGGGTGTGTGCAGGGCATCCTGGCTTCCCCACCTGCCAAACTCTACCCCCAACCCTGTGCTAGTTGTGTTGCAGCCACAGCCTGATAGCATGAGGGGAGGGCTGAGCCTGATCCTCGCAGCCAGCGCATTAGCATTGATGACATCACAGCTGCCCAGGCCTGGAGCGACTCAAACCTCACCAGCTGCCTAGCATCGTCAATTTGCAACAAAGAGTAGATTCCCTGTCTTATTTCCTAGCTCTACTCTCCTTCACCTCGTAGCATGCCTAGGGTACCTCTGCATTTCCCTCCTCCTTCCCACACCCCACCCCCTTAGTGCCCTCAGTATCACAGCTTTGCTGCCCTCAGCCATTGCCCCACCCCTCGGTGCCCTCAGCTTTGCAGCGTTCTCCCCTCACCAGACCCCTGCTGCCCTCACCTGGTTGACCACAGGGGCTCCTCCGTAAATGACCACTGGACGGATGCCAGTCTGGAAGGTGAACTTTCGCGCCTCATCATAGATCTGGGAGGTCAACTCCCTGGTTGGGGCCAGGATGAGCGCGAAGGGGGTGGCCTTGCGGCTGCCACGCCCTGGCGGTTGGTAGTTGCCAAGCAGCATGCTGGCCACGATGGGGAAGCAGAAGGCAGCGGTCTTGCCTGACCCCGTCTGCAGCATACCAAGCAGCCAGCAGGGCAGCAGGCAGGGGCATTGCTGCGGCGCCCAGGAGGATGAGAGCAGCAGTGACATGGTGGGCTGAGCCAGCGGCATGAGCTAAGGCCAAGCGAGTGGCAACGCAGCGGCATCAGGACTGGTGAGGGCTTGTGTCATGCTGCAGCCCTGGTGCTGCTTGCATCCAGCCCTATTGTGCATGTAGTCTGGGCTGTGCCACTCAGCTGATATAGGCTGCTTTAGGCTGCTTTAGGTCGATCTAGGCTGATCTAGGCAGTGTGCCATGGCTGTAGCAGCTACCGTGGGGCTGTGTCACATGCAGCATCCACTACTGCGCCCATGTGCTCGCATCCTGTACTGCCTGTTTATACTGTCTGTTTGTATTGCAGCCTGCTGCACAAGACATGAGCTGAATATCTGCATGGCAAGCCGGACCAGTGCATTGCAGGGGCTCCTAGCGCGCTGTGGCACGCTGACCTGAGCGCACGCCATCAGGTCCCTGCCACCAATGCCGATAGGCAAAGCATAACGCTGCACGGGTGTAGGCTTGGTGTACTTGCAGCGCCTGATGTTGTCCAGCAGGGCAGGTGGCAGGTGACAGTCCTCGAAGCTGGTAATGGGAGGTGGGCAGTCTTTGCCGGACGTCTCCACTGGGATGTCCTCATACACATCAAAGTTGATGCCGGTGTTCTCAGTGCCATACAGGGCATCAATCTCAGCCTTCTCGGTGTCGGCCTTTTTGAAGGGGTCGTCGTAAGCTGGCCTACACCAAACCAACACACATCCAGGCTGGAGGGCAGCGCCACATGGGCAAGGTGCATGGACTGCATAGTTCCATGTGCGTACACTCCAGATGACTGCTGCTGCACCTCCTCTGCCATCATCTGCACACCACTTGGCTGCTCGCACCTGCCCTCCCAGCCACTTGACGAGCCGCCTCCTCTGCCGCCGCCACCGCCACCGCCACCCATGTAGCCACCACCCCCACCCCCACCTGGAGGCTGACCGCCATAGCCTCCCATGCCACCTGGGCCACGGTTGCCACCATAACCACCGCCTGCACGACATTAGCCCAATCACTTGGTGAACCATATCTGCCTCAGGGCACTCAGGTTAACCTGAGTGCTGCATGCTCATGATGCTGCATGCCTAGGCTGCAAACGTGCAGTGTTGGGCCAGTAGCTCACCAGCAGGGTAGCCCCCATCACCACCGCCGGGAAAGCCGCCCCCACGACCTCCGTAGCCACCACCGCCAGCGCCGTAGCCACCTCCGCCGTAGCCACCTCCGCCATAGCCTCCACCGCGAGGAGGACCTTCATTCAACAGGACCGGCAGGGCTAAAAATCCTCCGTGATAAGCAAGTACGCAGAAGGGCTCTGAGCGTTTTGTGCCAGGGCGTGCACGATGGGCAGCATAGCTAAAGCTGTGAGTTACAGGGCCCCTCACCACTCATCGGACGATATCCGCCTCCATTGTAGCCTGCAGGCGGAGGGCCTCCAGGGTAGCCCATCGGGGCGCCGCCACCATTCCCGTTGAATCCCATCCCGCCTGGCATCCCATCCGCCTGGGGGATTCCGCCACCCCGCAGGTGGGGTGGGACGTATTGGCCTCCAGAGTATGCCATTGTGCACACGCAGCTACGCAAATTGAATCTAGTGGGCACACGAGCTAACGGTTATACTGGCAAACTGTTCGGCTCGGCCGAAGCCTGCGGGGTCCATTGTAAAAAGTATGTCTACTGCGCTTCTGAGAGGCAACTAGTCTTTGTCCTAGCCCCTCGTATTGGATGTTGACGGGGTCCCGATGTTTCTGCACGACCTCGCAGGGCTAGCAGACCAGGCAATTGATCGCAACGACCAATGCACGCCTGAGTCCGAGTCCTTAGTCTTATTCCTTACCCCAGCCGTATGAATTTCTTTGTTGCAGGACGATGTTTTGCATCAGCTGGACAGCGGAGTAGGCGCTAGCACGGCTTACGCCACTGCATCGAATGTCGACAGCTGTGCGAAATATGTGTGCCAGGGTGGGTGAATTGCTTTCTGCATGACAGGAGGCAGGCAGGCAGGCAGTGTGACTAGCCCAGAACCCCCCAGCACCCTTGTCATGCATTGCAACCATGCAGGCAAAATCTGTGTCTGCCTGCAGCATTGTCGGGTCTGGGTTACTCCCCCAACCTAGATCTGTTCTCAAGCGGGCCAGAAGCTGTGGCAGGCGTGGTGAACACCCTCTTTGCCTTGATCCAGCAGCGCCATGTGGACAAGGAGGCAAGGGATGCGCTGGAGAATGTGGCCCGCACCCTGAGGAGTGACCTGCAGGTGTGCAAGCCCCTCACTCTGCGCCATGCATGTCAACATCGCATGCAGCAGCTCATGCAGTAAGTCGTGCATGGTTAGTGCTCACGTGTCTATTAGGCGGGAAAGTCATACAGGTTTACGGATAGATCCTAGCTCAGCCCCAGAGCCCTGAGGTTGCGGGTACCTACCCCCTGTACTGCTGCCTGACCCCCTTAGGGGTAACTAGTCAGTATGGCATGATACACATGCACTGATACAAGCTGACACAGCTTAAGGCAAGGCACATTCTATCATGCCACAGCAGCATACTGGGCCTTGGGTGCTCGATCTCTCAGCCGCTTGTAGCCCAGGCCTGGGTACTCCCTGCCCCTGTATGGCAGCTTGAGCTGCTCTGGCCACTGGCACAGCTCCAGTGGGCGCCTGTGTGGCTGCGTAGCTGCAGGGGGGCTGTGGGGGCTGGCATGGGGGCACCACATCAAGCCTCGCACTGGCTAGTCACGCTGCTGGCTCCAGGCTGGGCGCACCAGGCCAGGTGTTTTCAGCCCTCAGGCCTGATGGCCTTGCGATTGCTCAGTCTGCTCTCACAGGGATGGGGCTTGTTCATGATGATTCACGATGCGCTGACCAGGCTGGTGCGGTGCTCGTCCGCCAGCACCACCTTGCCGGGCAGCCTGTTTGGCTCTTGCTTGCGCTTGCTGTGCCTCTCCAACAACCTGCAGCATGCCAGGAGCATCGCGTCTGCACCCAGCCCTGCAGCCCAGCTTCACCAAGTGAGACTACCAGCTGCTTGCGGTAGCCCCAGTGGACACCTTGGCCGCCTCCCACTCCCACTCCAGTTGCAGGAGACACAACACAGTCCCTAGCTGAGTCTCTGCTTGCAGGTGTCCAACTCAGAGCGCAGGCGGTTGGAGCAGCGCATGGCGGAGAAGCTGACCGAGCTGGGCAACTTGGAACTGAAGCTGCGCAGTGCTGAGCGCGCAGCCAGTGAGGGGGCAGGGGCAGCCAGCGGACGCCAGGTATGTGCGCAAGACAGGACAGTAGCGTTGCCGTTGCAAACCAGCTGAACAGAGACAGGGCAAGCTTGCCAGAGAACAAGCTGACAGGCAGGCAGCTCGCCCAGCCTGTGCTGCCGCAGTTTTGCATGTGGTGACGGTGGGTGCATGTGTCAGGAAGGGTAAAGAAAGGAGAAACTGCTCAGGCAGCAAGTTGCACCTCCAACCTGCTGTAAGGGGTGCTGGTGCTGGGACTAGCGCCTATCACCACGAAAGGAAAGCAGGCAAAGGCAAACTAAAGATTATATGTATGTGTGTGTGCCCACCTCTACCAGCTTCTCGCTTACATTCATTCCTGGGGTGGGATGCAGGAGCAACTTGCAAGGCGGTGCCGCAAGCTGGAAGCCACCACTCAGCAGCTGGAGCACCGCCTGCGAGCCAAAGAGCAGGAGGTGGAGAGCCTGCGGCTGCGGGCCAGTGCAGCCCTGTCCAGCAAGGGAGGGTCGGTGCAGCCAGCAGCAGCCAGCCGGCATGCAGGGCATGGCTGCAGCACTGGCCATGCAGGGGGTGAGGAAGGAGGGGATCAGGGGAACACACAAGGCCAGGGCGCTGTCACTGCCAGCCATGGACCTCATGGGAGGAGTGCCCCTGCAGTGTCCAATAACACAACCTCCACAGCTGATCTGCGCAGCCTCAAGGTTGGTGAGGATATCTGGACAGGTCTCTGAGAGTCCCCAACAGGAAAAAAATCACAATCTGTTGGGTGGTTCGGAAGTTTAGATCACCTAGTTGTCCAGCTACCTAGAAGATGTGGTCAGAAAGGTTAGATTACCTAGAGTGCAGGGGATGTATCGTATTTGCATGTGTATTTGTCATGCTGGTGGGCCCTGCACTTAGTCCGTTTTGTCATCCACATGGCTGGCGGCATGGTGTGAGTTCTTGTGTGGCGTCCTGCTTCCTTGTTTGCAGAGGCAGCTGTCAGACAGCAAAGCCTTGGTGGCCACACTGACAGAAGAGAAGGCTGCCCTGACCGGCAAACTGGAGGAGCTGCAGCACGACTTCAGGCGACTGGTGGCCAGGTGGGTGCCGCGTTACATCGTGTATGCCTGCCCCTCTCGCGCCCTTGGTGGCAATCGTTTGAACTCCTCATGTTGGTGCACAAGGAGTCAGGCAGGCCTGCCTAGTTGCCCCTCAGGTGTGAGTCCATGGGCCTGGGCCTGGCTCCCACTGACGCAGCCAGCCTACAACCTCAGGCCGTCACCACATCCGGCATTGAAGGGGTGGGCAGCATGGCTGGTGGCTCCGCTTGGTGGGCCTCAGCAGCCAGCGGCCTGAGGCCAGAGCTGGATGAAGGGGAGCTGCAGCACTACATGCAGACAGAGCTCAAGGTGGGCCAGCAGCAGCCAGGGCAGAGGGGGAAGAGCACAGGACCATGCTAGACAGCAGCCGGAGCGCAGGCGAGGGAGGGAGGGCGCAACTGCTGAGTCAGGCCATTAAGGGAGGCGGGGGCGGGGGCAGAAGCGAGGGAAGGCACAACTGTGCAGTGCGGTGACGCGCATCTGTCAGCAGCTTGTATGCCACCTGGGGTGTTGAGGCCCTCCCATGTAGCTCCACTCCTGCTCGACCTGCACATTTGCAATGCCTGGTCACCGCTGCGAAGCTGACGCTCAGCTCAGCTGTGTAGCTTGCTGCTCCGCTCAGCAGGATGCTCTGTGTCGTCCCAGGTGGTTCAAGATCGCTGCCGCCAGCACATGCGTGGCAGCAGTGCCAAAGCCAGCTGCGGTGCTGGGGACAGTGTGGCAGAGCTAGACCCAGCTCAGGAGGTCACTCAGCTGCAGAAGGTCTTGAAGGACCAGGACCTGGTGAGTGACGCCCTACGTGGTGGGAGCAGGCTGCGCCACAGGCGGTAGCTCCTCACTTCACCACACATTAGCTCCTACGAAGTGAAGTCACAGGTGAAAGCATACCAACTTCCTCCTCCGCTTCTTCTTCTTGTTATTATCATTACTATTATTATCATTATTGTTGTTGTTATCATTATTACTATTCCCCTTCCTGTTCCTCTATTGCTTCCTCTTCTTCCTCTTCTGCCTCTTCTGTCTTTTCATTTGGGTGCAGCCTCGGTGCCTACAAGCAGCGCACCCTGTGGCACCGCCCAGCGTTGCCCTGCACGTTTACGCCATGCAACCGAAGCCTGTCGCGCCCATGGAACTACCCAGGCTTCATCAGCAGCTGACCTGTTGCAGCGCATTAACCCAGGGTCGACACCTTACATGACACGATACCCTTACCAGGGGCACCGCTTTTGCTTTCCCCTTCAACAGCCTGCTTGCTGCCTCTGGCATTTTCACCTTTTCTCTTCCTGCTTCCTGGCCTGCATCTACTCAACCCTGCCTCATTGCTTCCACAGCCTCCCTCCCCTCACACTCAGCCAGGCTTAGACCTCCCTCTGCCCAGCCCACCACCCAGTATATCCCTCTGCTCCCCACCACCCTGTACCAGCGTCCTGCATCCCACCGCCCTGCCCTGTCCCCCAGGCCCTGTCACGCAGCCTGACCTCCCTGCGCCGTGCCGAATCCCAGCTGGAAGCTGCTCAGCAGCGTGCCGCCGCCAGCCAGCAGCGCGCCCTGCTGCTGGAGCGGCGCCTGACTGAGGCCAGCCAGACTAGCATGGCCCATGACGAGCAGGAGGAGCAGCTGCAGCAGCAAGTCACGAGGCTGTGCAAGGCGGTCAAAGAGACGCAGGCAGAGGCAGAGCAGTGGAAGCAGGAGGCTGAGGCTGCTCAGCAAGCGCTGGTGAGCAGGCAGCAGGGGGCACTGGAGGGTCCTTGACCTGGCTAGGCAGCGGGACCCATGGCACACAGCCTGCAGTAGAGGCCTACCCCTCAGCATGAGTGTTACTCCATTATGAGAATGGCGTGCCCCGTGCTGCTGCTGCTGCTGCTGCCGTTGGTCCTGCTGCTGCTGCTGCCGCCGCCGGTGTCGTGCATGCACACTGCCAGCTTCTCCAATCACACTCTGCTGTGTTGTTGACCCCGCTGCATGATCAGCTGTGTGACAGAAGACAAGTATGCCAGGTAGACCTCTGGTTGCTTGGATATGCAAGGTAACCGCAAGGCCTAAGGCATCAACCTCCCTCAACTTACACCTGCCAACAAGGGCGTAGTCTTTATTTCTTTCTATCTTTCACCAGGCAGGCGCCCATGCTGTGACAGCTGTTCGCTGCCCATGCAGGAGGCGCAGCGGCTGGCCCCCTCAACCACTACGGCTGCTGAGGCACATGCAGCCAGCTTGGCAGCAGAGCTAGAGGCCAGCCAGGCTGCCCTTGCCTCCCAATCACTCGAGCTGGAGATGGTGCAGAAGCAGCTGGCACTGATGAAGCGGGCCGTGGTGGTCACAGGAGGTGCAGGGGGCAGCAGGGGCGAGGCAGTGGCTGCCGTGGTGCAGGAGGGGGTACAGGAAGTGTATGCAAGGCTGGCCACCACACAGCAGCAGCTGGCCAGCCTGCAGCAGCAGCAGCAGCGAGGGGTAGCCAAGGAGCCGGTGACGCAGGTGGGTGCTGCAGCCAGGATAGGTAGGGTGTCCCGGAGCTCTGGTGGGGCTGAGCATCTAGGGTTACGTACCAGTGTTGACAGCGCTATAGCTTGCAGCCAGACTCAGCAGGGGAGGCTGCTGCTTCGCTCCACCTCTCACAGCGCTGGCCAGGCCAGCCAGCCCCCTACGGCTAGGCCAAAGGGCAGCACTGGGGCTGGGCCTGCTGCTGCCAGGGTCCCTCTCTCTAGACCAGCTGCTGCGGGGCCCAAGGGCATGGACAGCGGCCGGCTCCAGCCAAGCAGCCAGGCCCCGACACCAGGGCACACTCAAGGGCTGCTTGCGCCCCCTGGCAGCACTGCAGCAGCAGCAGCAGGTGCCACAGTCCATGGGCCCCTGCCCGACAATTTCACCGGCGTCAGTGCAGACGGCACGGCAGTCAGCAGTCCTGACTGGGTGGGAGTGGCTTGCAGCAGAGACTCCAACTTTGGGCACGGGAAGCCAAGCCTGCAGCTTCTGCAAGACCTGCTTGATGCAGACAGCAGCACAGACGAAGAGTGGGAGGGGGCGGACGGCGCAGTGGGGGGTGAGGAAGGGCCAGCGGCGGCACAGCGCCAATTGCCCTTGCAGGCTACACAGGAGCATCATGCCATGGGCCTGCATTGGGACATGCAGCCAGCTTCCTCTGATTCCTACAGCAACGAGGCACCCACTCGACAGAAGCAGGGCAGTGAGGATGAGTGGGGTGGCTTCCAGCAGCCGCTCGTTGCGCGTGACACCACCGACATTGCGCATGCACGTCAGGGCTTGAGCGGGGCTCGGCAGCAGCAGTACCAGACACACAGCCAGGCCCATGCAGGGCTGCAAATCAGTCCACTGGGCAGGCGTCAGCGGTGGGCACACGTGGACCTGAGCCAGCACGTCAGCCCTAGACAGCTGCTGCGCCAGACCATAGAGGAGGGCAGTGTGAGCTGAGGGAGGAACCCAATGGAAGCTAGACCTGGTCGCTGAGCACTGCACCTGGAGCTTGTGGACAGGGATTGGGCATATGATCTGTCAGAGGTAGTTAGGCATGCTGCCTACATGTTCTGCGTGCAACATTCCCTAGTCTAGTCCATAACTTTCTGTGCAGCCATTTTTCGTAGCCATGGCATGAACTGTCTTGTCCTCCTGCTGGGATTGTATGGCACTGTCTAGTCTTGCATGCGGCATGGTCTTTACCCTCACACAGGAGCAGGCCACAGCAAGTCGAGAAGGTAGGCATGCACTAGCGACAAACAGCAGGTGCTTCCGTGTGCCCTAATGCCTAGTCGGTAGCAAGAGCAGGGTGTGTACAGCACAGACAAAAACAAAAACGCGGGTGTGTAGGTCAGAGTCGGAGCCCATTTTGATGATGATGTGGCTTACACCGCTTAAGCCGTCAGCCGTTAGGCTGCTAGGCCGCCCTCCCCCTCAAGGGGTTCAGGACTTTCTGTAACGCACTTCATAGCAAGGTGCACAAACAAAGGTGCACATGGGCTCAACATGAAGTCATGCAAGTTCTCATTATTGTTCTGTAAAGTCATGGCAAACTCCGGCTGCTCCCTGATGGAACTCGTGGCAGTGCACTCAAAGATGAAATGCATGGCGTCATCCACTACCCCCTCTGTGCATCTGGTGCATGTGCGATCAATGAAAGTTACCCCCTCAAACCGAGCCTTCTCCACCCCCAGACCGCTGTTGCCTAACCTGAACCTAGTCAAGCTCGTGCGAACTTCTGTAGAGAGCTGTCTGTTCAGCAGATGTGGTGCCATGTGATTGATGCCAATGCCGTCCCCATGCTTGAACCATGCAGCATACGAACATCTCTCCCGATGCACCGTCTCAGGCAGTCTAGGGTTTCCCTCAAACCCAACCCAACGCCTCCCCCACCTCTCGAGCCACTTGACTTCCAAAGCCTTGGTGCCTAGGACCATGTCCGGGCTCAAGGTAAACTCATCCCCCATCAGCTCTCTGGCGGCCAGCTGGAACTGAGCGCTCCAACTAGCCTGACAGCTCCTGCCTAACTCCACATCTGCCTTGATGACCCTCATTAGCAGGTCACTATGGGAAAGTTTGGCAGTGTTCCAGAACTTGCATGCAGCCCTTAGCCAGTAAAGCTGGAGGGGCAGCTGCCCCAACTCATGCAGCACCATAAGGCCTGACACTGAGCTACGTACCCTGGCAGCAAACCTGAGAAAGCTGAGCATGCGTGTTTGCACTGGGTTGGAGAGTTGCACACCATGCCCAAGGAAAGCAGTGCCCCATACCTGGCTGCCATACAGTCCCAATGGGAGCACGAACGCTCTAATGAAGTGACACAGGGCATATGGATCATGCAGGACCCCATACTCTCTGGCACGCTTGCACGCCTGGCGCATGGCGAGGAACATGCCAGCCCTCATATGAGTGGCAGCAAAAGCAGGGGTGGCGCTGGGGTTGAAGTGCATGCCTAAGTACTTGAACTCTCTCACCACAGGCAGGATCTCATGCTTGTACCCAATGCTAGGTGCAGCAGTTTGTGAGTTGCCATTGAAGACCATCACCTTTGACTTGCCCACATTGACTGTAAGGTGTTTCCTGTCTGCAAAGCCTTGCAGCTGGCAGACCAGCCGCTGCAGCCCGTGGGGTGAGGTGCTCACCAGGGTCAGGTCATCAGCATACATGAAGTGGGTGACAGGTGTGCCTTGCACCCTCACAGCATCAACAGGGCCAAGGAACTCCTTACTAATGTCGTGAACATAGAGAGCAAACAGGAGTGGGCTGATGGGGCAGCCTTGCTTGACACCTTGGTCAGGAGTCACTGGGGGGGTGCGGTGGGGGCCATCTATCAACACATAGCTATCATCCCTATACAGACCCTCCAGGCAGGCAAGCAAGGGCTGTGGCAGCTTGACCCCATCGCGCAAGTGTTCCCACAATTGTTGTCGAGGTATGTGGTCATAGGCCTGTTTGAAGTCAATGAAGGCAGTGAAAAGCTTGCGGTGCTTGGCATCTGAGCTAGCCTTTTGAGCATGGACAAGATGGCGCAGAATGAACATGGGTTGCATGGTGCTGCGTCCCGGAATGAACCCAAACTGCTCAGCTGGCAGCACTTTGTGTGTCATGCACCAGGCAGTCAGCACATGCCGCAAGACGTTAGCATACAGGCGGTACAACACACTACTCACAGCAAGCATTCTGTACTTGTTGGGGTCTGTGGGGTCTGTGTCCTTGAAGAGGGGGCTGATTCTAGCTACCTTCCATGCCGCTGGGACAATCCCGGTGCGCATCATGCTGTGAAACCATGTGGCAAGCAGAGGGAGCAACAAGTAAGAGGCAACACCCTCCTCAACTATGCGAGCGTGCTTAATAAAGGGGGCTGGGAGCCCATCCAGGCCAGGTGCTGTGTCATTGTTGAGCTCACGTAGTTGTGCTTGAACAATGGATGTGATGTTGTCAAGATGGGGCAGCTCATAGGCAGGCGGATGTGTTGTGACAGGGGCAGGGACAGAGTGAAGTCTGCCTCTCCCAAGAGGGACGGCTTGCAAATGGGCAGGCACAGCTTGCCTGGTCCTGGCTGGCTCAGGGATCACATCGGGTGCTTCATGTGTCGTAGTGGTGGTTGTGAAATAGGCCTGCAGATGCTGATGCCACTTGTCAATGGGAACCATGGACTGCTGGCGTGCGTGCTTGACTCGGAGCATCTTGAGTGCATCCCCAGGGTTGTGCTTGAGCATGTCTAGAAGCTTGGCAGCTCTGTGCTTGGACCACGCAGACTTAGCTCTAGCAACCAGCCTCCTATAGGCCTGCTTTCTAGCCCTGTAAAGGTGCAAGGCCTCGCCGCTACGCAGAGCCTGCCAGAGTGCGGCTTTAGCCTCCTTGCATGACCGGTCAAACCAGGCAGGCTTAACTGTGGTGTGCTTGTCAACACGTGCCAAGGGGCAGAGCCTTGGCCTGAGCATCCCCGCACTGCCCGCAGCCCGTGAAATGATGTCATGCACAAAGCGGTTGATGGAGTCAGGGTGTGTGCCTTGCTCAACAGCCTGCTTGACAGCCATGACCTCCTCTTCTAAGGCAATGAGGGCACCCACATACCGAGCAGCATGATCTGGCTTCCATTGGAACTGTGGGCCAGTGTGGCAGTCAGCATTGCAGGTGTGGACGGGTGTAGTGGCTTGTGCTGGTGCCTTGAATGATAGGGTAATGGGGGAGTGGTCAAACTCATGGCAAGCGTCAGGGAAGGAAGATGTGTGGCTCAAAGAGTAAACCGATTCACTCATGATGATGTGCTCCGTGCGAGTGCTAGCTCTGCAGGTGCGCTGTCCCATGTCCCCATGTCCCCTGCCGGTGGTGGCAACAAGGCCTGTAGCTGATAGCACGTCAACTAGCTCCCTGCCCGCTAAGTTAGACTTGGCTGGGCCAATTCTAGGCACGCAAAGCTCCGGATGCAGCATGGCCCAGCCATGGAGGTCACCTATCTCGCTCAGCTTGCCTAAATGAGAGTTCAGGTCACCCATCAGGAGGACATGCGGTGTGTGTGATGTAGCCTCTTGGAGCTCTAGCAGCAAGTGGTTGAAGTGCTCAGAGACATTGTGAGCGGGGGGTATGTAGCACACACCCAGCAACACATCGCCCTCAAGCCCACACACACACCCTGCCAGCCTGACCCAAAGCAGCTGCATGGCACTACTGGTGCGCCATAGCCTGGCGTGCCTGGCTAGCTCCTTGCGCAGCAGAAGGGCCACCCCCTGACCCGGCACCCCCTGACGTGAAACAGAAGTGTGAAAGGCACTATGGGTGGGCGCATGCTGCATGAACTCCGCTATCCTATTGCTGCGTGTCTCGCACAGAGCGATGACATCATGCTCGGCCACCAGCCTCCTAATGGCTGTGAACTTGACTGAGGTGGTGTCATGCTTGAGGCCATTGACATTGTGGACCGCTAACCTGAGCTCCCGGGGGGCGAGTCCCTAGCCCCGGCCCTCTCCCACGCCCTGAGCCCCCACCGCCCTGAGCTTACCCGTAGGAGTCTCCCCAGACGCACCTAACCCCGCTTGATGCCTTGTGCGGTGATTCCCCAAAGGGGGAGAGAGCGGGCGGCTCTTGGTTGGGGAGCCTGGGGCCGAGTGGCCGCCACCCCCCAGAGGGAAGGGCGGGGGGGGGGGCAGATGGTCGAGGACTGCTGCTGTTGCTGCTGCATTGCGCTGTGTCTGGTTGGGCAGGGTGGGGCGACCTGGTGCCACAGTCTTGGTTGTTGTCTGGCTGGGGCCCGCTGCTGCTGCTGCTGCTGCTGCTGCTGCTGCACTGCGCTGCACCTGGTTAGGCGAGGCGGGGCGGCTGCCCGGCGCAGCTGCCTTCCCCGGAGCCTTGCCGGCTGGTGCCTGGTTAGGCCCCCCTGCTGCTGCTGCTGCTGCTGCTGCTGCTGCTGCACTGCGCTGCACCTGGTTAGGCGAGGCGGGGCGGCTGCCCGGCGCAGCTGCCTTCCCCGGAGCCTTGCCGGCTGGTGCCTGGTTAGGCCCCCCTGCTGCTGCTGCTGCTGCTGCTGCACTGCGCTGCACCTGGTTAGGCGAGGCGGGGCGGCTGCCCGGCGCAGCTGCCTTCCCCGGAGCCTTGCCGGCTGGTGCCCGGTTAGGGCCCCCTGCTGCTGCTGCTGCTGCTGCACTGCGCTGCACCCGGTTAGGGGGGGGGGGTGGTTAGGATCTGCAGGCTGGTTGTCCTCTTCCATTGCTGCAGCAGCCGCTGCCGCACCCTGCTGCTGCTGTTGATGCTGCTGCTGCTGTTGACGGGTGGCGAGGGACCTTGGTAGGAGAAAGGCTGCAGGCTGGTCCGCAGCAGCATACTCACAGGCTGCCTCAATGCTGCACTCATCCATGCTTTGCAGGTCTGGCTTGCTGAGGTTGCTGAGGTGGACAAACAGGGGGTAGGTAATCTGCTTCCCCTTCCAGGTGGTGATGATGGCTGTACGTGACTTGTTGCACTCAAAGCGCATGCCGTGTACAGGGGACCGCACACTGCTCTTATCCACAACTGCCTGCAGCTGCCGGCGAGCTGGCCACACGACCCGCTGCAGCGGACCCTTGCCCAGGTCTGCTGGGAGTGCGGCCTGCTGGGCAGCAGCCAGAACGCTGAGGGCTGAGGCATGGGAGCCGACACTGACCTTAGCGATAGTCGGGCTAGAGTGCATCACCCGGGCATCAGTGACGCCGACGCTGGTGCACAGAGCCTTGATGGCTGCCTCATCAGGGCGGGGGGCAAAGAAGACCACCACCCCCGCATTGCTGCGCTGCTCTGTTGCTAGCTGGATGTTGAAGGCCATTGCTGCCAGCTGCACGCTGCAGCGCTGCTCCACTGAGGCCATCTCTGCACGCACCTCCCTCGATTCTCCCTCTAGCTCAATGTGCCCCACACTCAGTTTGGCTACGTCGTATTGGACATTCTGCAACTCGCTCTTAACTGTCTCGATGGTTTTGTTGATGGAGGTCAGTTGCGGCATGACTATCTGCTGCAGCGTCTGTGTCAGTGTTTGCGCTAGTACCTCCTGGAGCCGGGCCTCAGTTATTGGTGAGGCCCCAGCCGCAGTTGACTGCTGCTGCTGCTGCTGCTGCTGCTGCTGTTGCTGCTGTTGCTGCTGCTGCTGCTGCTGCTGCTGCTGTTGCTGCTGTTGCTGCTGCTGCTGCTGCTGCCGCTGATGCTGCTCCCGCTGCTCGCTGAGAAAACGCTCTGTGAGCTGCTCGGATAGGGCAATGCGAGCTGCCTCCTCCAGAGTGAAATGGTCGGCACCCCGGGCTGCTGTTGCCGCTGACTGCTCTGTGGGGGGGTGAGACCGAGGCCTCAATGGGAAAGAGGCGAGGGCAGCGAAGGAGTTGCTGAGGGGGGTAGGTTTGGCCATGTCGGGCGCGGGGCTGGATAGCACAGGTAAGTGTTGGAGGCGCCGCCAATGCGGCTTGCGGCTTACGGCTTGCGGCTTGCGGCTTGCGGCTTGCCCTAGGATGATGTCGCTGTCCCATTGTGCCACTTGGCCACTTTGTAGTATGTAAAGTGTAGCCGTTTGTACAGATATGTGGAACAATGCCATCAGCTGGTGTGCATGAGTCTTGCCCTGGCGGGTGAGTTGAGCTACCTGCTCTGGACTTGGAACAAGCTTAATCTGCCCGGTTTGAGACCCGTCCGTAGCACTGCCGCCATTCTTATATTGTGCTACATTATTGCATTCGTCACATGCCACACGCGGGTTTGTTTACTTGACCGCGTATGAGTTGCGGGTGCGGTGGCGCTGGTAGTGAATAACAGAGCGATGTGAAGGATGCCTCCTAATGTCCCTAAGCTGCGGCGACGCACCCTCTACCAGCACTGGAAGGGCGCGGAGCCCTGGCAGCGGCGCAACATGGTGCTGGCATCGATCATGCTCGTGTGGGCTGGCGTGCTCATGGTATGCTCTTGCTCCTGCAATACTCTTGCTTGCGGCCTGTTACTAGCCATTTTTCATTGCCCCGTTAACCACAAGAGCGTCACCCAGGCATACACAGGAGCTGCACTACCTGGGGACTGCAGGTTGACATGCACAACCTGAAGCAAGACCCTGTACTGCGAGCTAAACTCAAATTGGATGACCCTGATACCTTGACGTAAGTAGTAGCTTGCAAACACCTGAAGGGCCTACTAGAGACTCTTCACTAACAGACAGGAGTTTTTTTGCTGATGTGTCACTGTCACTCTGTGCCGCATTTCACTGGCTCGCTCTGCACAGCTGCGGACTCAATCATTACCAGCGCTTCCGTCAACTGCAACTGTTCTGGCAACACACTTGTCAGCCCCCTTCTCCCTCTCCAAGGCCTCCATTTGAGCCGAATCACCAGGGACAACTAGTGGCCGCTAGCGGGAATACTAGTGGGCAATAGTCGCTCGACTCAAATGGTGTTATAGGGCTGTGTGGAGTATACCCAGTGCACATGGTGCATGAGTGCCTACCACCTACATCATTGCCTGACCCTTGAAGGCTATTGTGTAGAGTTGGCATGACAAACATGCGCTGATTTTAAGCTGATGTCAGCTCATCAAAGGGGGGCACACGCTACTGGGCCGCAGCAGGCTGCTGCTGCTGCTGCTGCTGCTGCTGCTGGGCCTTGGGTGGCTTGTCTCGCAGCCGCTTGTAACCCAGGCCAAGATACTCCTTGCCCTTGGCTGGCAGAGCTCCCTACTCTGGCCAGTAGCACAGCTCCAGTGGCCGCCACCTGCTCACACTTGTCAGCCCACACCAGCCGCTACAGCCATATTTGCTCCATAACCATAGGTGACACAGCAGCGCTCCATGGACAGAGTCTCAACCTCCTGCTGGAATTGTATGGCACTCGGGCGGCACGTGGGTGGTCTGCAGGTACCTTTTCGATCCCGCCCATATGCCCTGCCTACCCCCTGCACCTTGACACCTCTCACCTTCACCCTATCATCTGCATCCCCTGCAACTAAATACCCTTCACTGTGCCGTGCAGCTTGCGTCAGCGCTGGGGAAACTGGGTTGACCGGACTCTGAAGATGAAGGACGAAGATTGGTGACGGGTTATGCATGAAGCCACAGCCACCAAGCGCACATGGGCACCCGTTGGAGATCGTTGGGCAGGCTTTCCACATGCGTGCCGTTTCCCCTGATTTTCAAGTTAAACTCACCAATGACCACGTACCTGTTCTGATGAATGTGATGATGCCACGAGTGGTATCAGATTACCGGTGTTGACATGGGCAATTTTGTAGATTGCACTCGCTGATAGCTGGATGTATGTGTCGGGATCGGTAGGATTGGAGTCAGGAGTCCCCAACATGGGGTTGGTAATCTTCATGCAAGTACTCGCTACGAAGTGCACCGATTTCGGTAGCGTTTGTTGCATTGGCACCTGCGAATAACTCCGCATCTACTGGCAAGCGGCGCGTTAATCCTTGCATCAGAGTCCGTGCCGGCGCAAGCGAGCACGGACACACCTCAGCTGCTCACTATCGATTGTTCTAGTGGTGAGTAGTGGCACCTATGAGCGAACTCCGCCTGGCATCCAGCCGGAAGTACAATCACAGTACAGCCCGCCAGGCTCGCTCCGCGAGCCTTTTGTTGGTGCAGGCGGTGTTGGAGGGCCATCGCTGGGCATGTGATGTAGCGACATTGCTGCAAATGCGGGAAATGTGCGTCTCTATCTCGCTAGTCACACAGGAAAAGGGACCCTCATTAACAAAATGGCATGTTGTGAGCTGACCACTGTGACTTTCCAGTTTTTCGCTACATAACTCTGTTCCTTACTCAACGCCACAACTGCTGGAGAAGAAAGCATGGCAATTAGTTGATCAGGCCTGCTTGAAATGACATTGGCGTGACCCGACTTTGCCTTGCAGGAATGATTAGCCCATCCGACCCTGCCCATTGCAGCCCCCCCCCCTCCCCAGCCCAGCATCGCCTTCCTACCTCCGCTCACCCCCTCCCAACCCCAGCCCGGCCCTCCAACCCCCCCTCCCACCCCCTCCCACCCCCTCCCAGCCCCCTCACTGCCCTCCCACCCCCGCCACCCCCTCCCAACCTCAGCCCCGCACTCCACCCCCCCTCCCACCCCCTCCCAGCCCCCTCACTGCCCTCCCACCCCTGCTACCCCCTCCCAATCCCAGCCCCCCCCTCCACCCACCTCCCCCTCCCTCCTTGTCCCGGCCTTAGCAACTCCAGCCCACCCCAATGGGGCGCAGCCGGCGGGATGCCCACCTTCAGGCCCTGAATAATTCACCAAGAGCTGGTTATCTGCACTGCCCTAGCGGCCTAAAAGCTGCAGCAAGGAGGGCGAATGACATTGCCCAAGAGGTGCAGGCCGAGAATAAGCTGCTGATGACTGAGGCTGAATTGCATCAAGCCATTGAGGAGGTCCTTGCTGCCAAAATGCACGGCCTTGAGGAGAAGCACCAGCACCTACAGGCAGCACACAGGCAGCTGAGATTGGATAACGAGTCTCTTGAGGCAGTCATCGAGCAGTGCAACCTGGCTGTTGCAAGGCGTGATGTGCACCGCCTGTTGGAGTAAGGAGGTTGAGGTCAGTCAGACCATCAGAGTTTCTGGGAGTACTTGACTAAAGTGTGAGGCAGTTTTAGTTCGCGCTCTGCGGTAGGGCCTTTACTGCGTTTGTCCGGTCGAGGCCATCCCTCTAACGAGTGCTGTGCTGCCTTTAGGTGAGCGTAAGCTCGCCCTATGTTTGTAACTGCGTTTGTCCGGTCGAGGCCATCCCTCTAACGAGTGCTGTGCTGCCTTTAGGTTATGGGCCCACAAGCCTAATGCCGAAATCTGAGGGTGGCAAAGAAACTCCCGGTTCGCAGTCCAGTGCGATGGCAACTTTGCCGTATATTTCGCCGCCAATCCTTGTGCTTAATGCGTCCACATCATTTGTCGAGTGGAAGGGGAATTCGCAGGGAGCGCTCATGATGGCAGGCTGCTGGAGTGCTATGTGTGGCACAGACAGCGACCCAGCGCGCAATGAGCGCGCTTATGCCTGGCTATTGTGCTGCTGCAAGGGGCACTACCTCAGCATGGTGCAGGCAGCAAAGACAGCACCTGCAGCCTGGAAGGCACTAATTGCAGACCAGCAGCGCACGGGGTTCAGTCATTGCTCTGAGCTGTGGCACCAGATCAATCATCTGCAGCTGGGGTCAGGGGAAAGCATCTCTCAGCTGTGCAGCAGGCTCTCTGACTTGGTGTTGGAGTTGGCAGAGGCCGACGAGACCGTCAGTGAGGCTGTGCAGGTCAGAGCTTTGCTGCAGGCCGTTCCCTCCCTGCCTCCCTATGATATGGCCAGAGAGTTCATCACCCAGGGGGCTGATGCGTCCGCCCCTAGCCTGGCTGATGTGAAGCGGCGCTTGCAGAATGCAGAGGCGCGTGTGCGCAACCAGCAGCCCGCACAGCTGGCAGCCATACACGCTCCCCGCAGGTCTAGTGCCAGTCCAGCCAGCAGCAGCAGCCGGCATTCGGCTGCCAAGCCGGGTGCTGATCCCTCCCCATCCTCACCGAGTCCTACTGCCCTGAGCCGTGTAAAGTGCTTCAAGTGCGGCAAGCGTGGGCATATTGCCCGTGACTGCAAGGAGCCGGGCGGCAGCAGCAGCAGCGGTAGCAGCAGCGGTGGGGGTGGTGGGGCAGCTGGTGGTGGGGCAGGTGGGGGCGTGGGGCTGACAAGGGTCGGGCAGCTAGTAGTGCAACTGCTGGCTTGTTTCATGCTGAACTGATGGCCATGCAGGCTGTGCCTAGCAGTGAAGCCAGTGGGAGCGGTGGGGCCAGTGGGAGCGGTGGGGCCAGTGGGAGTGGTGGGGCCAGTGGGAGCGGTGGGGCCAGTGGGAGCAGTGGGAGCAAGGGTGGTGCGGTGCACAATGGTGCAGCTGGTGGTGGGGCAGGGGGTGAGGTGCAGTGCTGCTGGAGCCATGCAGCTGGGCTCTCCTCCCTTTACCCATGCGTGTCAGCCAAGCCCACCCCATCCCTCGCTGCAGCACAGGTTGCTGCCATGCCCCACTCCTCAGGCTTGCTCAGCAGCGAGCGCTTCTGGCTTGCCGATTCCGGCGCTAGCCACCACATCACCCCGGACCGCAGCCTGCTGCATGATTTCCAAGCTGTGGAACAGCCGGTGAGCCTGGCCTTGGGCAAGAACACAGCCAGGCTGGTAGCCCACGGGGTGGGTAATGTCCGCCTAGTCAGTGAGTCAGGGCAGTGTTTTACACTGCGTGGTGTCCTGTGGGCTCCCGATGCAGCTGCCAATTACCTCTCCACCGTGGTAGCAGACCTCGCGGGCTGGAGGGTAGTACAGGAGGGGGGTGGGATCAGAATAGAGGACAGGGCAAACCCAGCCCGCTTCTGCGTCAAGGGTGCGCTGGTGGGCGGGTCATACCTGATCCGGTGCTCAGCAGAGCCAGCTGTGGTGGGGTGTGAGCCCCCAACTTCAGCCCATGCTGTCACAGCGGAGACCCCGCAACTTCTGCATGAGCGGCTAGGTCACCTGAGCTATGGGGCCATGGCAGATCTAATTGGGAAGGGGATGGTGTCGGGCGTAAGCATCAGCGCAGCGCAGTGCAAAGCAGCCGGCAGCGGTGTGTGCCCCGGGTGTGCTGCGGGCAAGATGCACCGCAGGGTGGCGGACACGCTGCCCTCCCTGGCTCCCCCTGTGAAGGGGGTGCTTGATCTGGTGCACACCGATGTGTGTGGCCCATTCCACGTCGCCTCAGTGGGTGGCTACAGCTATATAGTCACTTTCTTGGATGAGTACAGCGGGCTGTCTTTGGTGGAGTGTGTCAAAGCCAAGTCAGATGTGCCAGGGGTCATTATCAGCACAGTGCAGTGGCTTGAGACTCAGAGCGGCCGCAAGCTGAAGGCTTTGCGCAGTGACAACGGCACGGAGTACATCAACCAGGAGGTCAGGGCCTTTCTGGCAAGCAAGGGCATTCAACACCAGCGGTCAGCGCCCTACAGCCCTGAGCAGAATGGCAGCGCTGAGCGGCTGAACCGCACCCTGATTGAGAAGGTCAGGTGCATGCTCTACACAGCTGGCCTGCCAGCAAGGCTGTGGACAGAGGCTGTGCGCACAGCTAACCACCTGCGGAACCTCTCGCCCATGCGGGGCAAGGGTGCAACGCCGTGGGAGCTCTTTTTCGGGGTCAAGCCAGACATTTCAGCGCTCCGGGTGTTTGGTGCGACAGCCTATGCTCACGTCCCTCAGCACATGCGCTCCAAGCTAGAAGGGAAGGCGGTGCAGGGGGTTCTGGTTGGGTATGAGATGGGCAGCAAGGCGTACAGGGTGCTGGTCCCTGGTGGCAGAATCATTGTCACCAAGGACGTGGTCTTTGATGAGCTGGCAAGGGGTGAGCCTCTGCTTGTGTCAGAGGTGGCTGAGGTCATGGCCACAGCTGAAGAGCTGAGTGTGCACACCCCAGCCGCAGAGCCAAGCCCTGAGCCGGCAACAGGGGGTGCGGGTGGGGAAGCAGTGGGAGCTGACAGCTCAGGAGCTGACAGCGGAGCTGGTAGCGCAGCCTCAGCAGGTGGGGGTGGGGCAGGTGCTTCAGCTGCTGAACCAGCGGCATGCCCGGTCCCGCTGCGGCAGTCGCTTCGCTTGCAAGGGCTGCCACCAGCTGGCAGCCTGGCAGCCTGTGTGTTGGAGCTTCCCGCAGCTGCAATGCCTATTCCACACACCATTCTGGAGGCGCGTGCAAGTGCCTTGGCTGAGCAGTGGGCGGTTGCTATAGATGCAGAGATGGAGTCCCTGCATGGCCACTGCACATGGGAGCTGGTGGACCCGCCCCAGGGGTGCCGCCCCCTGGACAACCGCTGGGTGTTTTCAGTCAAGGAGGACAGCCAGGGCCACATTGCCCGTCTCAAGGCACGCCTTGTGGTCAAGGGCTTCATGCAGCGGGAGGGGGTTGACTTCACCGAGCTGCATGCACCGGTCAGCAATCATGCTACCATGCGTGCTCTGCTGGCCACAGCTGCTGCTTGGGACATGGACCTGGGTTAGGTCGGGGTTAGGTGGTTAGGTGGGTTTTTGGTCATGGACCAAGGCCCTGCCAGGTGTCAAGTGTGAGTTCTGCAAGTCTGGTATGGGCATGGTGAAGCTGTGACAAGTGTGTGTGGGTAACTCTGCTGGCTGCCTGAGTGGGAGTGTTGGAGTAAGGAGGTTGAGGTCAGTCAGACCATCAGAGTTTCTGGGAGTACTTGACTAAAGTGTGAGGCAGTTTTAGTTCGCGCTCTGCGGTAGGGCCTTTACTGCGTTTGTCCGGTCGAGGCCATCCCTCTAACGAGTGCTGTGCTGCCTTTAGGTGAGCGTAAGCTCGCCCTATGTTTGTAACTGCGTTTGTCCGGTCGAGGCCATCCCTCTAACGAGTGCTGTGCTGCCTTTACCGCCTAGAGGCCCAACTGTGCAAGTTTAAGCGCCGCCCTTTACTAACCCGCCAGCAGAGGCAGCAACTGCAGATTCTAAAGCAAACACGTGTATCCATTGAGGTCTTGCGGCGGTGGGCTGACAGCAACTGCAGCCGGCTTGACACCCATGGCAGACCCGTTGGTGGCACAACAGTGCAGCCCACACCGGGGACGAGCCCACCTGAGCCCTCTGACTTCTTCATTCCCACGCAAGAGGCCTCCCCTGGAAAGCCAGCAGCAAGGACAGCAGCACTACCTCAGCACAGCCAAGTTGATGTTGAAGACACAAGTCAGCCGTCGCCGGCTTCCCACATGCCGGCGGCTGTTCATCACCGAGCAATGTGTGGTGGCAAACACTCACCGGCCTGGCCAACACACCACTGTGGGTCGGCAGCTGCGTGTGGTATGCAAGTACCTGCGGCAACGAACCCTAGGTAAGGGCTGGGCTGGGCTGGGCTGGGCTGGGCTGGGCTGGGCTGGGCTGGGCTGGGCTGGGCTGGGCTGGGCTGGGCTGGGCTGGGCTGGGCTGGGCTGGGCTGGGCTGGGCTGGGCTGGGCTGGGCTGGGCTGGGCTGGGCTGGGCTGGGCTGGGCTGGGCTGGGCTGGGCTGGGCTGGGCTGGGCTGGGCTGGGCTGGGCTGGGCTGGGCTGGGCTGGGCTGGGCTGGGCTGGGCTGGGCTGGGCTGGGCTGGGCTGGGCTGGGCTGGGCTGGGCTGGGCTGGGCTGGGCTGGGCTGGGCTGGGCTGGGCTGGGCTGGGCTGGGCTGGGCTGGGCTGGGCTGGGCTGGGCTGGGCTGGGCTGGGCTGGGCTGGGCTGGGCTGGGCTGGGCTGGGCTGGGCTGGGCTGGGCTGGGCTGGGCTGGGCTGGGCTGGGCTGGGCTGGGCTGGGCTGGGCTGGGCTGGGCTGGGCTGGGCTGGGCTGGGCTGGGCTGGGCTGGGCTGGGCTGGGCTGGGCTGGGCTGGGCTGGGCTGGGCTGGGCTGGGCTGGGCTGGGCTGGGCTGGGCTGGGCTGGGCTGGGCTGGGCTGGGCTGGGCTGGGCTGGGCTGGGCTGGGCTGGGCTGGGCTGGGCTGGGCTGGGCTGGGCTGGGCTGGGCTGGGCTGGGCTGGGCTGGGCTGGGCTGGGCTGGGCTGGGCTGGGCTGGGCTGGGCTGGGCTGGGCTGGGCTGGGCTGGGCTGGGCTGGGCTGGGCTGGGCTGGGCTGGGCTGGGCTGGGCTGGGCTGGGCTGGGCTGGGCTGGGCTGGGCTGGGCTGGGCTGGGCTGGGCTGGGCTGGGCTGGGCTGGGCTGGGCTGGGCTGGGCTGGGCTGGGCTGGGCTGGGCTGGGCTGGGCTGGGCTGGGCTGGGCTGGGCTGGGCTGGGCTGGGCTGGGCTGGGCTGGGCTGGGCTGGGCTGGGCTGGGCTGGGCTGGGCTGGGCTGGGCTGGGCTGGGCTGGGCTGGGCTGGGCTGGGCTGGGCTGGGCTGGGCTGGGCTGGGCTGGGCTGGGCTGGGCTGGGCTGGGCTGGGCTGGGCTGGGCTGGGCTGGGCTGGGCTGGGCTGGGCTGGGCTGGGCTGGGCTGGGCTGGGCTGGGCTGGGCTGGGCTGGGCTGGGCTGGGCTGGGCTGGGCTGGGCTGGGCTGGGCTGGGCTGGGCTGGGCTGGGCTGGGCTGGGCTGGGCTGGGCTGGAGATTGGGTCAGGATTGGAAGGTGGTGGTGGTAGGAACATGGTGCAGGCCAAGCAATGTTGATCATGCATTCTGCATGCAGATCAGCTACGACAAGCCGAAGGGATCCACGTGCAGTTTGATGGCTGCACATGCAAGAAGCATGGCAAGGTGCTCGTCATCAGAGTGACAGCTGCTGTGCCCAAGGATGCAAGCCCCATAACGGGTGCAGGTTCACTACCAGCGACAGATTTGGCAAGAGCAGCTGGCCAGCATCAGCGACTCACCGCCCAGATCACTGACGTGTTGGCCATCGTCCCCCTCCCTTGTGCCACAGCTGAGGCCCACGTTAAGGTCATCATGCGCCCCTGACCTGCTCCCCCCTGACCTGCTCCCCCCTCCTGCTGCACCCCCCTGGCAGCAGCAGGCAGCTGGTGCGGGTGCCGCCCCTGACCTGCTCCCCCCTCCTGCTGCACCCCCCTGGCAGCAGCAGGCCGCTGGTGCGGGTGCCGCCCCTGACCTGCTCCCCCCTCCTGCTGCACCCCCATGGCAGCAGCTGGCAGCTGGTGCCGGTGGCGCCCCTGACCTGCTCCCCCCTCCACTTGTTGCTGCACCTGAGGAGCAGCAGGGGACAACAACGGAGATGAGCACGAGCTCGACACGCAAGCGCAAGGCGGGCATGAGGGATCGGACCCAACCTACCCAGCAAGGTAACCAAGCAATGGCCTACACACCTTGTACTGATCAGTTGCATCTGTTTGGCATGCCGTGATGACCGTTTTTTCTGCGGCGACTGTCCCTGACTGTTTGCAGGGGCTAATGGGCCACGTCGGTCGCGGCGGTCGATCGCGGCGAGGCCCGCATGAGCAATACACGCATGAATTTGAATGTTGATATTTGAGCCGCCAGGGCGCTCAACACAATGCACGGGAATTAGTTAAACACGCTTCACCCCGTAGCTGACAGAGTGCTCTATCCAGGGATGTGCGTAGCATAATTTAGAGACCACGTGGCTGGGACGCGGCGTCGTTTTGATTACCAGGGGTAGGTTTTCTGTTAGTTGGGGACACCTTTCTTGCTCCTTTATGTATATATACGCTAGATACATAAGTTGTATCTTACAACCGGTATGTTTGTGATACCGAGTCGCTCATGTCAAGCGGTTGCTTTGCTCAGCTGCAAAGGAGTCCCCGTGTGGCCCCAGGTGCTTCAAGAACGTTGCCGCCATCGCATGCATTGCAGCAATGTGGTGACATTGTGACGCCAGCTAATCAACAAGTGACATGGCACGAGTGCGCACTGGTCAAATGGTGGAGAAATGCTACATGCTGAAAAGGTGGCATTAGCTGGCGCGCAACAGGTCGCACAAAAGTCATTGCTCTAAGGGTGAGATGCACGAAAGCAACGCGCAGCTCCGCGCGTGGGAGCTCGTTGCAATGTCAAGCATGTCATACTTATCGCTAGAGTTATGGTGCCACGACCTGGAGTTGGCGCAGGTGGGCGAACTGAAGTCACGGCCATTGTCACTGGCCTTCCAGTTCCTGGACTACCCATTGCTACTAGTTCACGGGCAAGCACTGCACCTCGACGCGCGTGGAGTTATTGTTCGCTTCGATTGCGGGAAAACCAGTGTTCTTCAGGCAGATGTGCAGGAGCTGGCGTTCCTCCTCGACCAGGTGTGGGCCGAACCCCAAAAGTGCAAGCAAGCGTAACTCACAACGTTTGTTAGTCTGCTTCATCACGCTCTTTCCTGCGATGTTTACAGGTCCCACTCTATGTTTCAATCCTTGACACTCAAGCCCTTCCCTTGCCCAGCTTGTTGGCCTCTGGCAGCACTCCACTTCTGCTTAGCAAGCCGACGCAGCCTAAGTTTCCAACCCCATCGGCTGGTTTGCCGCATGCTGCAGTGCGGCGCCTAGAATTGCTATCCAGCACAGGCCAGCTCGTCGCAGTAGCGCGCATCAGCTGCAGGCTCACTGACTACGGGGGCAGCCTGCCACCTCTGCTTAGCACACATTCGCCACCAGCCCCACCCCTTCAGCCTGCACCGGTCTACAAGGCACCCAGCCCACCCACCTTGCATGCCAGCGGCACAGGCGAGGCCCCTTTTACCACCCTCTCAGCCCCAGTACCTCAGCCAGGCACCCACTCAGGCCCTCAAGCGCCAGAGGCATACCGGCCAGATGTGCTGTTCTACCAGAGCATTCCAGCCTCAGTGGCCTGGCCCCAGTCGTTGCTGTCGCAGGGCCCTCCCATGTCTTTTGCCTTCAACGACAACACCACAGAGAGGGAGCGGGTGAGGCAGCTGGTGCTGTGGACCCAGCCATGCTCCCCTGCTTAGTACTCATGCGTGCTGGGGTCCTTCCTCCCATGCACCCTCCACTGCCTGCTGTGTTGCCGCCCATGGCTAATGCAGCGAGGAGCACTCAGCCGCACCTCGCCACCACCCTGCTTGTGAGCCCTCACCTCTGCCCCATCTCTGCTCACCCGGGTTATGAGCCTCTACCCTGCAACCATCTCTGCCCTCCTCCACAGCCGTCCTCCACAGCCATCTGCCTTATTGCCAGCACCACCAGCATCATCACCCCTGCGGCAGCTGCTGTATGCGCTGTCCACACTGTCCACCCTACCCAGCTGCGGCTGCTGCCTGGTCCCCTGATGCTGCACCTACACCCAGACCTGCACAGCGGGCAGCAACCAACACAGGCTGGGCAGGGCAGGGCTGGTCAGGCCAACTCTCAGACCCATAACTTGCATAGCCTATTTAGGACATTGCAAACCATTTGCCGTGTGCAGCGTCCAAACCCTCCATACGCTACGGTTCATGCCCAGCGTCACCCCAGCATCTTCTGCCACTTCACGAACCTATCCTTTTGCCGTTACCTCTTTGCTTTGTTCATCCAGCTTGACACACTCCTCCATTGCCCTACTGCTTTACGTCATGCTTACCTAGTGCCCTGCCCCTTCACATGCAGGAGAGGCAGCAGCAGCAGCCATCCTTGCCCATTCCCATCGCCCATCCACCCCACCAGCCCCGGCAAGTGTGGGGTGGAGCAGCAGCAGATGCCCATGCAAGGGATGCGCAGGGTGGCAGGCATCACCCCGACACACAGCCAGCAACCTCCTCACCTGGCAGGCCGGCCTCCACCTCCCCAGCCAATGTGCTCAAGACCCTTGAGGACCACCTGCAGCAAATGAAGCAGGCAGCGGCTGCCTCTGCTGCTGCTGCTGCCGCCGCAACCAGCCCACCCAGCCCTGCCCAGCGTCCCGCCACAGCCCAGGCCAGAGCCACGAGCCAGCAGCCATCCCAGGGGGGTAGGCCGCGCAGTGCAGCTGGCCACCATGCTTTGCCTGGCCATGTGCCACCCCTGCGCCACGCCGCCACGCGTCGCCCAGCCTGGTCCGACCGCTATGACGCTGAATCTGTGGCAGCTGCTGCGGCTGAAACCAGCCTGGCAGTCCCCAGGGCAGGGCGAGGCAGCAGCAGGGCAGGCAGCCCGCTGCCCCTCCTCAGAGCCCTGCTGCGACACACAGCTCTCACCGCGACCATCAAGACACAGGGCGCTGCTACGGCGGCAGCAGCAGCGGCAGCCCGCTCAGCCGCTGTGTTTGGGGCAGCAGGCAGCATCCCTCCGCTGTCCCTGGCCAAGGGTCTGCCTGCACGCCGGGGTAGGGTGGCGCCTGGGTCAGGCAGGGTGGGTGGCGAACGAGGCAGGGGTGCAGGTGCTGCAGCAGCGGCGGGGCCTGCAGCCCTGCGGCAGCCAATAGATGACACAGCCCACCAACCCTCCACTGACACTCAACAGCAGCACCTGCGGCAGCAGCACCTGCAGGCTGCTGTGGCCAGTTCTGGGACACAGACCTGGATGGGGGACTTAGCCCCTCCAGGTCAACAGCAGGAGGGGCAACTGCCACCTCCTTTGCCCGCTGCACAGCCGCCCAAGCAGCCAAGCGCCCAACCCCCCCACCCCCCGCCCCAGCGGCAGCAGCAGCCGCAGCAGCAGGAGGGGCCAGCAGTGAGCAGTTGGCCTGGCCCCCACATGGGCATGCAAGCATCCCATGCCATGAGCCGTGACGGCTACAGCTACGGCCCCCACTCAGCTGCCGGCAGCTTCCAAATGGGCTCTGTGTTGATGTGGGAGATGATGTCACTCATGACCATGCGCAGCGTGCTGAGCAGCGCCATGGGCGCCATGCAGACCCAAATGTCCGGCATGGCGCAGCAGATGGTGCAGCAGGCCCTGGGGCCAGCTGCACACAGCCTGGGCTCACTGACAGCACAGCAGCAGGCGGCCTCAGCCTCCCTGGCTGCCCTGCAGGCTCAGCTGATGGCCCTGAAGGCAGGCGGGGCCACCCCCGCCCCTCCTGCCCCTCCGGGCATGGGCGCCGTTCCTGCTGCTGCTGCTGCTGCTGCTGCTGAGGGGCCTCAAGCCCAGCTGGCTGCGCTGTTGTCTGGGTTGGGCCTCAGTGGTCTGGCACCTGCCCCTGCCGCAGCCCCTCCTCCTCAGCAGCAGGCAGCCCTGCTGCAGCAGCTCATGTCAAGCCTGGCCGCTGGGGCTGCAGGTGCTGGGGCGGTTGCTGCTCCAGCGGCAGTGCCCGAGGCTGGCAGGGGCGAGGTGGCAGCCAGGCAGGCCAATGGCACCGTGGCTCAGGCTCCCCTCCACCCCCCACAGCAACAGCAGCAGGGTGCAGGGGGAGTGGGGAGTATGCAGGATGTGGGGAGAGGCCAGGAGGGCAGGGCTGAGGGGGTGGGAGCCCCCAAGGTGGCGGCCAGGCCTGCCAGCATCCAATCTTCTGCCACCTACGATGAGGAGGTGGGGCTGGGCAGCTGCAGGCTGTGGCATCTGTGCTGGGCAGGCTGTGGCATCTGTGCTGCTGTGTATGCATGCTCTCAGACCTACGCATGTTGTGGTCATCAGCTGTGAGCAGAGAAACTGTGGGCAGAGTGGCATCTGTGACCTCTGTGCTGCCGCTCTGATGCATGCTTTCGAATCTATGCATGTTGCGGTCATCGGCTGTGGGCTGGGCAAAGGACAGCTGGGCAGAGAAGCAGCTGGGCAGTCCCTTACTGACCCTCAGCTGCTGGGTGTCTGACCCTCTTCACCGCCAGGCCGTGTGCTTGACTGCCTGTGCCCCCTGATGCAGGTGTTTGACGAGGTTGAAATGGCTCTGACACCCACAGCTGCCACCAAGCCAGCAACTGCTGTCAAGCTGACCAGTGGCGCCCGGCACAGCCCAGCAGTGAGCGGCCACAGCCTGGTGGGTCTCCGCCCCCCTGCCTGGGGCCAGCGAGTCAGCGGCGGGGGAGCGGGCAGCAGCTTGGACACGCTGGCAGAGATCCCTGAGAGTGGCAGCAGCAGCCCACAGGTGAGTGGTGGCAGAGGGTGGGTGGCTGCCCTGCCCTCCTTTGTTTGCTTTCCCAATGCCTAAACCTCTCTATTCCTATATCCCTATCCTGTATAGCTTATGCCTGTTCCTGCCATGCCTTGGTCTGACAACACCTGTCCTGCTCTTGCCCTGGTACCAGCATCTAGTTTCCTCGCCGCCCTCTGCAGTTCTTCCTCTTCACTAATGCTTCAAAACCTCTCCTATGTTCAGCTTTTGCTTATCCCCATATCCATGACTTACTGCTCGTTACGACTGCTCCTGCTCGTGCCCTCGCAATGGCATGGCCTCTGTCACGCTTGGCATGTCCGTGTTGCCTGCCCAGGTCGCGAGTTCTGCTTCAAAGCGGTCCTCAACCCGCAGCAAGCCTTCCCCTCCTGCTGCCAGAAGCGTCAGCGAAAGCGTCCGCAGCAGCGTGGCCAGCAGCCATGGTGATACGGCATCGCTACTTCGCAGTTCCTCAGCCAGCAGCGGTGGCGACAGCATCGTTAGTGAGGCATCGCGACCAGCAACAATGCAAGTGCCGAGCCGACCTCTGCGCCACTCAAGCGGCTCCATCCGCAGTGACGCGTCTGCCAGTCAGGCTAAACAAGCTATCCAGGCGACACGGCGCAGCAACTACGATGGTGGCGCCAGCAGGAGCAGCGGGTCGCCAACACCCAGCGTGGACAAGTGGGTGTGCATGGGAAACAAATACATCGCAAAGCGACCATTTGCATCTTATGTGTTACCAATGTGACGTGTGACGTGCAGATCCGTGACGGTGTCCGACGACGTTTCGTTCTTCAGTTCGGTCGGCTCGGACTCCTACGACGACGATGAGGATGCAAGCCACCACAGCAGCGACCACAGCAGTGCCGCAAGCCTGCGTTCTGTGCGCCCCCCTAGGCCAAAGGCTCCCGTCCCGCCCACCCAACAAAACGAGGTATCTTCCGAGATCTCTTTCGTCTCTTCATCAGCAAGCGACCTGGGCCTGCGGCAGAGCAGCCTGGCGGCGCGGAGGAGGCAGCAGGGCAGCCTGCCACCAGCAAGGTGTGCGCAGAGGGTTCTGGGTCTGTGGTGGCCACGCAGGGCAGCTCACAACTTGCACCATCCTCACTGCTACCAGTGTCACCACCTCCACCAGCACAGCGTTATGATGGTTGTCACCGTCGTCAGTGTCATCATCATCCACCATCCCCACAGATGCCAGCAGCCAGGCACAGGTCCCGAGCTACAGCACCACTGGACAGACGGGCACATGCTGCACCTCACCGTCTGGTGCAATGTGTGCATTTGCACGAGCCCCTGGCAGTCCTGGGTCGCTGCCGGTGCAGTGCCCTTGAGCACAGCGCGACGCATGCCGTGCAGGTTGACTGCTCCCCGAGACTCCACACAATCCTACGCGTTCACGGACCTGTCGGACTCGGACGGCATGTCGGGTTCGATTGAGTTTGATGCGGACGAAATCGCGTCAGGGCTGACAGACCCGGAGTTGGCCGCGCGCATGTCCAGGGAGCACAGGCAGCAAGCCTCTAGCCCGTGAGTCAACCACTAGGCAATGGGTGTGGGCAGGTGGCGGTGGGCAGGTGGCGGTTGGCAGCGGATGGGAGCAATGCACAGATGGGAGTGGGGATGATTGACTAATTGATTGTGAGTCAGGCACTGGGTCGTCAGGGTGTTAGGCCGCCGTCCCCTTCTAGGGGTTTGAAGCAAGGTTGGGAGTGCAGTACGGAGTGGGGCATGGGGCTGGCCAGGATACTGATGTGCACCACCATGCGCTGCAATGCACCATGCAAATGAAAGGCCATGCATTTGACAATCAATGCTGCCCCTCATGCCCTCACCCCATGGAGACAGCAGAACCCTGCTATGGCAATGGCATGAAACCTGCTTTTCTTGCCTGGTCATTAGCAGTGATATATGATGCTTGCAGGTCGCCCTTTGCCAAGGCCAACAGCAAGCACATGCAGCAAGCCGTGCCTGTGGTGGGGAAGCGCCAGGCACAGAAGGTGGACCTGGAAGCAACAGCAGATATTCTGGGCCAGATCTCCGACATGAGCTCCTTGTTTATGAGCGGGACCCGTGACTTGACAGACAGCTATTGAGGGGACCAGCAGGTGGGCAATGGCGGCCTGTGCCGACATTAGGCATGGGTCAGCATGCCGGATGGTCCTGGGTTGATTGCCCGGCAACGGTGGTGAGGCAAGGCGTGGGTGATGCTTCTCTTCAATCTACCAAGAATGTAGTTGGGTATATGGGTAGGTATATCCAACATGTTGCTGGCAAATTGGCCAGTGGCAATGCAACCCAGACACGTGTCGTTGCAGCATTGTTTGAGCATTGTGTGAACTTTGCGTAGACACGAGTTGCGATTTATTGATCGTAGAACCCGCTGCTGAAACAGTGTCATTCTGCTACATGCAGCTATATGCATTGATTTTATGCGGTGTTCGCCATTTCTGCTCCACTTCATTTTATCTCATGTAAATCGTTGCTGAATGCATCATGCTCTGAGCAGTCCGATGAGGCCGTTTATTTTTTCCAGTCAGACCAGATGTAACACCTTGTGTTGCAGCAGACATCTCTCCTCTCACAAACACAGTTCACTATTCGAACCCCGTGGCTAGTGCACTCTGTCCTGTCAATCACTGTCCCAAGCTCAACGCTCTACAACACTTGACTGCACTCCAGCAGCCTCTGTGCACATCACATACCGTAAAATTGGAACATACCGTGCCAGGCATATGGAACATCACATGCACTGCCTGATAGGGGTTTATAGCCTGGTGACGTCCAGCTGCTAGCTGCAATACCGTCTGGCTAACACGAGCTGGTGCCGGCTTGCCTGCAAGACCAGCTCAGAGCAACTAGGGTTGCGAGCTCCAACAGCTTGCTGAGTGTCACACCAGGGCTGCACCTCGGGTAGCTGGTAGCCTGGGTCTTTGCCACATGCCTGCAAGCTAAGCAAGAACCTGTGCTGCTGCTGTAGGGGCTGCGTGGGCTGACACGCGTATGAGGCCGTGCCTAGCCATGCTGTAATGGGAGTAGCAGCTGTGCAAAGCGAGTCCTCCACATGCCATACGGTTTGCATCAGTCCGTCAGCACACCCAGCAGCTCCTCATCTCTATATAAAAAGACCCTGCAGCCAAGTGAACAAGAGCAGTGCCTCGTGAGCGACTCCCTGCCTGCCCCATCACGAATGAGCGCTGCTGAAGAAGCGGGTGCAAGCCACATAACACCCAGAGCCGCGGGGTAGTGCGCCCACTTACTCCTTGTTGTCCGGCCCGCCAAGCTTAACCATGCTTCCACCATATTCTGGAAGCAGGACCTTGTCTCCTTCCTTCACGCTAACCGGAACCACATCGCCATCCTTTCCTCGCCGCCCAGGCCCCACTGCGAGGACTAAGCCTTCGTTGACCTGTGAAGATGGCGCTGGCGAGTGTCGGGCCGCACGGCGCTCATCGCCTGTTCCGTGCATCCTGCTGTACCTTTGGCAACGCTGTTTCTGGCAGCAGCAATCCCCCCGATGTCTTTGTAACAGCCTGCACCTTCTCAACGAGGACGCGATCCAGTAATGGAATCAGCTTACGAGCCGCCATCTCTCTTGCTTGTCACTGTAGCCTTTCGCGACGACGACTGGCAACAATCTGCTAACGAACTGGGATCAATTGTTTAATCCCTACAGCCCTCATGCTACACCAAAATAAAGCACGAGTTGCAATCAAACACAGGCTGCGAGACCACTGTTGTAAAGGCTACTGCTAGCGTGCCTAATGCCCACTTCAGCTCAGCCTTCTGGTGTGTGTGCCTCCAGGTCTACTACTAGGTCACCCCCGCCATTGGCCGCTAGGGCGCGACCGGTCATATGACTTGCTGAGGAATTGGTCATATGACTGAGTCAAGAGGATAATGAGGCAGGTTAGCACCATAACCCACCTGGGAACCCCGAGTGTCAAGAGGGTTTGACGCCCTCCTTAGGAAAAATGCTCAGTTGCAGTTAGACCGCCGCATCACTCCTCTACTCTCCGCGACGTTAAACATTGAGGTTAAGCAATCTGTACCCTCTCGTTGAGACCAATGGAATAGAAATGTTGTTGACAGAGAGGCATGCTGAGCAGAGCAAGCAGACGACGCTGACCGCGCGAATCAGTTTGCGGCTCGACCCGACCCGCTCAGTGACTTGTAGCGCGTAATGTTCGCTCTTGCGGATTAGTTTAGTATCCTTCAAGTGGTGGAAAAGAGCCGCCAGCGTCCTGAGTTTCATTTTCGGCCCAGGGAGGTATCACGGGTGGAACTGTAGCCATCGCAGCTAACGCGCACTTGACTTGCTGGGTTTTGGCTTGATCATATCTTAAAGATTTGTCTGGGCGCGCCCTATTGGCCGCACCCCCACGGCTCGGGAGATGAAAACTTAGTACCGCGTCGCATGCCAAACTGGCTGGGGGTTGCACGAGGGGTGTTATGTGACACATCAGTTGTTTATACAAGGTTATAGGCGGGTGCGATGCAATCGCATCCAATAGCTGGCGGCAGTTCTTGGGGACACAGACATGTCAGTGTGACATCGAAGTCGGTTGTACGCATCATTTGTTGTCAATAGGCCACAGGCAACGCCACCATGGGACGACCCAGCGTATACAAGCATCTCCTCAACGAATGTGCCCCTGGCCGCTTTGAGTGCCTCGTGTGCAAACACCACGGGAAGTCCTCCTCAATGCTCATCAGAAGCGCACGTAAACACTGCTCTCAAAGTCACAAGCTGTGGTGCGGCCCGGAAAAGGAGCAAGCGTTCCTGGACTGGACATTGAGTCGTAGTCCAGTGGCGACACATGTGAGTGCATCGCGTGGCAGGCAGCATGCAATTAGTTATTATAGGCTTCACACCTGTAATCATGTCCTGCTCGCCTACCACGTGCAGGCTGGGTTGCGTGCAGCAGGGACTGGAGCAGTGAGGGGAGGGGAGGGGGCATCTGATTCAGGTAGCTGTAGTGTCCTGGAAAGCCTGTGTCACATGGGGTCGGGGGCTGTTGAAGAGGCAAGGGCCGGGTCTGGGGCAGGCCAGGGTGGGAGAAAGAGGGGGAGTGAGAATGACTTGGAGAGGGTGAGGGTGAGGGAGGGGGTGGGGAAGAGGGAGGGGGGAGCGGAGGGGGGGGATGAGAGGGAGGTGGAAGGGGGGGTAGATGATGATGATGACGAGGAGGACGACAGGGAGGAGGAGGATGGTGGAGACTGGGACGAATCTGCTAGCTATGCCCCGAGTGAGGAGGCGGACTCAGCAGCAAGGAAAAAGGCTAGTGAGCCCAAAAAGGTGGAGCAGAAAGAGGTCGAGAAGGGGCCATATCGCCGGTGCAGCGTCCTGTACCACACACGCCAGAAGCTGGATGAGCCCATCTTCAAGTAGGTGTAGCATAAGAAGTTGAGGTTGTGGGTGAGTATGTATGTACTCAGAAGAGGGAGGAGATAGCGACAAGCAGCATGGTTTGCTTACTGTGCATGGCTTGCAGAGGTGCCGTCGCCACCAACCAAGAAAACCTTGACAGCTTGGTGAGGCTGAAGAAGAAGGGCCTAACGGATACTCAGCTCCAAGCGGTGCTGGATCGTGATCTTTACCTACACCGATTACTGCCCAACGTCAATATGATCAAGACCAAGTACATCCTCAAGGGCCTATTGGCTGCTCCATGCCCATAGTTGCTCATAGCATGCCCATAGCATGGTCCATGTGGTCCTCAGGGCGGGAATCTTGAGGGAGGAGTTAGGGACATGGAGCATGACCTGCTTACTGTGCATGGCTTGCAAGCGTCTGAAACATTGGTGGGAGCAAGATTAAATGGTTTGACATGGAACCTGGAACACAACGTTTTATTAGGGGACCTGATGAGAAGCTATTCCCCTATTCCCAGGCTAGGAGGACCATGACGGACTGAGTGAGACGCAGTAAATTCCTTGTTGTGCCCCACGCCCACCTTCTTGCGTTGTAGATGCGCACAACTACTTGCAGGTGCCAAGAGCAGCAACTGGGGCAGCAGCTGGCAAGGGTTCCCAAGGCCAAGGACACGCAGCCCTCCGCAGCCATGCCCCTTACTCCCTGCCCTCTAACCACCACCTCCCAGGTCATTACCATGCCTGCCTACCCTATCCTTCTCCTCCCCCACCACCCTCTTCCTTCTCCCACCTCCTTTGCAACAGGTGACTGCATGTTGAAGACAGCTGCCATGATGCAGGTGGTGCATGGCGCAAGCAGCCAGGAGTAAGCCGCTGTGTGATGAGTGAGGCGTGGTGTCAGCAGCCAGGAGTTTGGTGCCATGGGGCGGGGGCAGCAAGGTGTGTTTGATAAAGCGGCAGCCACAGTGGGGAGGCATGGTGGGGAGGTGCAGCTAGGAGCCTGCAGCCACAGTGGGGCAAAAGGCCGCAAGCAGCCAGGAGCCAGCAGCCAGGAGCCAAGGTGGGTGCACATGCTTCTGGGCTGTCTGGCCAGCCTCCCCACCTCTGGCCATGCATGCCTTTTATTTTTGTGCTTGCTGAGCCTCAAGTGACTAATGTCTGCTTGTACTTGGAGATAGTGAGGGAGCATGACAGGTGTAGCATGACGCACTCCCTCTCACCCCTAGGCCTGGTGAGTGCCTCCGTCATGCAACATGTGTGTGCCAGCTTGTCAAGATGTTGTGCCAGCCTCAGTGAAGCACGCCCCTTGTTTGCTGGATGTCTGATGGCCACACTCCTGGCCCTTGCCAACCTGAGTCATCTCCTACTCCTATGCCTGGCCAGCTGCTTACACCCTAGCCTGCTGCTGGACCTGACCTTACACATGTGTGCATTGTGTCTCACCATGTGTGGCTGCAGAACATCAGTCAGGCCAAGCAACGGTGGCCACACCGTGTCCTGACACTGGCCACAAGGGCAGCTGGTTTCAATGGCTGCGGCTGGACCCATTGGCTGCAGGGGTGTCCTTGTCAGGCTGCGGCTGGACCCATTGGCTGCTGGGGTGTCCTAGTGAGGCTGCGGCTGGACCCATTGGCTGCTGGGGTGTCCTAGTGAGGCTGCGGCTGGACCCATTGGCTGCAGGGGTGTCCTAGTGAGGCTGCGGCTGGACCCATTGGCTGCTGGGGTGTCCTAGTGAGGCTGCGGCTGGACCCATTGGCTGCTGGGGTGTCCTAGTCAGGCTGCGGCTGGACCCATTGGCTGCTGGGGTGTCCTAGTCAGGCTGCGGCTGGACCCATTGGCTGCTGGGGTGTCCTAGTCAGGCTGCGGCTGGACCCATTGGCTGCTGGGGTGTCCTAGTCAGGCTGCGGCTGGACCCATTGGCTGCTGGGGTGTCCTAGTCAGGCTGCGGCTGGACCCATTGGCTGCTGGGGTGTCCTAGTCAGGCTGCGGCTGGACCCATTGGCTGCTGGGGTGTCCTAGTGAGGCTGCGGCTGGACCCATTGGCTGCTGGGGTGTCCTAGTCAGGCTGCGGCTGGACCCATTGGCTGCTGGGGTGTCCTAGTCAGGCTGCGGCTGGACCCATTGGCTGCAGGGGTGTCCTAGTGAGGCTGCGGCTGGACCCATTGGCTGCAGGGGTGTCCTAGTCAGGCTGCGGCTGGACCCATTGGCTGCTGGGGTGTCCTAGTCAGGCTGCGGCTGGACCCATTGGCTGCAGGGGTGTCCTTGTCAGGCTGCGGCTGGACCCATTGGCTGCTGGGGTGTCCTAGTGAGGCTGCGGCTGGACCCATTGGCTGCTGGGGTGTCCTAGTCAGGCTGCGGCTGGACCCATTGGCTGCTGGGGTGTCCTAGTCAGGCTGCGGCTGGACCCATTGGCTGCTGGGGTGTCCTAGTGAGGCTGCGGCTGGACCCATTGGCTGCTGGGGTGTCCTAGTCAGGCTGCGGCTGGACCCATTGGCTGCTGGGGTGTCCTAGTCAGGCTGCGGCTGGACCCATTGGCTGCTGGGGTGTCCTAGTCAGGCTGCGGCTGGACCCATTGGCTGCTGGGGTGTCCTAGTGAGGCTGCGGCTGGACCCATTGGCTGCTGGGGTGTCCTAGTCAGGCTGCGGCTGGACCCATTGGCTGCAGGGGTGTCATAGTGCGGCTGATGGGGGCACTGAGGCACTTCCCAGCAGGGCGAGTGGTGCCGGTGGATGGGGTTCAGCACCAGCCGAGTCAGCTCAGCCTACAGCAACCCCATTGCAGCCCTCTTCAATGAGCCGCCAGAGTTCTTCAGGTCAGAGGGTTGAGGATAGGGCCAAGATGGGGTGGTGGTCATGCTGGGGTGTTGGCTGGATAAGGAAACAAGGTCCAAAGGCTGACACATCAGCTGACCACTGGCCTGACCCTCAACATGAGCATGACTTGAGATGACACATGAGCGTGCCGCTCAACATGAGCGTGACTTGAGATGACACAGATCGCACATGACATGACACATGTCCTGACCTCGCCTCCCCCACCACATCCCTGCAGGTTCTATGACAAGGCCATGTTAAGCAAATGACGACGACAGCCAGCTATAACAAGTCAACCCCATCATTACACTCTGAAACCCTCACAAACAAAGGGTGATGTGTGTGAGCATGAGGTGTAGGAGCTAGAGCTAGCAATGGAGGCACACACACCAGATAGGCGGAGGTGAATTGGGCATACTACACGCCAGCAATAGCCTTCACTACAATAAGCTCGTGGCATGTGTTCGATTGCACCTCTTGCTGCATCTTGGGGAAGCAAGAGGGATGTAGGGTGCAAAAACAGTGCGCCCGTGTTGCATGTTATGTCAGGACCGCCTGGCTGTTGCGGGCAGCACGCATCAGTGAATTTGGATAAGAGTGAAGATCAGGATCAGCTGTTTATGTTGAGCGATGGGCCGGGATTTCAAAGACGGAAGAAGCATTGCGCCCCCATTACACATGCACAAAAGCATGCACGGAAATGAAGGGCGAACGGCTTCCATACCCGGCAGGCCGAGGGGTGTCACATTTCACCAGTGCATTCCCGGCATTGAGGTGCATAGTGCAGGACATGTTCCATGACATTCCAAAGGTCATGTTCGGGCGCCTGACCGTTGGCCCCTCAAACTTATGCCAACGGTGGGCATCACAGCTTCTTGATCGACCTAAAACCTGACAGCGATGAGAAGTACGACTCTGTACCACTCCTCTCTGTGGACTGTGTGGCTGCTATCTTGGTTGGGTCCGCCAACTCGAAACCCTGCATGCACCAAGAGCGGCATGCATGACATCTGCATGCAAAGTGCGGGACCCCTCTCTGGTGTGTTGGCCTTGACTCCTGATCGTTGCAGTGTGACAGGCATGGGCATCAGCCGAAGAGACTGCCAGGTCGGTGCACCCCAGCCCACCCCATCTAAGCCTGCCCGGGCAGGGTCAAACTCAGCAGCACAGCCCAGTCATCGCAGGCAAACCTTACAGCTTGCGCCTGCATGTCACACCCTTTACAAGTGTGCCTCAAGCAAGCAGTCTCGGCTGGCCCTATCCACAGCACCCAGCCTAGCATTTTTTCACCTCACCTGAACAGGGGTGAAAGCCAGGGAGGTTGTGAGTCCTGATGTCTGCATGCCACTGGTAGAGGCACCTCCATAGCTCGACTGCCGTGCCTTCTTCGCGTTCTTGGCGCTCAGCTTCAGTTTGCTCTGAGTGGCCACAATGCGCAGCCGCCCACTGCCCTCCTTCCCAAGCAGCCCCAGTCCCACGACCTGAGGTGAACCACAGCAGCAGCGGGATCACCAGCATTCAAGGTAAGTGTACTGGACACAGCTGCAACACACAGCATTAAGAGGTGGATGCTTGTCTGGACAATGCAAGCAGCAGTCACTGCAAGATGGGCTGTTCATGCATGGCCCGGGCGATGCACTAGGAGCAGCAAGCTACTGACAGCTGGACGAGGCAGGAATGGGTGCCTTGCACATTTGCAATCACCAAGCTCATCACCACGCCCCATGGCAGAGTGTGGGCGAGCTGCTTGCTTCGGTGCCGTTGCTTCCTACCTCGTCCCCATCGATGTACTCCTCCTCTGCTTGGTTGAAGTTCATGCGGTTGGCCGCTTTGCGCACATCCGTCAGCCCGTAGCGCTCCTTCATCTTCCGTAGCCGGCGACCGCCGCGCCGTTTCTTGCCCTCGCCCTCGTCGGGCCGTGGCAGTGGCTTTACTATCTTCGCGAGCGGCGGTTCCTGCATCTTCTCAATCTTCCGCAAGATCTCCTCTCGCATCGCCTGGCCCTGCACACCCTGCAGCGCGCCACCGGGCCCGCACACTGCCAGGTCACCTGTGGGACGTGTGTGCGCTGAGTTTGCGCAGCTAGGGTCAGGTCGAGTCGGTTCGGGTTGCACCAGGTCGGGGCTGGGTTGGTTCAAATCAAAAGCAGGTCGATTTAGGTCGGTTCGGGTCTCACTTACAGAGGGGTCCTGGCCGTAGGCATCGACTCGGGCCATGAGCGTGCATTTGGCAGCCACTAGCCTTGCCGCCTTGGCTCTGTGGGTCTGGGGCGTTTGCTGCAGCACTGCGCAGCCATAGATGAAGCCCTGCAAGGATGGCCCAACGCAGAGTATGCAGAGCATGCAGCACACAAAGAGCATTTTGACTGTTTGGGTCCTAGCAGCTGCCATGCAGCCCTGCTAGGTAAGAGCGCCCAGGGGCTGGCCCAGGGCCCAGGGGTGGCAGTGCAAGGCTTGTCAGGTGGCTGGACCAGCTAGAGCAGGTGGCTATGACCCCGCCCCTGCCAGGCTGCTCTGTGTAGGGGCAGCAGCCCAGCAGCATAGAGCCTGACCTGGTGGGGCTGCAGCGTTGCGGTGGAGAAGCCAGACAGCACCTTCTTCTTCGCCCCCAACACCTGCGACAGCAGGTCGAGCCGCACAGCGTGCATAGACTGAACAGACTCTTTAAACACGGGCACTCTCTGGCCCACCTGCCTGCCAGCTTGCCCGCTTGCCACTGCCAGCAGGGGCGCTGCCATAGTTCTCAGGGTGGTGAGGTTAGGGTTAGGTTAGGATGGTGGGGTTTCAACCCTAACCCTAGCCCCAACCCTAACATTAACCCGCTCAGGGTGGTGGCCCCTGCCTTGGTCAGTGTGAGTCACTACGGAATTTGAGGCCCTTGTGCTGGGGTCAGTGGTCATTGGTCAGGCCAAAGCAGCCGTCCTGCTGTCAGACTGCCAACCTGGTGGGCAGAGTGCATGGAGGCATCACCACTAGTGCCGCAGGGGCGACGGGTGCCTGTCGCACCTGCACGTTGCAGGCCGGCATGCGGGACAGCGCATGCAGACCGCCTGCCAGGCCCATCAGCTTGGCGGCGATCTCTGAGCCCACGATGAGCGAAAGGTTAGGGGCAATGGACGCCATGCGGGACTCCACAAATTGCAGGATCTGCAGCAACAACAGCATACCCCATGGCTGGACCACAATGAATGGCCTGACACCAGGCGCTGGTGCTTCCATGCTTTAAGATGGTGCTCTTGTCGTCATGCTGCCAGCTGTGTTGTGCTGTGCTGTGCTGTGCTGAGGCTAGGAAGTGTGTCTGGTTGGTGGCTCATCGCAGCCCACCCTTATGCACCTGGTGGCACAGGCCAAAAGCTGGTCAAGCATGACCCAATGCAGTCAGGCTGATTCACAATGCCCGCAAACTAGCAGTCCAGCTGCAGTGCACCAGCTGCTATCAGAGAGCTATGGCCCTTCACCAGTGGCGACTGTTGCTGGGCCAGAATGGGTGCAAGGCCCAAACACAACGATGGGGCTGTGCAGCAGCAGCTGGGTGGGGCCCCACACTGACCAGGCGCTTGTCCTCGTCCAGGCTCAGGGCCATAGCGCACCCCTCCTCCGCCTTGCCCAGGTTCTCTGCACTCAAGGGCTTGCCACTGGTGGTGGTGCCTGTCACTGTAACCACCTGGCAGGCGTGGCAGGGTGCACCCGGAGTGTGACCGGGATCAGAGTGACCAATGTGTGACCAATGCCCCAGGAGTAAGCTGTAGAGTAACCTTTTGTTGTGCCTGCTAGATTTCCAGGTGTCCTGCCTAAGGGAATTGTGCCCAAGGGAGCGTTGGGTTCATATGGACGAATCAAAGAAGGATACTTGCTCAGCCTTAATCTGAGCTCAAGCCGGCCATGTGCCTGACCAGAACCAGGCAGCAGCTGGGGTGTATATACAGACTGGAAGGGGTGTGTGTTCAATGCGTGTTCAAGCGTATGCTGCCACTGCACGCAGCAAGCTCCCACTGTGAGATGCAGGACAGCTGGCCAGGCACTGTCAGACTTCCAGAGGTGCAACAGCATGTGCCAGTGGCAGAAGGGAAGGGAAGGGTGTGCATGCAAGCCATCACGGCAGGGCCTGGCCTCAAGAACCCTGCGTGTCTGCCTGCACCACCCCCTTCCTCCCCCTCACGCACGTCACTGCCACCTTCTCCTCCTTCCCCTTACTACTCCCATCCCACCCCTGCCCCTGCACCACCAGCGCAGTTCATCACCAGCAGACTCGGACCCACAACCCCTTGTCCCTGCCTCTGCCCCTTCGCCCCTGGCCCCTGCCCACCATGACAGTGGCCGCTGGCAGGATGTCGTCCAGGTTCACCAGCGTGAGGTCCATCTCGTTACCAATGCGCTGCACCACACGCGCATAGTCGATGGGGTGGTGCACCAGGGACTCCAGCTCAGGGAACTTCAACCGGTACTTGTCGCGGATGAAGTTGTGCACGGCTGCAATCTCGTTGTCGATGTCCACGGCCAGCCGGTTGCACTGAACCAGGAGCCTGCAGGCAGGTGGATGCGAGCCAGCACAAGCTATGCAAGCATGGGGCAGCCCAGCATACCAAAGCAACATTAGGAGCGGGGGGTAAAAGGGTTAGGGGTTAGGGTTAGGGTTAACCCTAAACCATGGGGCAGCCCAGCATACCAAAAGCAACATCAGGAAAACGGGTGTGTTACTTTGGGTAGGCATGGTGTGCAGGCATTGCTTTCTCCACTGCGGATGCAATGGGCACCACTGCTAGCGACGTGATGGAGAGGCCCAATAGTGTCAGGGTTAGTGTTAGTGTTAGGGTTTGGGTTTTGGGTGAAGGTTAGGATTAGGATTCGGGCTAGGGTTTGGGTTAGGGGTAGAGGCCCTAGAGGCCAAGAAGCCGGGCAGGGAAGCAGTCCAGATGGCACACTGTGGCGCACTGTGGCCAGGCAGGAGCGGGGTGGCATCTTAACAATACACCTGACATGGTGACCCCACACTCCACACCTCATAGACAGCCTGTGGCCCAGCCAGCTCAAAGCTTGCGCCCCACCACCTCAACCCAGGAGGTCTGCCCCGGTCTGGCCTGGCATGGATGGGCAGGTCATGTACCATGCAGCTGGAGCCTAGGGCCTACCCCTGGCCTCTGGCTGACTTGCATGGCTTGGAAAGGTCAGTTTGTCAAACTGAGTAGCCAGGCAAGGTGCAGCGCCTGAGTGCAGTGCGGAGCAGCCTAGCCACCTGCCAAAGCCTGCCGGGCTGTCTGCCCACCCCCCTGCCCCTGCCTGCCTGCCATGGCCTGCCTGCCATGCTGCTGCTGTGGCTGCATGGCCAGGTGGTGCGGGTGAGGGTGCCATAGGTCACCCCCTGGCGTTGGTATGGGGGCTCCACCACACCTTAGCCCCTCCCATCCCAATCCTTCATCCCACACCCCACCACACAGCATTCACCCAGCTGGCAAGAGCATTCATTGGCTGCACGAGCAGGGCTGCTGGCACGGTTCGGCTGGGCTGAGCCCTCTGGGCAGAGTCCCAGCAGCAGCTGATACTCAACAAGGGCCAGTAGTGGCCCTGAACTTCAGGCTTTGCCGGGCTGAGCTGCTGTGCAGTGGGTCTGCCAATCACCCACGCTAAGCGCTGGTGGCCAGCTGTCCCACGGCATCACACATCTTTATCAGTGAGCACAGCTGCAGGTCACAGGCTCAAACCCTGCAAGGGACAAGATGCTGCTGCTGTAAACTATAATAACTCTCCATGGGCCATGAGCTGATGATCGCGCACTGCTGGTGGCCACCACCTTGGTCTGAATAGCCTAGGAGCCGCCTCAAGAACGTCTCCTCAACAGCCATACCTAGCTGCCGGCTTGGCAGTGGAACGCCTGGCAACTACCTAACTGACTTACCCACGGGATACGCTCAACTGCTGCGGCAGCAGTAGCTGTAGCAGTAAGGCATAGCGCTGTGTGAGCATGGTGCGCAAGAGTGAGAGTTGAGTGAGTCAAGAGAGTCGTGAAGCGCCGTCTACTACAACAGCCCTGTGAGGAGGAGCTGGACCGCAGCAAGCCCACCAGGTCTGAAGGCTGGAACCATCAGGCTCAAAGGTGCAGCACCACTTGCTGCGGCCAACCTGGAGCAAGCAGTTTGAGGCGCCGGTGTCATAAGGAGGTGGGGGTAGGAAATTAGGTATTGGTGTCAGCTGTTTTAGGTAGTGGTACCAACAGTTCGGGTTACAGATAACGCATCTCCTAGTAGTAGGAGAACTATGCGCTGCCCTAGATGCCAGTGTTGGTGTTGGTGGGTTGGGTCTAGTTGAGGATTACAGGGTACTACGTACTTGTAGGTGGGGTCATCCTCCAGTGACACCCTTGCTCTCTGCTCTTCCATTTCAGTGCTTGCTGCTTCCAAAGCTGCTCGCACACGCTGCGTGCATGACACACCGCGTCGGCATCGCCAGCTGTTGAAGTGTGGCTCAGGTCTGGGTCGCTGCATGCTGCGGATGGATGCCCCCTACCTGCATGATGTCCTGGTACATCCCAGCGCTGTTGAGCTTTGCCACTGCAGATAGGTCATCGTAATTTAATGCCTCGATGTCGTCCAGCTGCAGCCAGAGTCGAAGCAGCCAGTGGGTCCCATGCGGGCAGTGCTGTTAAAGTTGAACTATGATCCTACGTCATCTCCTCCGCCACCGGACGCATCGTTGGCTTCCGCAACGTCCTCATCGTCAATCGGCTCATCGTCACTTAGCTCGTCTAAATCCGCTAAGAAGGACTCAGCGAGAGTCTGTGCCATTCGACCACAAGTCCGACAAGCAAGCCGCACAGGTATCGAGTTCTGGGTTCGCAGTCACTTTAGTCTCACACCTCGGGTCGCTGCAACCAACTAATTAATTCACGCCCGACGCCCTGTTGACATCCCTGGTGTTTTAAAGCATCAACCCGCCATTTGAATAGCCAGTGAAAACTGACACCGCTTGGTATAACTCATTTGGAACGCCAGGGTGTGCGTCTCTTCGACGGAGAGCATCGGCTGAACGTGCCACGTGCGTGCGCAGCTTGCCGGTGTGGCACTACCAGGTGCATGACACCAGGCTTGCTGGCGCGTCTTGCCATGCAGGTGGCGCCAAACCCGAACTTAGCCTACCACCAAGAACCGTGATGGCACTCCACACACCACCAGCGCCACAACACCTGCATCCCACTGCGTAACCATACCTGGCTCACTGTTGTGTGAAACAGCAGAAAGGCTTGCCAAGCTTGGCACCCTGCTGCTGCCCATACCTGACGGAGGACCCTGAGCTGTCAAGGGGCCATGTCCAGAGTTGCAGTGATACACGCCATCAGTGAGCCCAGCCCGGAGTGGCAGCTGCAAGCAGCCCTGTGGTATCTGTTCTCGTTCGCCTCCCAGGCAGGTAACCTGCATGCACTGAACCTCATACAGTTGCATGCAGCAGTTGGCAGTTGGCCAGAATGATGACAGTCCTCCAGCTTTCACTCGCTGCCCCTGCATGACCATCCACAGTCCAATGTGTCAGGCCTGGGGTCGGCAGACTGGGTTAGAGTTAAGGTTTTGTACCTAACCCTAAGTTCCTCTTCTACAACTCCTTCAATTACTCTTTGGAGAAGCATGCAAGCTCCAGTGCTGCTAGGTGGCTTAGCAGCCAAAACAGGCTGACAACTACAACAATGTTAAACTATGATCACCTAGCCACTTGACCACTTAACCTTGACCACATAGCTGACATTGTGAGCGGTGCAGGTGACTGTGTTTCCCTTCCTGAACCAGTTCTTTTTCCAACACGGCCTGAATGAAGCCCAGCTGGGTCTCATCAACTGCCTCAGGCCCTGGATCGCTCTCCCTGCTCCCATCCTGTGAGTGAAGCCTTCCTCTATGTCTGTGGGCACAGCCTTGCTGGTTGCAAGCTTCCGTGCTCGCTCAACAGATGTGAGCGGTAGAGAGGCCATGTGCAAAATTGAGGAGTTGCATGGCCAGCCCCACCGCTGAGGATCTCATCATCAGCACCACACTGCTACTGGGTGGCCTGCTTTACCCAGGTTGTCTGCAGCGGCTGACCGGCTGGGCCTTCACCGCACCATCATGCTCGGAGGGCTTGTGCTGGGCGTCACCCTGCGCTGCTTGCTGCTGCTGAACCAGAGCTTTGCATACGTGCTGGTGGTGGTGGTGGTGGCGCAGGTAGGTGTGCTGGTTGAGCCAGGTGCCAGGCGGGGTACGGGGCCCTGTTTGTAGGTGTGTACAGCCTGGTGGTGGTGGGTGGTGAGGTGCACCCTAGCCGGTGGGCACTCGTGAGGGGGGAGGAGAGTGGTTTTGGCAGGGCGCCCTAGCCCTGGGATGCAGAGGGCGATAGGCTGCGAGGTATGGTGAGGGAGGGCTGACTTGGGAAGGCTGCCACTGCAAGTACAGCACAGTGAACAATGACATGACAGCATCAAACAAAGAGAGGCAGGCGTCATTACTGACACATCATGTTTTGTGTCCTTGCCTGCCTGCCTGCCTGCCTGCCTGCCTGCCTGCCTGCCTGCCTGCCTGCCTGCCTGCCTGCCTGCCTGCCTGCCTGCCTGCCTGCCTGCCTGCCTGCCTGCCTGCCTGCCTGCCTGCCTGCCTGCCTGTCTGCCTGCCTGCCTGCCCGCCTGCAGATGTGCTCCAGCGGTGTATGTGTGCTGGCTGACGCGGCCGTCGTGTCTGCCTGCTCCATGGTGAGCTCACCTACTCCCCTCGGCCTTATGGTGCCCCTCAACATGCTCTTGAATCTCACACCACAGCATGCCTGGTCACACAACACACTACATTCAGGCCTGGGGTGAGGGCAGGATCACCTGGCTGGCCACCAAGTAGCTGGCCACAGCCACCCTCTGTAGGGCGCAAGATAGGCTGCTCTGGCCCCCAACCGCCCTCCTGGCCCTGCAGCTGCCAGACCCAAACAATCCTCCATGCACCATGAGTTGATGACACACTGCACACTACTGGTGGTCACCACCTCGGTCTGAATAGCCTAGGAGCTGCCTCAACTTCGTCTCCTCAATAGCCATACCTAGCTGCCGGCTTGGCAGTGGAACGCCTGGCAACTACCTAACTGACTTACCCACTGGACATGCTCAACTGCTGCAATTGATGCCCACATGAGGATCACGCTCATGCAGATGGCGCTGAGTCTTGCGCAAAGTCAAATGCCATGCTTCACGCATGCCATGTAACGGTGGTGGTGGTGATGGTGATGGTGATGGCTGAGTCTGGCGCAGAGTCAATGCCATGCTTAACGCATGCCATGTAACGGTGGTGGTGGTGATGGTAATGGGGATGGCTGAGTCTGGCGCAGAGTCAATGCCATGCTTAACGCATGCCATGTGATGAGGATGAGGGTGATGATCCCCACTCGGCCATGCTGCAGGAGGGACAGTACGGCAAACTGCGCAAGTGGGGTGCGGTAGGCTGGGGCGCCATGTCCGCAGTGGCAGGAGCGGTGATGGGCCTGTGGGGCATGACGGCAGCCTTTGGCCTGCATTTCCTGCTGGCGCTGCCCTGCCTGAGGTTCGGGTACGCCCTGCATACCCCTCAGCCCAGCCTGCCGCCTCCTCCCACAAGCGCTAGGCGCAGCCACGCCGTCCACCACAGGCCAACGCTGGAGACTGTGCTGGTGCGTGTAAGGCCATGCTCATGTGCATGGGGTGTGACAAGAGTGACTTGCCCATGACATGCATGACTTGTCCATGACATGCAGCCCCAGCTTCTGGAACAGCACTCGACTTTCCCAGACTGTAGTGTGATAGAGCGGGTTAGGGCATGCAAGTCGAATGTCCGCCTGCTGCCAGCCACACTTCACAAGAGTGAACCATGCACCAAGTCTGTCTAGCACACTGAACCTGCAGCACCGGGCCCAGTCATGCCAGGGTGTGGTGTGCCTCTGGACCTTGCAAATGCATGCAAACTGAGGGTGCCAAGCACCTTGGAATGGCAGCTCCACAGCTTGGCACCAGCATGGTGCCTGCCCTCAACACCACCACTGGGTAGTAGGATGGCGTGTGCATTGCCTATGAGTGGCTCTTCTTGTGGGTGACTCTCCATGTCCATGTCACTGCTATTCATTGAGCCACACCTCCTATGTTTTTGGCACTGTTTGGGGCATGTGTCGGGCACTGTTTTGGGCATTTGCTTGGCACTGTTTGGGGCACCGCTTCAAGTTGCATGTTTTCAGCACTGTTTTGGGCATGTGTTGGGACTGACTCGGGCAAGTTTAGAGATTAGTTTGGGCCACTGGTGGACAGGAAGAGAAGGAGGAGGACGCGGAGGAGGAGGAGGAGGAGGAGAAAGAAGAGGAGCAGGACAATGACTGGGACACAGAGGCTGGTCAGGACCAGGCGGTGCCTTTGCTGCGTGCAACAGAGCTCAGCCGCCTCCCTCGCAGCCCGCCCCGCTCCTCTGCACCCACCCAGGCAGCTGCTGGGCAGCTGCCTGACACAGCACCACCCACAGTTGTACAGCTCAGCACACTGACGTTGCAGACCAAAGGTCAGCGCACACCCCTCCCTTCAAATGGGGTGGGACATGCGGTTGACCAACCGCTGGACTTGCACCCACAGGGCCCAGGGTCACACTCGCAGCTGACGAGGTCACACTTTAGTCCTGCAAGCAGTCCCAGCCAGCATCAGTGTGTCAATACAGAGGGAGGGAAGGAAGACGCTGGCGGCAGGGGCAAAAGCAGCAGCAGCAGCAGCAGTGGGCAGGGCTGGGGGGCAGCCTCCATACCCAGCAGCAGTGGTCACCCCAAGGAAGCACAGGCCAGCGGGGCAGGCAGCAGACAGCAGCAGGGAGGGGAGGGGTGCCATAGGGCAGGTGCAGGCAAGGGCGGGGTGCGTGGCATGGATGTGTTGCTGGCGTTCTGCAAGGACCCTCAGATCTGCCTATTCCTGGCAATGGCCACGGTGTTTGGGTGAGTGGTTTTTGGATTCCTAGGTCACACTGCATCCCCCTAGCCTGGATGTCCCTGACTAGCTGCTCCAGCCCATCAGCGACCTGAGCCATGGCAGGTGCTGGCTCATGCTCACCCTCAGCTTGGCACATGCAGCAGGCGTGGCAGCAATAGGCAGCAGCAGTAGGACCTATGCTGTCATGCTCCTGGCGTGTAGCAAGGGCTGGCTTGAGCCCCACCGGCTGGTTGCCACAACATTGCAAATGTGACACGGCTGCTGCTGCTGCTGCTGCTGCCCCTGTTGCCCCGGCTACCACTGCTGTTCCTGTTCCTGCTGCTCCCTCACAACTCTACTGCAGTCCATGCCATCTCTGCTGCCATTGCTGAGACGAATGAGTTCATTGATGCTGTTATGATTCTGCAGGTTTGGGTTTGGGACAATAGAGAGCTTTCTGTTCGTGTTCCTGCAGCAGCTGGGCGGTTCTCAGCTGCTCATGGGCCTCACCTTAACAGGTAGCCTCAGGGGTGGCCCCTCACCCTCATCACCCTCACCCTCACCCTCACCCTCACCCTCACCCTCACCCTCACCCTCACCCTCACCCTCACCCTCACCCTCACCCTCACCCTCACCCTCACCCTCACCCTCACCCTCACCCTCACCCTCACCCTCACCCTCACCCTCACCCTCACCCTCACCCTCACCCTCACCCTCACCCTCACCCTCACCCTCACCCTCACCCTCACCCTCACCCTCACCCTCACCCTCACCCTCACCCTCACCCTCACCCTCACCCTCACCCTCACCCTCACCCTCACCCTCACCCTCACCCTCACCCTCACCCTCACCCTCACCCTCACCCTCACCCTCACCCTCACCCTCACCCTCACCCTCACCCTCACCCTCACCCTCACCCTCACCCTCACCCTCACCCTCACCCTCACCCTCACCCTCACCCTCACCCTCACCCTCACCCTCACCCTCACCCTCACCCTCACCCTCACCCTCACCCTCACCCTCACCCTCACCCTCACCCTCACCCTCACCCTCACCCTCACCCTCACCCTCACCCTCACCCTCACCCTCACCCTCACCCTCACCCTCACCCTCACCCTCACCCTCACCCTCACCCTCACCCTCACCCTCACCCTCACCCTCACCCTCACCCTCACCCTCACCCTCACCCTCACCCTCACCCTCACCCTCACCCTCACCCTCACCCTCACCCTCACCCTCACCCTCACCCTCACCCTCACCCTCACCCTCACCCTCACCCTCACCCTCACCCTCACCCTCACCCTCACCCTCACCCTCACCCTCACCCTCACCCTCACCCTCACCCTCACCCTCACCCTCACCCTCACCCTCACCCTCACCCTCACCCTCACCCTCACCCTCACCCTCACCCTCACCCTCACCCTCACCCTCACCCTCACCCTCACCCTCACCCTCACCCTCACCCTCACCCTCACCCTCACCCTCACCCTCACCCTCACCCTCACCCTCACCCTCACCCTCACCCTCACCCTCACCCTCACCCTCACCCTCACCCTCACCCTCACCCTCACCCTCACCCTCACCCTCACCCCCACCTCCACCTCCACCTCCACCTCCACCTCCACCTCCACCTCCACCTCCACCTCCACCTCCACCTCCACCTCCACCTCCACCTCCACCTCCACCTCCACCTCCACCTCCACCTCCACCTCCACCTCCACCTCCACCTCCACCTCCACCTCCACCTCCACCTCCACCTCCACCTCCACCTCCACCTCCACCTCCACCTCCACCTCCACCTCCACCTCCACCTCCACCTCCACCTCCACCTCCACCTCCACCTCCACCTCCACCTCCACCTCCACCTCCACCTCCACCTCCACCTCCACCTCCACCTCCACCTCCACCTCCACCTCCACCTCCACCTCCACCTCCACCTCCACCTCCACCTCCACCACCTCCACCTCCACCTCCACCACCTCCACCTCCACCACCTCCACCTCCACCTCCACCTCCACCTCCACCTCCACCTCCACCTCCACCTCCACCTCCACCTCCACCTCCACCGCCACCGCCACCGCCACCGCCACCGCCACCGCCACCGCCACCGCCACCGCCACCGCCACCGCCACCGCCACCGCCACCGCCACCGCCACCGCCACCGCCACCGCCACCGCCACCGCCACCGCCACCGCCACCGCCACCGCCACCGCGACCGCGACCGCGCCCGCGCCCGCTCGCGCCCGCGCTCGCTGCTGCCTCACTGCCCTGCTGCCTGCTCACCTATCTGCCTCTCGCCCTCCAGCTACCCTGCCTGACTGCCTTGCTGCCCACTGTTAACTGCAGTGACATGCATAGCGGAGGTGCCAGTCTTCGAGGTGCAGGGCTGGCTGATGCGCCGGCTGGGCCCTGTGCCACTCTTGGATGTGGTGGCCCTATGCTACATGGTGCGCATGGCTGCATACGCCACCCTGCCACACTGGTCAAGCCCCTGGGCAGTCCTAGGAGTGGAAGCTCTCCATGGTAGGCTGCGGCTCTCACTGCCCCACCACCCCACCTTCCTCTTCTGCTCAGCTACCCTCATTTGCCAATTACCCCTCCTGCTTGCCTCCACCTATCCTGGTGCTCCCCTTTACCTCCCAAGCCTGATTCGTGGCTATGTGCCCGCCTGCCTGCGGTCTGTTCATGTTGAGCTTCCTGTGTGACCTGCAGGCGTCACGTTTGGGCTGGGCTGGGGTGTGGGCACCAACGTTGCAAAGCTGATCGCCCCCCCTGGCTATGCTGCAACTCTACAGGGCGCGTTTCAAGGTCAGGCCACCAGGCCTCAGGTGCTGAGCTGCTGCTGGTGGGGGTGAGGGTGAGGGTGAGGGTGGTTCCATGACGGGCAGGGTGGGCTCAGGTCCCAGTAGCGCCTTGCTGCAGTCACTAGGAGGTCTGGAGGGGGTCGCACTGGGTCAACAATGGAGGGTGGAAGTCGCTGCTGCCCTGCTGCTGCTGTTGTTGCCAGCGCTGACTGAAGCAAGTTGCATGACCCCAACCCACACCGGCATGTACACAAGTGATAGCACATGGCTGCCCCTTGCCAGCCTGTACCAATACCCATAAGGCTAATCACAATGGCGCCAGTGCCTTGTGTTGGCACCCACCAATGGGGCACAGCCTGCTGCCCTGGACATCACACAGCTGTTGCAAGGTGCCCGCAGGCAGCTACTTTGGGTTAGGGTATGGGATCGGAGCGCTGTCTGGCGGCTTCATCTCACATCGCTTCGGCTTCCCCGTCATGTGAGCACATGGACGGCGGGGGGCACAGCAGCAGCCCACCTGAGGCACTAACCCTGACTCTCTCCCCCTCCCTCGGCACCCCAGCCGTACATGTTACAAGCACGGTCCATGACAACAGTGCCCTCAACCCCCTAAATTCATACTCATACTCCACTCCCTCCACACGCCTGTGCCCCCTGACTGTGCCCCTGCGCCCCTGGTGTGCAGGTTCAGCACCGCCGCCCTTGTGGTGTGTGTGATGTGGTGCTGCCTCAGCTTGATCAGGCAACGCATGTCAAACCTAGCTGGGGCAGGCGCCCGCCATGCCGGCAGTCCCCCCAGCAACTCCCTGCCCGGCGGTGACCAGATGCTGCTAGGGGGACCTGGGCTCCTGGCGTGGATCCTGGACCTGCTGAGGACGGCGGTCGTCAAGGGGCGGCCCAGCCGGTTGACTTACACAGCACTCCAATCCGCAGTGTGAAATGGCTGTGAAGCTCCACGGCCTTGAGATGTGGTAGTAGGGCCGGGTAACTGTGTGAGACGGCGGTTAGGCGGTTAGTACGGTTGGGACCCTGGTGATCTCTGGTTTACCTCTGGTGAGATGAATTGCATGTTGTGACCAAGAAAGAGATCGCAAGTGCTGTGACTGGACGTAAATGGTGCCTTGGCAGGCTCGGGGCTAAGCAGGCTGTCAACCTTGAACCCTGAATTGCCAGCTGCCTTGATTGCCAGCTGTGATCTGGCTGGAATGTAGCGTCACACAACCGTGTATTCTCACGGGAAACCCAAGTTGCTTGAAAAGGCCACCGCCCATCTCAATGCGCATCGCGTGATGGCTAAGAAGGGCAGCGGCAAGCACAGGCCAGACCAGGGAGCTCTGCCAGCCAAGGGCAAGGAGTACCCTGGCGTGGGCTACAAGCGGCTGCGAGACAAGCCACCCAAGGCCCAGCAGCAGCAGCAGCCTGCTGCGGCCCAGTAGTGTGTGCCCCCCCTTTGATGAGCTGTCATCAGCTTACATTAGTGCATGTCCTGTCATGCCAACTCTTCACAATAGCCGTAACGGGTCAGGCAATAATGTAGGTGGTAGGCGCTCATGTGCCATGTGCACTGGGTTTACTCCACACAGCCCAATAACACCACTTGAGTCGGGCTAGTATTGCCCACTAGTATTCCCGCTAGTGGCTACTAGTGGCCACTATTGTTCCGGCTCAAATGGAGGCCTAAGTGAGGTACAAGGGGGCTGTTTCTTTTTATGCCCAGTTTCCATGTGGGTTCGTTGGCGCCATGCATTGTTTTCTATCTCAGACCTGTTATGTCAAGGGTGCTTTTCCTTGCCTAGCCGCAGTTAACATGACAGTGTACGTCGACCCTGGAGCTTTGCTATGGCAGCATAACCAAGGGCTGATAGCGGACATGCCATGGCTGGCTACAACAGCGAATGATGCACCGTACCCACCAAGAAAGCGGGGGTGAGTTTGGCCGCTGAGTTGACTTGAGTATGGAGGAAAATTGCTTCGTTGTTGCACGGAGCTGAAGCGCGAGTGTGCCAACCGTGCAGCAGAAAACGGTCAAATGCTAGCGCGCACGCCGTCTTGTGCCCTGAACCTTGGACTGGAACAGGTGAGCCGCGTGTAGGCACTGAGACACATCCAAGGGACACAGTATCAGCAGTCACTACCTGTTGTGAAGTAATAGGGGTCTCCCAGGATAGGGATACAGGGTACTGGGATGCATGCAGAGGATGGTGGCATGCTTGTTTGGCGTGACAGGAGAAACAGGCAAAAAAAACTTGGCCAACATGGAACATCATGTTTGACTGTGGGTAACCTCACTCAGCCACTACAAACATGAAGAACAGGCAGGTCACCACACATTTTTGGTTACCTTTCTCCGCATCATGCACTGTCATGGAAACTCCCTCGTGTGAGGGTTTAAGCCCCAAACAGGTGCCTGACCATTTTGAGGCAACCTGGTCAAACAGTTTGTCAAGTACTGATGTAGCCACCCTGTAGGTGGTAACCTTGCGCTCCACAGTGTTGCAGCATGCTTCACAGCAACATATATGCCAATGGGTTGCCTGGGCGCACAGCACCTCAGGCCACCTGTCGTTACTAGCCTTGGAAGGCTCAGGGCAAGTGGGTGCAAGCGTGTAGTTGCTGGGTCAAGGCTGCTGGCTGGGCTGCCTGGCTGCCTGCAGCGAGGCTGTGAGGCTGCTGTGGGGACTGCTTACGTGGAGCCTGTAGGGGTTTGTTTGGGCGCACTGCAGAGCCCCACATAATGCCCAGCACATGCTTGTCATGCCGCTTGCTCCAGCTGATTGCAGCAGCCAGTGGTCCACCCGCCTTGCTGAGGGCACTCAGCTCTCTGGGCTGCTGATGGCGGTACCTGCTGCAGCTCCAGCCCACACTGCAGGTGGCCATCCGCAGCTTAGCTGACCCAGTGGGGATAAAACGCATCTACTAGTTCCACCTTTGCCCTTACCTTTTCACGGCCCCTGCCCTCTCCACCACCTTGCCACAGGCCTGCAGCCCCGCCTAGGCTCTCCATCAGATCCACGTGCAAATGCCAGCCTTGGTGCAGAAAGTCACCATCAGCTTGGCACAGCGGTAGTGCTCCGTGGATAGCCCTTCAGCCTCCCGCAGGAACTGTACAACACAAGCTACACTAGGCAGGGTGATCACAGCTGGTCATGGGACAAAGGGGGTCTCTTGAGCCTCACAGTGCCAGCTAGCCTCTTACTCAGCCACCACCTTGAGTATCTGCTCCTGCCTCTTCATCCCCGCCCCCCGGCCTGCTCCAACCCCACTCCCAGTGCCCTAGCCGGAATTGTCTGAAGCAATGCTCCACTGTGTGCTCCTTAGCACCACACTGCCCCAGCTGCTGCCTGGCACACCTGGGCTTCAACTACTCACCCCACACTGCACCCCAGGTGGTAGCAGTGGCAGCCATGGGGGCGTTGAAGTCCTACAGCACGGTGCAAGCTGTGGGTGCCAGCTGATGCAGCTGAGACTGGACGGCTGCTGACCACCCACATACACCACACAGTCTGTCAGGGGTTTGCTTGCCTGTTTCATGCCCAAAGCGAATGAGTGCTTTGACATTGCATATGGTGCCACCATGCGCCCCCATCACCCCGCAGGCCTTGCAACAACGTACCCTCAACTACAGAGCTTGCCTGTCATTCTGAAGCCTTTTGAATTTGTGAAGGTGCGCCACCAGCTTGTCTCAGCCTTGGGAACACAGCAGTAGAGGTCTGCCTCAACCAGTACGAGTCATGCTCCTGGTGGCTTGCATACCGTGCTGCAGGCCCCTGCTAATGGAGGGGTCATGACCCTGGCGCAGCTGAACAAAGCCTTGGAGCAGGTTGATGCTGTAGCAGTGCCCCTGCCCCCACCTGTCATCAAGGCACCCGCTACAGTGAGCAAACTGGCTCCTCCCAGCCAGGGTGCAAAGAAGCGCAAGGCTGCATGGTAGAAACTGCATGTTGAGGCGGTGGGCAAACCTGCATTATTGATCACAAATGCATTCGTCACTTTGCATGCATTGCTGATGCCAGTCCTGCTAAGGATAGTGCGCCCCCCAATGATAGGCTGGGCATTAGTTACGCCCTGGCATTGCATCTTGCGCTAGTGCAGTCAGTGACATGGCCCAGCTTGAACCTCGGGTGTCAGCAGTCTGTACACAGCCTGCACCTGGTCCTGTGGCGTACGAAGCGGGCATCATAATCAGTAAAAAAGTTAGGAACAGCAATGGAGTGCAGATTGTGCACTAGGGCAATTGCTAGAAAACTTGCTAGGGAGCGCCATGTCCCACTGCATTTCCATGGCTAGGTAGCTCTGCTGCCATGATGTACTGTGTATGGTATGGTAGGCTTTCCTACATATCTAGGGAGCGTCTGATGTACGTAGAGAGCCCGGCCGTCACCAAAGGATGAGCTGAAGTTGCACACGAGAATGTTGTCTATCAAGAGAATGGTCGCTCCGCTACGCCGCCGTGTAAGCTGTCTCCGCTGGACTTCACTGTAGCTGTCTCCGCTGCAGGTCTCAAGACAGCACGCCTCTAGTCCAGGTCCTCCTGTCAGGACCTAAATAGCAGCTAACGACGTGTCCTCAAATGCAACGGCTGTCAAAGGACGGACACGCGCACAGTGTGACAGCGGACAGTATAAAAGCTCCGTTTGCCGCAGATTGCCATCTTACTTGGCGCAGGCATACGTGCCTGCGCCGATTACCGCGCGGACCCCAAGCAGTCAGCCCCGGTGTGGGCCACGCTGGAACCATCCCACACCGGGTCCCACATCCCAACTCACATGCTATCACATCCCGACTCACACTTCAGTCACCTCACTGGGTGCCTGGGTCATGACCAATGCATGTCGGTTCCTCACCCATTTCTTTTTGTTCCTCGTTCTTGTTGCTGGGCAAACAGATCGTATGCTAGATGTACCCATGTGTGATACATGTGCACAGTAAAGCACCAGATAGCTTTACAGTAATGTTGAGATTCTGCACAGTGTGGCTGATCTGTGGTTCTGCATGCATGTTGCGCTAGGAATAAATCCATTGCTGTCAAGCATTTGGGGTAATTGACAAGAATGATGCTATGTGTTGAGCTCAATACCATGGGGCATGCCTGCCATTTGGATTAAGCTTGTGCCATGACCCATACACGTGCGTTGCGCTTGAGACACCACACTCGTTGCTTTGGTGGGTAGCCTCTCCATGCTCACAGACATGCATGCCTGCGATAAAGTGGAGTTGCAATGGAGCCATGTGTGTTTCCTAGGAGGTAACCGCCCACATATGACATGGCACAGTGGCCAGGTCACATTTCTTCATGGTATTGTTTGGCTGCTTTGCATGGTATTGTAAGACAATGCCCATTTTCCTCGTTTGTTATGGCTTGAGACTGGGCCAGCACCTCGTTGCTTCCGTGCACAAGGATCTCAAGCGTTATGAAGGGCAAGGGCGCGGACGGGCTTGGTGCACGTTACAAATTGGCTGGATGGGCCCTGTCACGCCTCAAGGGCAGGCGCTTAAGGATAAACTTAAGGAGCGGGCTAACGTAAGGTTCCAGTGGACCCAGATGCGCCGCCGGCCATCACAAACAGGTGCTCGGAGGAGTGGCAGGAACCCCCCCCGCTGTACCGGCGTATTCTCTACGCCATCCACGTCAACAGGTGCCTGGAGGAGTGGCAGGACCCCCTAGCACCCCCAGGCGAAGGCAAGGGCAGGGGCAAGGGTCCTCAGCTGCCAGCCTGCCCCCCACCCTTCATCCTCACCCCCATTGCTGAGTCAGGTACTCACTTCATCACAATAGATCTATTATGATATAGACCTTATATAGATATATGCTATATGCTATGCTATATGCTATATGCTATATGCTATATGATCATATGCTATATGCTATATGATCATATGCTATAGGTAATATGATATATATAAGATAAATATACAATAGATAGACCTATAGCAGGGTCTTGCAGCGGCAGCCTTTCAGGCCCCACTGGCAGCAGCAGGCCCCTCTGGGAGCAGCCCAACAGCAGACCCCTCTGGCAGCAGCAGCAGCAACAAAGGCCCTCCAGCTGACATAGGCAGCGGCCTGGCTGGCAAGCGGGCGTTCCAGTTTGACCCCAGCTACTCAAATGGGCATGGGTTGAGACCCCGACGCATCACAGCAGGCAGTGCAGCCTTGGGGGTGTGGGATGAGGTTGGCTGCTTGGAAAGCTTCCACAGCAGCAAGCTGACCAGGAGCCAGGTGCAGCATGACAGCGGCTTGATCCATGCTCGCCGCAACACTCAGCGGTGGAATGACAACATCAAGCTCGAGCTGCAGCACCTGGCAGCAGCCACTCCAGCAGGCACCTCCCCTAGTGGCCATCCAGCGGCATCTGGCCGTCACCCTGGCCACTTGGGATGCAGTGTGGGGGGAGTACCTGCATCCCAAGTGGGCAGAGCAGAAGATGAGGCTGCACGGTGCGCGGGAGAAGGTCTAGGAGCGCTACTTCAAGAAGGTGAGGGTGCTAATGGTAGGGGGGGAGGGGCACGGCCAGCAGGCTGTTGACTAAACCACATGTGACCTGCTAGGTGCCATGTCCCCAGTCCTTCCAAGGATGTCATGCGTATTGTGTCTCTTGTGGACCATGCAGCTGGAGGAGGAGGCAGCCATCATGTCATAGCAGCAGTGGGGGCCACGTAAGCAGCTAGTGGTGTTCTTTAGCACGCATGGTGGGTGGGGGGCCAAGGCCATGCTGCAGGACTGCTGCAAGGTGGTGGAGAGGCCCAACAGCGGCAAGCCAACAGACAGGCTATCTGGCAAGGTGGTGACAGTGCATGGGTTCTGCACCAGCCTTGTCAGCTCAGCTACGAACAACCCCCAGCCCTGTGAGGAGGAGCTGGACCGCAACAAGCCCACCAGGCGTGAAGGCTGGAATCCCCAGCCAGGTCAGGTGCAGCACCGCTTGTTGCGGTCAGCCTGGAGCAAGCGGTTTGAGGCGCCGGTGCGGGGGCTCATGTGGTGCCCCAAGCTGGACCAGGCCACCCCTGGGGACATTGGCGAATGGGCTGGACAGGGACTGCAACGCAGCCCTCAACCTCCAGCGCATTGGGGGGCCCCATGGCGCCCACTGGAGCTGTGCAGGTGACAACACCGAGGAGCGGCTCCTGCCAAAGGCAAGGAGTACCCAGCATTGGGCTTCAAGAAGTTGCGAAACCGAGCACCCAAGGCCTAAGCCCAGCAGCCTGTAGCACATTAGCATGTGTGCACTACGCAATGCTTAAGCTGTTGCTTACATAAGAGCATGTGTTCCATGCCAACATTCATCGCCCCACCCTCATAAGGAGGTGGGGGTAGGAAATTAGGTATTGGTGCCAGCTGATTTAGTTATTGGTATCGACAGTTCGCATTACAGATAACGCATCTCCTAGTAATAGGGGAACTATGCGCTGAAGGACCCTTCAGCGTAGGTCATGAGGACCCCAAAAGGCTGACGGCTGTAGCGGAACACAACAAAAACTGTCAAGGAGTCGCAAAACGTCCACACTTCGTCATGACAAACGTAGTGCGCTCCTGACCATCATGCATGTTAGAAGACAAGTACACCTGCCACGGCAGTGTGCTAATGGCGTAAGCAAGCAGTCCGCACCTAATGGCTGGACATTGAGTAGTATTTTGTAAAATTCCTGAGCAAAGAATCGTGATGATATGATACTGTGCTGTCGATTGTTTGCCCTGATGTCATGATGTCCCACACTCTTTGCCAATCGTACAGAGCAAGAACCCCGATTTTGCTAAACAACAACATCTTCAACGTGCATGCACAAAGCCGCGCATGTGGGCCGCGTGTGTAAACCATACTGTGTCTAGTCAGGAGGTCAACAGCGGCATCCATAGCTCGTGTCACCACTCTGCGGCGAAACCAATGGGCAGACTTGTAGCCTGCGTTCCAAATGAGGACCCCGAAAGGTGCGCCCAGCTGCCATGCTGCTCTAAGACCGCCCCCATTGCTGCAACAATCTTTCCCTTGTCCTCACATGTCATGGCTATCTTCGCAGACTCAAGCGGGTTCTGGACGCAAAGCACAGGACGATTGGGGTAAGGACCAAAGTATCAGGAAGGCTGTGCTCGTGCTTGTTACTAAGGTTCTGAGCATCTCTCGAGCTCCCCCCTTGTGCCTCCAGATAGACACAGACGCCTTGGCACAGCAAGCGGATGAGCGTCGCGAGCGGGAGCGTCAAGAGAAAGAGCGAGACGCGTGGGTTGCCCAAAGCTGCATGATAGGCTTGCGTAGCTTGCATGATAGGCTTGCGTAGCTTGCATGATAGGCTTGCGTAGCTTGCCTTGCAGGGGTTGCTACACTGGGTACACTGCTTCTTGCCTACTTGGTATGGCATGCTGCTTCTTGCTTACTGTGCCTGCCTGCTTTCTTACACTGGTGCAGGGCTTTTGCACAACTGTCAAACTATTGGGCCGACCAGCTTTCAATCCAACAACAAGCAGCAGACAAGCTGCGGAGAGAGGTTGCCTCTGAACTGGACAGCTTCCGCGAAACCAACCAGGTGCGTGCTGCTGAAGATTCTACTTAGTCTAGGTACGGCTATGAAGACTACCCCCAACCTGTTTTTATCTTTCATATGGCGTCTCTGCGTGCAGCTTAAGTTCACAAGAAAGGAGTGGGACATCAACCGTCCTGACCACAAGAAGATTGATGAGCCAGCTCGTGTTGGTGATGATGACCCACGCCTTGGAACCAGCTCCATGCAGCGTTTTGAAGGCGAAGACCTGTCAGCAGGGGATCGCAAGAAGGCACAGAATGAGCAGGCCAAGCAGTGGTGGGAGGAGCAAGCAGCACACAAGGCAGCTCTCAAGGCAGCTCAACAGGAAGCTGAGCAGGCCTATGCCGAGCTGGCAAGATATCAGGTGGGTGGCTGCCGCAGTTCAGCTAACATCAGGGGCAAGCACTTGGTGGCCATGCCCTGATCCTCAGATGCTGTCAAGTGTCCACTAGGGACCTGCTGCCACCCGGCCCGCAGGACATGCTACAGCTCCAGGCAAAGGCAGATGAGGCAGCCATTCGGCGCGAAATGAGCACCACAACCACTGAAATCAACAAGCACATGGCAGAGGAGAAAAGACTTAAGGCGCTACAGGAGAAGGCAGCCAACCTGGCAGCCAACCTGGCAGAGATCGATGCCACACTGAACTCTCCATTCATGACAGAGGACCCCAACCTGGCAGCCTCAGCCATGTCAGCTTACAGGTATGTAGCAACCCCTTGTGCTTTTGCACCAAGGACCACAGCACATCACGCTATCCATGTTGTTTTTGTAACATGTCATTCCTAAGGGAGGAGTGACCGCCTGTGTGTGGATTACCTTGGCATTCAGGGTTCGGAAGGACCACTACAAGGGGATGAGTGAGGCGGAGAAGCAAGCCATCCTTGCAACACAGCTGGCACAGATGGAAGAGAAAAAGGCACGGGATGCAGCACGGGAAGCAGAGGATGCACAGTATGCAAGAAACCAGAATGGTATTTTGAGGGCCATGGATGCTCAGGTGGGGTTGCTATGTTTGGCACTGCAGACAAGGTCACGCCATGCATGGACAGGCCATCCTGATCATTCGCTAGCATGGAAACTGTAGATAGTGTGCATGCACTCTGATATGTGGCTATGCTGCAACCACTATTGCCTTGGCAAACCTCATGGGATGCTTTGGCATATGCAGGCTGCACGTGTTGACGACTTCAAGCGTCAGCAGCTGGCTAAGGCAGCAGACGTTTTGCGCAAACAGACTGAAGAGAAGGCGGCTCGCGACAAGGCACTGTCAGAGTTATATGCAAACAAAATCGCCCCTGAGTTCTTCCAGCAGTTTGGGACCAGCCACAGATAGCTGGGACAGTCCAATAGGCAGGACAATAGCTGGGACAGTCCAATATGCATGGTCTTGTATGAAGCATAACTCACCTTGGCCAGGACTGTCAACATCAAAATACATCCAGATGCATGTGGAGGCTTGACGAATGCTTTTCACTCATCCGTTTGATGCCACGTCGAGTCACAGCTGCAAATTGGATGGATAGGGCAAGAGTGGACTGAGAACGTGGCTGGAAAACCATGCCAACCTTAGGCATGCATGGCAAGCATGCCTTGGTGTGAGATGCCGCTTTGTAAGATAACGACCTTGGACCTTGCCTGGGGATATCCTGGGACAAGAAACGTAAGAGCGCTTGTCTCCCGGGTACTGTTGCCCTTGCGCAGTGTGCAGCCAGAACGCCATAGACAACATTTGACAACAAACAAGCCGCAGATGGAGTTTGAAGCAGTGGCAGCACGCAGTCCTGCCTGGCTGCAGTCATATGCCTGTCACTGCTGCTGCAGTCCTTCTTAGGCCAGCCAAGGAGCCAGCTAGGCTGCCTCTATGAGGCGTAAGCTCGCAGCCACTAGCAGCTTTGACCCCTGCAAACACATCTATAGTTGTTGGGATAAACCTGGACATTACTCAGGTCATGCAGAGCGGGACGCTGCCATCGACACCGTGCTGAGGATGTGGGAGCTGCACATGGGGCAGCTGGAGCACGACAGCGGTCTGCCCCTCACCTCACAGCCCGGCCCTGCCCCTCACCTCCTAGCCCTGCCCCTCCCTGCCCAGCCCCTCCCAGCCCTGACCTGCCCAGCCCTGCCCCTTCCCTCCCAGCCCTGACCTGCCCTGCCCCTCCCTGCCCAGCCCTGCCCCTCCCCTCCCTGCCCAGCCCCTCCCAGCCCTGACCTGCCCAGCCCTGCCCCTTCCCTCCCAGCCCTGACCTGCCCTGCCCCTCCCAGCCCAGCCTTGCCCCCTCCCCTCCCAGCACAGCCCCGCCCCGCCCAACAAAGCCCCCGCCCCGCCCCGCCCCGCCCCGCCCCGCCCCGCCCCGCCCCGCCCCGCCCCGCCCCGCCCCGCCCCGCCCCGCCCCGCCCCGCCCCGCCCCGCCCCGCCCCGCCCCGCCCCGCCCCGCCCCGCCCCGCCCCGCCCCGCCCCGCCCCGCCCCGCCCCGCCCCGCCCCGCCCCGCCCCGCCCCGCCCCGCCCCGCCCCGCCCCGCCCCGCCCCGCCCCGCCCCGCCCCGCCCCGCCCCGCCCCGCCCCGCCCCGCCCCGCCCCGCCCCGCCCCGCCCCGCCCCGCCCCGCCCCGCCCCGCCCCGCCCCGCCCCGCCCCGCCCCGCCCCGCCCCGCCCCGCCCCGCCCCGCCCCGCCCCGCCCCGCCCCGCCCCGCCCCGCCCCGCCCCGCCCCGCCCCGCCCCGCCCCGCCCCGCCCCGCCCCGCCCCGCCCCGCCCCGCCCCGCCCCGCCCCGCCCCGCCCCGCCCCGCCCCGCCCCGCCCCGCCCCGCCCCGCCCCGCCCCGCCCCGCCCCGCCCCGCCCCGCCCCGCCCCGCCCCGCCCCGCCCCGCCCCGCCCCGCCCCGCCCCGCCCCGCCCCGCCCCGCCCCGCCCCGCCCCGCCCCGCCCCGCCCCGCCCCGCCCCGCCCCGCCCCGCCCCGCCCCGCCCCGCCCCGCCCCGCCCCGCCCCGCCCCGCCCCGCCCCGCCCCGCCCCGCCCCGCCCCGCCCCGCCCCGCCCCGCCCCGCCCCGCCCCGCCCCGCCCCGCCCCGCCCCGCCCCGCCCCGCCCCGCCCCGCCCCGCCCCGCCCCGCCCCGCCCCGCCCCGCCCCGCCCCGCCCCGCCCCGCCCCGCCCCGCCCCGCCCCGCCCCGCCCCGCCCCGCCCCGCCCCGCCCCGCCCCGCCCCGCCCCGCCCCGCCCCGCCCCGCCCCGCCCCGCCCCGCCCCGCCCCGCCCCGCCCCGCCCCGCCCCGCCCCGCCCCGCCCCGCCCCGCCCCGCCCCGCCCCGCCCCGCCCCGCCCCGCCCCGCCCCGCCCCGCCCCGCCCCGCCCCGCCCCGCCCCGCCCCGCCCCGCCCCGCCCCGCCCCGCCCCGCCCCGCCCCGCCCCGCCCCGCCCCGCCCCGCCCCGCCCCGCCCCGCCCCGCCCCGCCCCGCCCCGCCCCGCCCCGCCCCGCCCCGCCCCGCCCCGCCCCGCCCCGCCCCGCCCCGCCCCGCCCCGCCCCGCCCCGCCCCGCCCCGCCCCGCCCCGCCCCGCCCCGCCCCGCCCCGCCCCGCCCCGCCCCGCCCCGCCCCGCCCCGCCCCGCCCCGCCCCGCCCCGCCCCGCCCCGCCCCGCCCCGCCCCGCCCCGCCCCGCCCCGCCCCGCCCCGCCCCGCCCCGCCCCGCCCCGCCCCGCCCCGCCCCGCCCCGCCCCGCCCCGCCCCGCCCCGCCCCGCCCCGCCCCGCCCCGCCCCGCCCCGCCCCGCCCCGCCCCGCCCCGCCCCGCCCCGCCCCGCCCCGCCCCGCCCCGCCCCGCCCCGCCCCGCCCCGCCCCGCCCCGCCCCGCCCCGCCCCGCCCCGCCCCGCCCCGCCCCGCCCCGCCCCGCCCCGCCCCGCCCCGCCCCGCCCCGCCCCGCCCCGCCCCGCCCCGCCCCGCCCCGCCCCGCCCCGCCCCGCCCCGCCCCGCCCCGCCCGAGGAGTTGCTCACAGTGCCACCACACTTGAACAAGTTGCCGCCACTATGATACAGCTGCGGAGCTACATCAACGTTTTCAAGATCCCACACAAGCGACGTGTGAAGCTGCACATTGACCAGCGTGCTAAAGCAGCCCCTCAGATCCAATGCTTCGACTGGGGGATTCAGTTCTTCAAGAAGGTGAGCACTTTGCTGCTTTGGCAGGCACAGGCAAGATGACCTGTATCATCAACTGCATACAAGGGAGCGGGGCTGGGTTTCAGGCTGGGTGGAGACTGGGATCCGGAGTCAGGCCAGCTAGTAGCTGACAGGCTGGCCCAGTGGAAGCTGACCAAGGGCCAGGTGAAGCAAGCCAGCGGCCTGAACAATGCCCGCCATGACACTGAGCGGTGGCTAGCACCAATCAAGCCCCACCTCCAGCACCTAGCAGCAGCAAGCTCAGCCGGCACCTCGCTGGAGGCCAACCTGAAGCACATTACTGTCACGCTGGCCACCTGGGATGCCGTGTGGGAGGTGTACCTGGACCCCAAGTGGGCACAGCAGCGGCTGCGGCTGTACGGAGCCCAGGTCCAAGCGCTGGAGCAGTTTTTCAAGAAGGTGAGGGTGGGTGGGAGGGAGGGAGGGTAAGGGACTGGGAGGTGGTGGGTATATTGGCATATTGTAAAAAGGTAGTTGACTGTGCCATGCCTAGCCTGGGTGCTACCATGTCAGCCACCATGTGTGTGCCTTGTGTGCATGGCTGCAGTTGGAGAAGGAGATGGCTGAGGTGTCCATGAAGCGCCATGGGCGTGCCAAGCAGCTGCGTGCCTGCTGCAAGGTGGTGTGCAGGCCCAGGGGCGCAGGCCAGCGGCGGGGCAGGGTGGTGCTTGTGGATGAGCACCGCACCACCCGGGTCAGCTCAGCAGTGAATGGCAAGCAGCCCTGTGAGGAGGAGCTGAACAAACTCAGTGCCACCAGGCCTGCAGACTGGAAGCCCCCAGCAGGGCAGGTGGAGCAGCGCCTAGTGCGCCCAGCATGGAGCCAGCGGCGTGACCAGCCAGTGCGGGGCCTGATGTGGTGCCCGGTAGTGACCCCCCGCAAGCCCCCACAGGCCCCAGGCAGCAGCCAGGCAGCCACACAGCCAGCAGCCTCAGAGCCAGGTCCTAGCACTCCCCCGCCAGCCAAGCGAAGCAAGCGCACCAAGGCTGAGCCGACAGCTGAGCCCACCACGGGCAAAGGCAAGGGCAAGGGCAAGGCAGCCAAGGAAAAGCCAGCACCACAGCCAGGCAGGCGGCTGGACCGGGACTGCAATGCAGCTCTGAACATGCAACGCATTGGGGAAAGCAGGTGGCGCCCACTAGAGCTGTGCTACTGGCCAGACCAGGGAGCTCTGCCCGCCAAGGGCAAGGAGTACCATGGCCTGGGCTACAAGCGGCTGTTAGACAAGCCACCCAAGGCCCAGCAGCAGCAGCAGCAGGAGCCTGCTGTGGCACAATAGTGTGTGCCACCCCATCTGAGCTGTCAGCAGCTGTTAATCAGTGCATGTTTTGTCATGCCAACTCTACACGATAGCCCTCAGGGGTCAGGCAACAATGTAGGTGGTAGGCGCTCATGTGCCATGTGCACTGGGTTTACTCCACGCAGCCCAATAACACCATTTGAGTCGGGCTACTACTGCCCACTAGTATATTTCCGCTAGTGGCTGCTAGTGGCCACTACTGGTCCGGCTCAAATGGAGGCCCTAGTGAGGGGCAATGGGGCTGGGGGATGTTGTTCATGGGCCCTCCACAAGGGTCCTTCTGTCCTAGTGGGCATTGGCAAGGGACGCTTGAAGAGGGTGCCAGGTTATGCGCCATGAGGTGGGGGCCCAGCTATGGAGTTGAGAGGCTTTGCCTTGCCGAGGTTTTTGCCAGCCTGTAACAACCCGTGTAACACCCGTGTAACACCCGTGATACACAAAAAATGTAACAGTGGCATGTACGTACATGTACGTACATGATACGCATATACACACCTACGTGCATTGCTGCATGACCAGCCCCCAAGCCTGAGCTCATGCCATCTTAAGATAGGCCAACCATGCCCAATGTTTTGAAAAAATGTTATGCTGGTGAAGAGCCCGGAAGACCCCGAATTGACCTGGGGACTACTCTGGGCGGTAGGGCAATGAAGAGCTTGCAAAAACTCTTCGGGGCCTCCCATCGTAGCCCAGATACCAGCAGAGCGCAATTAGTGGAGCACAGCTCTTCACCAGCAAGCAGGGGCTCCCCGGCACCAGAGCCAGTCCAGCAGCCTGTGGAGCTGCCACCAGCACAGGGCGATGGCGAGCCAGGGTACGGAGGTTTGCGGCCTCCTCTTTGTGGTCGGCCTCTAGCCTCACTACAATTCCTGCACGCAGGAGCCCAAACAAGGGAAAGCCCCACGCGCCCTCGTCCTTCTATTGCCCCGTGTCAATGGAACTCATGGCAGACCCAGTGATGGTTGCGACAGGGCATACCTACGATAGGGCTTGCATTGAGAAATGGTTGCAGCAAGGCAATCGCACCTGCCCAGTTACGGGCATGCGCTTGCGACACCTGGAGCTGATTCCCAACTATGCCTTGCGAACAGCAATTCAGGTGCGCTATGCTCTATGGCCATACAGCATGCGCCCCTCCCTGACGCCCGGTGTGTGCTGTGCGTCACAGGAGTGGGCCACCAAGCACGACGTGTCGCTTACCAGTAGCAGCGGGGCAAGGTGGACGTCATTTCGATACGAGGATGAACCAAAGACCATTCTACAAGTATGCTGAGAGAAGCCATGTACTAGGCTGTTACAATGCTGTGACCTGCATCGAAAGTTAACCAGCAGATGACATTTGGCAGTACAGCCTACTGATGTACTTCATGCAGGGACATGACGAGATTGTATGGGCTGTTGAAGTCCATGGACGGCGGTTGTTCTCAGCCTCAGCAGACAAAACCATTCGAGTCTGGGATATTGCATCTCGGCGTTGCGAGCAGGTCTTGGAGGATCACTCGCGACCAGTGTTGTCCTTGGCAATCTCAAATGGACGTTTATATTCAGGGTCTTACGACTACACAATAAAGGTGAGCAGTGTGCACTCCAGGAGTGAACACAACTTGGGCGTTGACGTTAGTAAGAAAGCAACTCCCAGCCACAACAGCGCAGCCCGCATGAGTTCTGTCTGATGCATTGCAACTTGCTGTGCTGTTCAGGTGTGGGACCTCAACAGCCTGCAGCGCTTAAAAACCTTGGCAGGCCACTCAGACGCGGTGAGAGCGCTTTGCGTTGCGGAAGGCCGCCTGTTCAGCGGCTCCTACGACGGCACAGTGAGGGTTTGGGATGAGAGCAGCCTCCAGTGTGTGGCAGTGCTAAGGGGGCACACTGGGCCAGTGCGCACCCTGGTGTATTGCTCCGGCCTCATCTTCAGTGGCTCCTACGACAAGACTGTGCGCGTGTGGGATGTGGCCAGCCTCCAGTGCCAGGCCACCCTCACTGGCCACACAGGGGCAGTGCGGGCCCTGGTGGCATCCCCTCACCGCGTGTTCTCTGGGTCTGATGACACCACCATCAAGGTGTGGGATGTGGAGAGCTTCAACTGCCTGAAGACCCTTGAGGGGCACGAGGACAATGTGCGGGTGCTGACAGTCGGGCAGCAGCAGATGTTCAGTGGGTCATGGGACAAGACCATCCGGGTGTGGGACATCGCCAGCCTGGAATGCGTTAGGGTGTTGGAAGGGCACACAGAGGCAGTGCTGGCCCTGGCAGTGAGTGACACCCACCTGGTCTCAGGCTCGTATGACACCACTGTACGCTTCTGGGATCTGGCCAGCTTCCGATGCACACGCAAGTGTGATGGGCACGAGGATGCTGTGCGGGTATTGGCAGCGGCAGGCGGCTCAGTCTTTTCTGGGTCATACGATGGCACCATTGGCGTGTGGTGAACTGATAGCCCTGGTGGCCATCTGGGTTGAGTCATCGCGCATATGATGGCATGGTGGCCATCGTGCAAATAGTGGCATGGTGGCCACCTGTGCAGTGGTTTGTGTTCAGGTTTCACCCACAGTGGTGGCCACCATGGCATGTGTTTGTTCGGATTGTGCTAGCACCATGTTGCTCTGCCATGCTCCACATATCCCAGGTGTAGGCCTGGAGGCCTACTAGGTGCATGCGCACTGGCGATGATAGCTCTGAAGCAAGCATCACAGGGTCAGGCTGCATACGCTGCCATGGTTGCACCTAGTCCTGCAGCTGTGCACCCTGTTGTGTGCGGGCTGCATACCATCCCAAGCCCCTGTAAGCAAGCTGGTTTCTCTTAGAGAGCCCTCAGGGTAGCATGTCTGTCATGGGGTTGTGGGGTCTGGCCTGCTCCCCTGCTTGTGTCCTTCTCTTGCACCACAGTTGTTGACACCTTGGATTGATATTTCCCGAGGCAAGGCAAGGTGGTTTTGCATGAGCTGCAAGGCATGTGTCTATGGTCTGGGTGGGGCCATCGGCATGGAGATGGGTGACATTGCATACGGGGTAATGGGTAGGCTCATGCAAGAAACGGGGGTACGCTCTTTATCGACTTCATTCAAGCGTGTGTTTGGTTCAGTGTGAGGCCAGGACGTGGCTGCGTTGTCATTATTGTTAGCGGTACGTTTGCCAAGCACGTTTGTACAGTTGTGCAGTAAACGGCATGCAGTGGTGTAGAGTGCCGCAGTGTAACACTGACACCTCTCAAGAGGAACGGCACAGTGTTCAAGTGTGGCGTGTCTAGGAGATGGAGGAACAGAGAGGCACTTTTGTGTAACATCAACGACATGTCTGCCTCCAGGTGACTCTGTGCTACTGTTAAGGTCGCTTACAGATACGATGAGCTCATACGATAACCCTGCCATGTGCACTGGGTTTACTCCACACAGCCCAATAACACCATTTGAGTCGGGCTAGTATTGGCAATACTGTATTGCCCACTAGTAAATCCCCGCTAGTGGCTACTAGTAGCCTATACTGGTCCGGCTTAAATGGAGGCACTGGTGAGGGACAAGGGGGCTGCGATTGCAACGCTGACGGCTGCGTTATCAACAATGGGAAAGTCAGGCACTCTCAGAGTAAGGCATCTGTGGCTCAGTCTTATCAGCATCAGTCCTATCGGTGGCTCTTATCTGCACTCCTGCACACATGCAGTCAACAATGAGAAAATACATGTCTCAATACTGTAGTGATGGCTACCCCTCCCATTGAACCACCAACCTCCCTAACGATAAGGGACAACGGCTTTTCCGGACTCGTTTCTGCACGGATTTATACGCGGATTGAAGCGTCGGAATGCGGCCGCGCTGAGCCACACGCTGAGTTGGTCGGGCATGTTGCCGGGTATCCGACCCTACCGAGCCTGCGGACTTGATGTACGTTGACCCAGTACCAATGAGCCCCTGTTCAACGCGATGGATAGTGCGCGATGTGCGAGGAGCCCGACCTCATGTCTAACATAATAACCCACATGCGCTGGCTCTGGGGCGACGGAACTAGGCTCAGGGGCTCTGAAACTAGGAGGAGACCACGGCATGAGCATAGCAGTGGCAACTGCATCAATCCCTTGTTAATTAGGCTCCAAGAGGTGGGCTAAACCTTCCCCATGCTGCCCCACTCTGCTGATGCCAGTCTGACCACCATCGAACTCAATCGAACTCTCCAGCCTTGGGTCACTGGCTAGTGAACTCACTGTGAACCCCCTGCCAAAGTCTTAACTCATCCTGAGTTATCCCAAGAGGTGTTTTAGAAGATGGCGTGTGCACATGTCTGCAGCATGCCGACACCCAAATATCACCCCTACAGACGGCAGGGGGGCCAGGCTGCCAGCTGTGCGTGTTGTGTGAGGTCTACGCCAACTGCCAGCACTGGCTGGGTGGAGATTCATGCGGAGGAGGAGGCTGTGTATGGTGATGTTGAGAAAACTGGGCTCCATGCGTAAAGTGTACCACAGCGGAGAACTGTGCATCCTACGTTGTAGGTGTTGTAAAGCAGCACTTGAAATGCCCATTGCGCAGAACTGGCAGACTGCCGGTCACCGTGGGTGCCAGCAGCTCGGGCGCGCGGGGACAAGCGCGATGCAATGATAAGGCGTTCCGCGTTAAAATGACAACTCAGCTCTCACCAGGCACGCCGCAAAGTCAAATGTCCCTTACGTGGTGGTTCAATGGGAGGGGTAGCCTGATACGCCCTGTTGGTGATTTCACCAAACCAATTCGTCACCAAATTGTATCACCATTTGTTTGAGATGCGGCTGTCACCAAATTTGTAGCAGCACCCTCAAGTTCACCATGACTCTATGGTGTAGTGCCAGCAGCAGCTCTGATAGCGGTGAGGGCGAGAGTGATAGTGAGGATGATGAGGCTGTGATGGAAGCAGACGCTTTAGTGCTCGAAGGCGGCTGCCCCACTAGTGAACAAATACATATGTAGACAATGTGCTATTGCTAGGTGTTGCACTTGGCAGCCACTGGCTTCGTAGATCTATTTAGAATAGGGAGTCACCAAACATGTATCACTTCAATGTTTGAGCCAGGCACTGTCACCAAATATGTGCCATTAAGGCCTTTGGGACCGTTTTTTGGGTTTCACCAAATCAGCATATCACCAACAGGGCGTATCACTACAGTAGGTCACCCCCGCCATTGACTGCACCCCCATGGCTCAAGAGATAACTTTCTTACTCATTTCTGCACGGATGAGGCTGCCGATTTGTGCGATGAGCTAGTAATGGCCCGAATAGAGTGCAGCCAGCCCCAGCGGTTTGCCGGGTGGCTGGCCCCCAACACGCGACGTGTTCTGGAGCGTCGCAGACACATTTAGCGACGGCATTAGGCAGCCTTGACCCAGAGCGGCGTGAATGGCGCATCCTGACTGGACATGCCAACTTTTCAGGTTAGCACGCATCAGTGCTGCAACGTCCTAGCACGAATCGAGACCCACTCCCAAGCTCACCTGCTGCTTCCCGGCCTGCTTCCTTGCCCCCCGCTCCAAAGTGTCACCTTTTGTCATCAAACGGCGCCTCTGCAGGTCGATGGCATTGTGGGTTGGGAGCGTGACCGCGATTGCGGATTGTCGCTGAAAACAGGTTCAGTCCACATGTTGCAGCCATTTTTAGGTTGCACAAGAGTTCCTGATTACTGGTGCTTGTGGCTTCTGAGCAACCACGAACGGCAAGAATTAGTGAAAAACATGCAGACACTGAGCTGTGAGAAGTGTTTGCCGTTGTGCAGGCCTGTAAACGCCATGGTTACCAAGAAAAGGGGGGTGATGGCTAGATGTGCCGGTGCGCAAAAAGCGAGGGAGGTTATGGCACAGCGCAGGGCTGCTGAGGCTGAAGCCAAGGCCCAGGCTGGTGCTGCTGAGGCTGAGACCCAGGCACAGGCTGATGCTGGTGCTTATGAGGCTGATGAGGCTTATGAGGCTGATGGAGAGGGGTGGGTGGGCAAGATGGACATGAGGCAGCTGTGTTTGTGGTCAGATGGTTGTGCATCACAGTTCAAGGGGGCCAAGGCCATCAAGTTGCATTGGCACCTAGCTAATAGGTTTGGGGTGCCTGTGCAATGGTCATATGGTGCCACATCGCATTTCAAGAGCACGCATGACTCTGAGGGTGGGGTGGCTAAGAGGGAGTGGAGGGAGCAGATGTTAGTCCATCCTGAACTGGTGGGGAAAGTGTGTGGGGCTGCTGTGCTGACAGATTGGGCTAACAAGCATTTTGCTGTACCATGCCATGCACATGACACCAGTGCCAGCCACCGGCAACGTGGACACATCATGTGTCGGCGCTACCTGGTGCTGGACAACGCTAGGCAAGCAGGTGTATGCAGTATGCCAGAGGCTGATGTGGAGCGCATGCATGATAAGGTGGAGGGGTGCAGGGCAATGCACCGCATGGTGTTCACACCTGACAAGGAGCAGCCTCAATGGGCCATGGCTGCTTGTGCATGCAGCACGTGAAAGACTACGCCCTCGCCGTCGGGCGTGCATTAAGGGGGGAGAAGTAGCCTCGGGGCGTGCCCTTGCTACCCTCCCACCGGTATGCAGCACGTGCATGAGTGTGCCATGCCTGCCATGCATGAAGCCTGACACCACTACCCCACTTGAGCCCATGCCCATGTTTCAAGACACTGTGAAGGAGGTGTATGATGACGAAGAGTGTTATGCATTGTTGATGTGGTTCCATCCCGATTTGTTGCATGATGAGGTGTGCTTTGGCAAACTGACCAACACACACTGTGCACGATATTGCCAGCACATGGGGTTGGATAAGCCAAAGGAACGTCGGAAACTGCGTCGTTTAGTGGTGAGGGACCTAAGGAGTGAGCAGGTGAAGCGTTTATATGGCTGATTTGGCTGGTTATGTAAGGTGCATGGGGGTCTACTTTGGAGCATCACAAACGGCCCAAACATGAACACAACGCGTTTCTGTCCTGATTACACGATAAAAGCCCACACAAGGAGCCGCACAGAACTGGCAGTTCACATCCTGCCGCCCTGGTTGGACAGTGAGAACGGCTGGAAAAGTGCCCTTTTCATGCAAATTTGTCGCACGCTAGTTGTCGCACATTGTTGTGCAGGGACAGCCCGGAAGCCACACCAGCACTATCAAGCACATGATCAGCACTAGCACTAGCACTAAAACACATGTCGGGGGGGTCCTGCGCCCGACAAGAAATTCAAACATTTGAAAAGCTGAGCCGCTGAGCGAGATAGCTATTCGCCGATCACAGCCCCACTAAGCAGGCCAATTCCGGCACAATGCGACCAGAATTCTCAACACCCCCGCCCGCCCCGGCACAGGTGCACATCAGCCCGAGCAGCCCGCTAGCCTCGCGCTCGTGAGCTGCACAGTCCTGCGCAAGAATCGCTGAAAAACTCTTAAAGATCAGTCGGATAGTTATCAGGGGTGCAGCCAATGGCGGGGGTGACCAGTATCCACTAATCCAATAATGCATACAAATAAAACTAACAAATTCAAGGCAATATCTTCGGCATTGCCCGTGGGTTTCTCGCAGAACGGTCGTGCGCAATGCAGAGTAGCCGTGTTCCGCTTCCTTGGCTGTTTGCGCTGAGCGTGCTTGCGTTCCTGGGTGGTCGTTTCGTGACCCAGATGGACCAGTTGCCCGATCCCAAGCCTGAGCTGAAGGTTAGCGATGGTCGTTGTATTGCTCCATCGCACCGCGATGCACTTGTTCTTCTCGCCCTTGCAGTTGGCAACTGCTAGGAGCCTGACCACGACCATCGACGCAAGGGGCAGCTCATCAGAGAGCACCTTCAAAACCTGGTCATCAAGCAGGAGCTTGCCTTCACCCCCAAGCGACCCATTAAACCCAGCCCAATTGGAGAGCTACATGCTAGAAGCATCAGGGCTTCTTCAGATACGCCCACCCATCACGTCAGCATTCAGTGGGGATCGTACTGTGCGTGCAATCCCCTTTCAAAGTGAGGCTGCCAAGGCTACCATTCAGGTTCATGTAGCCTGCCAGGGTTGGCATTGTATGCCAGGGGTTGCACTTGGCTCCCCTTTGCAGTCCTCAGCTGGTTCCCACGCATTGTGGTGTACCCAGCATTTGTGGACAAGGCCAGATGTGAGACCATCATCAAGGTGGCAACAGAGCGGATGTACCCATCTGGCTTGGCTTACAGGTGACTGAGGCACCACACCATTGATCAGGGTAGGCGGTGTCAGGTGGCATGCCAGGTGGTGTCAGATGGCTTGCATCCATTTATGCTTCTTGCCTCTGCCGACCGCGAAGCACTGCTGGGCACACAGGGTATGCTTGCATGGGGTGGGCGAGGGTTGTGGCTCCCATGCAGCCTGACGGGGACCATATGCCTGATCAGCAATTCCTATTGTGTGTGGGCTGGGCTGGGTTGGGCTGGGCTGGGCTGGGCTGGGCTGGGCTGGGCTGGGCTGGGCTGGGCTGGGCTGGGCTGGGCCACTGGTGTTTTGGTACAATGCAGGTAGTCCTCAGGTTGCAGCTGCTTTTAAGCAGAACACAGGCAGTCAGCGACAGCTCGAGTTGCATCAAAGCATTCAGGTGACAAGATTGGATAGGACGTGCCACAGTGCTTACCAGGTCCACCTCACCGGTAGCATCACTGGCATGCCACCGCCTGCCAGTACATCGCGGACTCACACTCCCTAAGGCATGGATAGGTGGAGGTAGATTCGAGGGGGTTTGGAAGTGTTTTTATACTACATTCATGCTAATCTTGCCATGGACTGCCGCATCAGCTGGTCTGCCTGCCTTGTGTGGTGTGCTGGCCTCAGGCCTGGGGAGCAAGTGGAGGGCGAGCAGCAGACGCGCACCAGCAAGGGCACCTTCCTGGCAGCAGGCAGCGATGGCGAGGGAGTGTTGGAGTGGGTGGAGGAGCGCATAGCAGCGATCACCATGCTGCCCCGGGAGAATGGTGAACCATTCAATGTGCTGCAGTACCAGCACATGCAGCATTACGACAGCCACATGGATTCCTTTGACCCCAAGGTGGGCGGCGCATGGGCGGCGGCAGCAGCAGGTTTGCAAAGGGGGTGGGTTTGCGGATGCTCCCACCCACCTGCCTGCCTGCCTGCTGTGAGCACTGCCCTTGCCTGCAGCCAGAGCACGTCAAGCGCACCTGTCTTGCTGCAGCAGCCAGGCAATGCTGGCAGGGGTACGTCATCCAGAGCCAAAGCACTCCATGGCCACCTGACATGACGTCATTGTCATCAGTGACGTACATCTGACCCGGCATTGGGGCTGTGGTACACTGCACCTGCTGCATCACTGGTGCTTGGGCAGCACCTGCATGCTCACAACTGCTTCCTCCTGGTGACAAGGGCAGTACCTGGGATGGGCTGCTGCCACCATGTACACATGCACTTTGGCTGAGCTTGAGCTGCTGTGCCAGGAGCTTGGCCTTGAGCAGGCAGCTGAAGCTGCTGAGGCCTTGCCAGCTGCCTGGTTATGTTCCAGTACCGCGTGGAGGGCTAAGGGACCCCACAGCAGCCTGCCATCCCTGTCCAACACAGCAGCCTGCCATCCCTGGCCCTGTCCATAGCAACCAGCCAGCCCTGAAGGTGTAGCCCTGTAGGTGCCCTGTAGGTGCCCTGTAGGTGTAGCCCTGTACCAGCCCACTATCTCAGCCCAGTAGGTAACAGCGCTGGCTGAGCCTAGTGGTGCCGCTGCCCCTGCCACTGGCTTGGGGCCACCCCCAGCAGAGTCAGTCCACCGTCAGCCGTACAGAGCCCAACTCCCAGCACCACCTTGCCACCCTGCTGGCCTGGCCCCCTTGCCTTGCTCACAGCTGACGGTGGGCTCGGGATAAGCGATACTTCACTCAGCGTCTGTTCCTGACAGGCTAGTGGCCTGCCGGCTGTAGCCGCACGCTCCCCTTGCTGCAAGCACCCTGACCTGGGCAGGGCTGATGTCCACAGGCTGTGCGCTTGGCTGCAGGACTTTGGGCCCCAGCCCAGCCAGCGGATAGCCACCGTCCTGATCTATTTGTCAGCGCCTGAGGAGGGTGGCGAGACGGTGTTCAAGAAGGAGGGGTTACATGGTGCGTTCTATACTGCTGCTGCTGCTTTACAAATGCTGCCTGGCGCTGCCCTGCAGCATGCTGCCATACCTGCCACCCTGCACGAGATAGCCCCGCCCCTGCAGCCGCCGTCTGACCTCCATGCCCACACCGCGGTGGAGGCCTCGTCACTGCACTGCTGCCGCAGCACATGTGTGTCTCCGTCGCCTCCCCTGCCATGGTCGCTGCTCTTCGCCCTCTGAGCTCTGCTGCGCTGGCCTGGCTTCCCGTTCACCACAGCCGCCGCCCCACCTCCACCCCTGCTGAACCATGCAGGTGACAAGAAGGAGATCACTGACTGGCGAAACTGTGACGACGGGTCGTTCAAGTACAAGCCCCGCCAGGGCGACGCTGTGCTGTTCTGGGGCGTGACGCCAGACCAGACCATTGACCCGCGGTCCCTGCATGGCGGCTGCCCAGTGGTCTCAGGGGAGAAATGGGTGAGACCCAGGGCCTGGGCCTGCCGCCCGCATGCCTTGCTGCTCCTGCCAGCACCATGGGCCAGGGCGCCCGGGGCTGCATGCTGGCAGCAGCACCACCTCAGCCTGGTAGTTGTAATGGTTGCTACACTGAGTGGGCAGGGCTTGGGTGGGTGCAAGCCAGTCTCCAAAGGTAAGAGCCTGAGAAGAAAGCTGAACGGGTGGTTTATCAACCTGGTCCACACAGCGTGGGTATTGGCGGGGAGGGGCAGTGCGGGTTTCAGCACTGCGGCATTGTCTGTGTGCTGGGCTGCAGCTGAGTCTACAGGCAGTCCGGTGGGGATGTGGGGCTAGGCAGGGCTGGGCTGCTGAAGGCTCAGCCTTGGCAGCCAAGCATGCCAGCTGCAGCCAAGGCGTTAATGAACTGTAGCACTGCCTGTTTTATCTAGGTCAGGACAGGTCATGCCTCACATGGGCTCGCATTCGGCCCAGCTCTGGTGTTTTTCCCGTCCTGCTCCCATGCTTAAGTATTGCATCTGTGCTGATGCATGCAGGCCATGACAAAGTGGATCCGAAGCAAAGGCTCGCCTCCCATGTGGGCTTTCGGTGAAAACGAGGCAGAGAAGGCAGCAGCTTCAGCAGTTTGAGGACCTGTTAGTTGCAAAACTGTCGGTCAGTGTGTTTCAGCTATTGTGTGATGTCGTAGGGCTGGCTACATACTCAAGCCATTGCCTCATCGTGGTACTTTAGTCAAAGACACACGAGAGAGGGACATTGGTTACAACCGCGTGGTATCTATTGCAGTGCTTGCATGCATCCAACACGAGTCGTGACCTATGCGAGGCATCAGTGAAAGAACCCATGCAATTCAGGGTACGTTTGATGATTTGCGATTAATAGTCCACCCCGCTTAGGCGTGTCAGGCTGCTTGCTTCTGGACCTGACATGTGATGCCGCACCAACAAGGATGCCACCATCTGTTCATTACACATTTGTGAAGGGGCCCTGCAAGCGTTCCCTTCTATATCTTCATGCACAAGATGCACATCAGACGGTTAACACATGCACAACCATTGAAAGTCAATCAAATGTGGGGTGAGCCTAAAACAGGTGCCTTCTGTGCGAGACCCAAGTCCCTAGAGGGGGAGACTGGCCAAGCCGCCAGACGGCTGGCGGCTTCAGAGATGCATTCCATCATCATTGCCAAAGCTGGTGCAACTCATGCAATCATGGCACACATGCACTCATGAGCTACAACTGCGATACCATTGGGTGCAATGGATGTGACTCATGACGATGACTCATCACTCAGCATACGGCGTCAGGGAGCACCACATGACTCAATCTACATGAATAATCACACAGTGCATGCTAGAATCCATGCAGCCATGTGCACCTTCTAACCCTAACCCCAACTCCTGTCCAAATCTTGACCATAACCCTAACCCCGAAGCCTACCAGTGTCACCCTTGGCAAGAGCAATGCAACAGGCAGACCTCTGATAAGTGACAAGCACACACAAGCATGGCATAGCGTTGTGGTCTAGCACGCACAAGCTGCAACTGGTGTGGACCTGTGCAAGGCAAGCCGCAAGACTAGACAGGCTGAAACCTGCAAACCCTTGCAGTCTCAAGGAACAGTGTCATGGAGCCCACCCATCTCAATCTCTACCTCTCCCCTTCAGACACATCACAACTGCACCGATTAAAGCGGCCACCATCATCCGTCTGATGTCCTGCCTCATGGCGCGGACGTCTTCCCTTATTGTCTGCACATCCTGTGCAATTGTCTTCACCCCACTCTCTGTTTTGTCCATGTAGCTGTCGATGCTCCCCAAGTTGTTTTCTATGTTGGCCGCGAACATGCTCCCTAGGCTCATGGCTGTCGCCTTTACCACCTCCATTCCCGCTCGGAGCCGCTTCAATAGCAGTAATGGCTGCTGCCTTGCTGCAACCGTATCCTGGTATCCTGCGGCAAAAGCGGATTCACTTATCATGAGCACGTGGTCCTCCACCAAGCAGTCCTGTTAGCCCGGCATTAACAACCCGCGTGCGTCTCCTGCTATGCGGTAGCAAAACACCGCACCTGCAAAGCTATATGCTGCACCGAAAGATGTCGCGTGCCTACTATACGATTACGTACTGCTTTTGCATTCCATCCTGCACATCGCCCGCTCAATATGCATGGAGTTTCAGAACAGCATGGAGGTTGACAGGTAGGAACTTGTGCTCCCCTTCGCCTTAACACTGCGCCATTCGGCCGGCATGCCAGGAGATGTGCAGCAAAAGGGAGGGCAGCATTGGAAGGAGCAGATAGGAGGGTGTAGCTGGGCAGCAGCGGGAAGACAGCGACGGAGGCTGGGGGGGCGGTGTAGGCTGCAGTGGCTGGTAGGCGTCTTAGTCACTTTAAGTAAAAACTGTAAATCTGAAAGTCAGTTCCTAACTGGATCTGAGACTAAATGCTACAATGAAGTAGCTGGCTACAGTAGCAAGATGGGTTGGCAAGAAGGGAAATGTAGAGAAAAGCAGGCAATAACATAATGATGTTGGCATGTGCATGGGCTTCATCGACTTCGACACAATTTGTGTGTACAGTGCGATGGGGCCAGTGTAAAACGTTTTGAGAGATGGGGGCATTCGCACTGGAGCTTCCAGTGCAACTCGACCAAATATTGAAGCCCACCCGCGTTCAAGTCATCGAGACGCTAGACATTGGCTCACTACATGCAACTTTGGAATGGATTATCAGCAAGCTTGGTGGGAGCGGCCCCGACGCAGACGAAAAGCTGGAGAAGTTACAGCGTGACAATGACGAGCTGCACAACCGCTTAGACGAGCTGGCCAAGCAGCAGGCAGGTATACATGTCGTCACATCGGCATGTGCATTGCTCATCCTTGGTCACATCGTGGGTCGCAGGCACATCATGAGCAACAGCTTGGTGAATCCGACCTGGTGACCACAGTGAGTGGACTGGGGCTGTCACGGGGTGCATCAGCTAGGATCCCCAGCTATGATGCACCTTGCCCAATGGGCCACTTCATTTGCTGACCCAGAGCTTGAAGGACTTGCCCAACCGTGTGAAAGCCCTTGAAGACCGTGTTAAGTACATTGGCGAGGCATTGCAGCCTGCAGTGCCAAGCGAGGCAGAGGGCGGAGGTGAGCATAGCCCCTCCCTCCCAAGGTAGAGGCAAGGAAGCATAGAGCCATGCACAGGCAACAAGAGGGTGCCCAACATCTGGACCAGGTACCTGGCTCATGGCCTCGCAGAGCACTCACCTGGGGTAGGCAGCAGGGCCTCCTGAGCTAGGCATCTAGCCTCCAGAGTGGGGATAACCCCGCAGCCCTTGCCCAGAGCCCCTCCGCGGTAGGCTTGGCCAGCACTAGGGAGGGGCGAGGTGAAGAAGTGCGTGAGACTGTGATGCCGTCAAGGCAGTGGAGCCAGGACTTGCCCTGACCCAGCGTCCCCAGGCTTAGGTTAGCTGGGGCTGACCTGGGCATGTGGGGCCCACCAGCAGTGTTCACTTTATTCAAGGGGCACCCTCAACAGCTACAAACCCCATCCCGGTGCCACTTTCCCTCCTGTTGACCACTGGGCTCCCTGTTAAAGCAAACAGCTGGTAGCTCAAGAGGGCTCAGTGTAGGTACAATGCCATCTCGTTGCCGGCCTGGCCCACCAACCTAATGCCCCAACAACCCTCTGCTGCCCTGCGTTACAACTGACTGGCTTTGGGCAGCCCAGTCGTTCACCAGCTTTCAGCCCTGCTAGCACTCCTCGCCCAGGGCAGGCAATGCCTGACAGTCCCTTCAGTCACACAGCTGCCAGGGATCACACCTTGTCCCATGCGGGCCCTTTCCTCAGCGGTGTCAGCACCAGCTCATGCTTCACAAGCTGCAGCTGGAGCCACCCTCGACAAGCAGAGCCGGCCAGTGCCCGGTTTCCAGGTCTTAGGGCACCAAGGGGAGTTGTCCTGCTGCTGCTGACGCCTTCCTCTAGCACCGGTTGACTCCTTCACCTCACCTCACAGCAACATGCAGCTCTTCTTTGGCACTCCAGCTGCTGCCCCACACCCTCGTGATGCAGTCATGGAGTGCCATGAACAGGGCTCCACCTAGAGCACAGAGGAGCAGCATCCACTGCACCTCTGTTGTGTGTCAGGTTTGCAAAGGTTGAAGGCATGGTCAGCTCAAACACTACCCTCCATAACTCTTTGGCTGGCTTGAGTATCACAGGTCACACGGTCACACCTACTACACATCCTGCATGGCCTGCCATGCACCACCCCCGCCAGCTCTGCTTCTTCCACTGTGTACATCTGTCTCAAACATCTGCCGCTCACCTTCTGCAGACCCTGCCTCTCAAGACAGCCCTGGCGACCTGTCTGAACGTGTGGTCAGCCTGGAGGCTCGGCTGGCTGAACTCCAGCAGGCGCACACCATCGGCCCGACCCCAGCTGACCTCGCCTTCCAGCTCAGCTCCCTGCGCAAGCATGTCGACGACAAGGTCGATCGAGCGGAGTTTGACGCGCTGCTCGCTTCCGGAGCGGCGGCGGGCGCGCTCATGGGCGATGACGTACCGCGCGTGGAACTCGCAGAAGACGGCACGATCGACGTCAAGGCGCTGGCGGAGGGGGTGAACCGCTCTTTGGGGGATTGCGGGGCGCTGCGGGCGATGACAATGGTCCTCCAAGAGAGGGTCGCTAGCAAGGTGTGCAGCAGGCTGTGAGATCCGGGCTGGTGCGGGGTTAGGTTCAGATACCTCTCACCCCTCACTTAGCCCACCTCGCCCTTCTCTGAGTGTAACCCTGTAACATGAGCTGGTGAGAGTAAGTGTGATGTTATCCTATGAGCATGGGGCTGTCTGGCACAGTGGTGGGGGCAGTGTAGTCTGCCAGGGGCAGCAGCAGCAGCAGAGGGAGCACTCCCCATGGGCCACTCCTCCCCACTGCCCAAACCCTGCCACTGTTGATGTTGATGGCCTCTGGCTGGCCCCATGCCCACCTTCCGAGCAACAGTTGTGCAGCACCCTCCAAAGGCTAGGCTGGACACAGGCAATGCCGCTGTCTGTGTGGGTGTGCATGCAAGATGTGCAGACAGTACCCTACAGCTGGTGCTGGTGCTGGGCCAGAGCAGTTGGACTGGGCTGTTGACTGCCTGCAGGCCAGCCAGGCGTCTATAGAGGCTGTTGAGGGCCTGGTGGAGGGCCTGAAGGGCAAGGTGGACGCCCTGAGCAGTCCTGGTCCCCAGGTCAGCGCAAGCAGCTGCTGCTGCCTGCCCCCTGACCCCCCCTGTGGGGTTGCTGCAGCCTGCAGCCCGCCTAGCGCTGGTCATGAAGCTAAACGTGCCTGCTTGCCTGACCGCCTACCTGCTTCAGTTGGACAAGGCTGCGCAGCCCAGCCAGCCCAGTGGGGGCCAAGGGGAGCTCGACAGCCTGGCCTCCCGCCTGGCAGCACTGGAGCTGAAGCTGGAGCTAGGCGGTGCTGGGGGCTCAACCCCAGCAGCAGCAGCTGCAGCAGCCAATGCAGCCAGCCGCCATGCAGGTGGGGTGTGGCAGCGCAGGGTTAGCCGGCTGCAGCGGGCTGGGCAGGGGTGTTTGGCACCATGAGCGCAGCAGGGACTGGGCAGGCTGGGCAGCGCGCCTGGCAGGCCAAGATATGTCAGCCGGCCAGAAGGGCAGAGAAACCGCCAGGCTGAGCTTTAGGCACATGTGGGTCTGCCATGAGGCATGTGGGAGTGAGGGTGGAGTGATCCTCAAAAGTGAGTTTGGTGACGGCCCGGGCCAGCAAGCTCAAGTCTTGACGGTTGCCAGCATTTGCTTCAGTGTGCCTGACGCTGCTCACCTTTCTCTACTCAGGCAGGTTGGTACACCCAGCCAGCATTGTAGGCTGCATTGTTCTCAATGTGTCAGCGACCTGCTTCCATGCGCGCTGCAGTCGACGGCCAGTTGGACCAGGTGAAGACGGTGGCAGACATGCTGCCCCTGACCAAGCAAATCTTCGATGCGGTGAGCCGTCGTGCCCCTAACCTGTTATCCTGTCTGCCACCAGCTTTCAGCGTTTTCACCAGCACACAAACAAAGCGCCTGATCCCATGGCCTTGTCCTGCAGCCTGACCCAGCAGCCTGACTCCTTCTAGCTTCTGTCACCAGCATGCACCCAGCAGCCTAACTCCACAGCCCGGCTTCAGATGGGTCTGCTTCCACCTCTCTGCCTGCAACACGGAGTGCCTGTGCACCTGCAGCTGGGCAACAAAGCCGACCGTGGAGCCCTGGAGGGGCTGTACACCAAGCTGGCCGACCTCACCAACAAAATGGATAGCCTCGCCACGCGCACTGCTGCTGCGGAGCGTGCCGTGTCAGACGCCACCGGCAAAGCAGTCCCTAGCGAGCTCTCTGGGAATGTGGCGGCGGATAGCGGCGTCGGGTCGGGTCAGCGCTTTGAGGAACGGCTTGGCGACATTGAGACAGAACTTGGCGGGTTGGCTGACGCGCTGCGGCTGCTACAAGAAGCTTTTGCGCCAGTCGAACCGCGGCATGAGGAGGTGACCGCACAGATAAAGGAGGTGCTGGACACTCTCGCCAACAAGGCGGACGTGCCGTCACTGGATGAGCTTCGGCTTCAAATCGCGCTCGCCAGTGCCGGCTTGCCGGCCGGGACCGCAGACGGCGACGCGCTGATGTCGGCGATGCAGCGGGTGGTTGCAGACAAGGCAACGAAGGTCGGGCGCCAGAGCTGCATTCAGTATGTCAAGACCAGGGACGGAGTCAATGGCACGCCCTCACATACTGACCCCAAAGCAGCTAACCCTTGGTCTGAGAATCACTGCTTAACCTGCCATCCATGCTCCATGCATGAAGAGATCAGGTGACACATTTACCCATGGGAGGCGGAAATACAGTACACGTTAGCCATTGACAGCCGAGAGCAGGGGCACCACAGCACACCACTCGTCACCCCCTGCCCGCCCTACCATGTCGCCTGGCAGGCTGAGCTGGAGGTCGTGAAGAAGCAGCTAGACACCAAGGCGTCCAGTGACCAGGTCCGCTCCCTGGCAGCTGCAGCGTCCAAGGCGGCAGCGGAGGCGGCGGCAGCGGCTGACGTGGCTTCTGAGCACCTGTCACCCGCTGCCTCCCCGCCTGCCCTGGTCCTAGGGGGGGAGGGCCTGGGGGGGCTCAGGGGGGAGGGGCTACAGCAGCCGTCGGCTACCCTGGCAGCCAAGGCAGACCTGGAGGCCTTAGCACAGCAGGTGAGGGGGAGGGAGGGTTGGAAGGCACTGTAGGCTTACATGGCAAAAGGGGAGCGGCAAAGGGGCTTGGCAAGCTAGTGAATGAGCCTTGTGGGTGTGAAGCCCAGCAACCACCTGCCCACAGCTGGAGACGCCTGCCAACTCCAGCCAGGACCATGTTAGCCAGCCAGATGGTGCCTGACTGCTGGCTTCTACCGTTAGCCAGCCCCTGTCCACCTGCACCTATGCACAACCTGCCCGCTCGCCTGCCCGCTTGCCTGCCTGCCCGCCTGCTTGCCTGCCCACCTGTCCCCTTTTGCCAGTGCCAGTATGCGCTGTGCTGCCCTGGTCCCAGGTGGGCGATCTCTGCAGTGACCTGGCTGAGCTGCGTTCGCGCCTCACTGGCCTGGAGCTGGGTCAGGGCAGCAAGCCCAGCAGCCTTGCCGCCCTGCATCCCCCTGCCACAGGGCTCGGCCTGGACGTGGAGGCCTTGGTGAAGACGCTGGCAGCGCTGGGCAAGGAGCTGGCTGGGCTGAGGGATCAGCAGGAGCTGCTGGCGCACGCTTCCAACATCATGGCAGTGGGGCTGGAGCTGCCCTCACACGCTGCGGCTGCGGCGGGGGCGGAGGGCGGGGGGCTGTCGGATGGGGGCCCTCCTGGCTTGGTGGGAGGGAGGGAGCCGAGGACCCCCCGGGGGGCGGTGGAGCGCCTGGTGAAGCTTGTGGGCCGACAGGTGCGGTGGGAGGGGCTGATGGGCTGCTCTGCTTGGACCTGCAGGGGGGACCTCAGGGGACGCTGGCAGTGCCACAGGCAGCAGGGGAGGGGAGGGGAGCAGCAGTGGTGAGGGGCTAGCAGTGCAGTGTTCAGCTTCAACTAGCGTGGTGGTGAGAAGCTGGAGAGGAACAGGGTGCCAGCTGACCCTGCTGAGGGGACAGTCTGTACTGCCTTGCTCTAGAGTACTGGAGCTCTGTTGCTCTGGGTAGCCTCAGCTGCCGACTTACCTGCTTTACGCTCCAGCTGCCCGGCCCACTGCCCTGCTTGTGGCTTGCAGGCTGTGGGGCACAAGATGGACTGGTTTGACCCCGACGTGCTGAACCGCATGGCCCAGAAGCTGGGCACTGTGGACGCCCTGATGATGAACCCCGCCTTCAGAAGCATGGCCCAGGCCCCTGATGCCGGCATGAGGGACCTGGAGAACCAGCTCAGGCGGTGAGGCAGGGTGGGCTGCCCGGCATGCACTGCACCGCAGCCGCCCTGGACCCCTGGGTGGCGGCCCCTGGCTTTGAACCTGCCTGCCTGCCTGCTAGCCTCACACCTGACAAGCAGCTCCATCCAGGATGAAAGGACAGACAGACAGAGACAAGTAGACAGGGGGTGTGAAGCCAGTTCCCTGCACCCCTGCACGGCTATGGTGCGCCGCTGTGCATTGAGGTGCAGGATGCAGAGGTACAGTGCGGCTGCACGGCATGGTTGCAGAGCAGCGCCCCTACACCTCTAAACCTGCATCATCCCCCCCCAATGGACCTCGCACCCACACACACTGCCTGGCAGCAGCAGCCTGGCAGCCCTGAAGCTGACCTGGCCCCTGGCCTCCTAGCCTGACCAGCCCCTGGTGGGGTGTTGCTGTGCAGCGTGGTGCGTGACGTGCGCACCCTCAAGGAGCGCGTCATTGACCTGCCTGGCCCTGGGCAGCGCAACCCGGAGTCAGACCACGCTATGCTGGCCGGCAAGGCCCTGCTCGGCTACAGGCAGGTCACGCACCCCACCCCCTCCGCCCCCAGCCGCACTGCTGGGCCGGTCCTCCAGGCCACCATTGCAAGCAGTCCGGGAACCTGCATGTGCTTCACCACAAATCAGCCCAAAGGCTGTTGAAAAGGATGCTCCACACCAATTGTTGGGGGCGACAGAACGTCAGGCGTGGGTTCGATGACCCGCAGCCTGCAGACTAGCAGCCTTCCGTGGCAGAGTAGAGGTTAAGATTGTGGTGCGCCTGGAGGGGTGTGTAGGCAGTGCCGCCACGGCTTGCGGCTCTATGCATGCATGTGATGTTGTGGACGGTGCCCCTGATACCACCCCTAAGGCCCTTGCTGACCCTGCCACCCTTACTGCTGCAGGTGCATGGCGTGTGATCGGCCCCTGGAACGCCTGGATGAGAAGCCCGGCCCCTACATCCCCACCTACCAGATGCCAGTCAAGGTGCCAGCTGCCCCGGACACCAGCAGCAAAGTGAGTCAGTCAGGTAGCAGTAGGCATGCATGCAGGTGCATGTCTCCATCACGCATTCAGTGACAGCTGTACATTGTGTATTTGTTTGGTGTGGGTGTACCTTTATTTTACATTGTGGTGTGCTTTTCACTATGTGATTGGTGTTAGCACCTTGTGGGGTGTGCATAGAGCCAGGGTGATCTTGCATGAGTCATGGAGTAAACGACTTTTCCCAATAGCCAGCAGCAGTGTCCACACATGTCGTATTGTTCTGGCTGCAGGTGGCCCAGAGGGGCTTGTCCCCAGAGACGTCCACAGTGTCTCAGGTGTGGTGCAACGGAGACTCGTACTGATTGCTTGTCATGTGTCTGGGATGTTCGGGTCTGGCAGGTGGTTAATATGGTTTGGCACCCAGGGGAGCATTGCCTTACTTGACACCTTGGGTTCACCCGCAGGGCAAGCTCGTGAAGAAACCATTTGACCCCTCACATCGTGGACCACAAAACTGGTGAGTTGCAGGGGGGGCTGCCTTGGCTATTTCAGCAGGGGGCTATGCTAAGCCCCCTGCTGAAACGTTCATATCATTGCCCAACAACGTCTACAGGTGGGCTCAGTGTGTGCACTGGTCCTGTGGGTAAACTGCAGGTATGAAGACAACAACGGGCCACCTGCTGATGCACTCCCACCAAGCGACGTGGGCCCTAAACTCCCACCTGGTGGATGGCGGGGCAACACTACTGAGGTGGGTGGTGGCTGCCACCATGATTGCAGTATTGGACAGTGGCTGGCGCTCTGTAAGCCTTGTTATCAGAGCTTGTGTGTTTGGGTCTTGAATGTGCAGGTCAACCCCAAGGGTGTACCCGCACTGCCCGACATTGCTGGCGTGCTGAACAAACCACGCTCCCCTGCCGGCTCCGGCAGACCCATTGCAAGCATCAGTGGTGTAGCAGAGGAACTTCCATCCCCACACTCCAGGATGCTGCCAACATTATAGTAGTGCAATTCAGCTTCCGTCAGTGGGCCTGAGTCTCATCATCTATGCCAGTTTATTTGCAAGTCGCAGAAGCATGTCCATTCATCTGCTCAGTAAAAACCTCTCAAGAGTGTCGCAACAAACATCTGCTCAACACCAGTCTGGTGTCTTAGACTCCTGCAACCCATCACCAAGGTTCTCAAGACATGCCAGTCAGCAGGTGTGCAGCAATGACCCTGCAGCTATTGTAGGGGAATGCATGTTGCATGTTTTCTAGATGTGTGCAATGCAAGATGGCTGTCGAATAGTCCTGCGTTGTCCATACATTGTGCAGCGAGCAGCACTGGCATGTCGTCATCAAGGGTTATCAACACACTATGAACAGCAGCTGTAATTAGCCCAAGGCTTGTCCCAGTCATGAAGTACAGTCACATGCTGTTTGTGAAGCCACCATATGGCGAACCTGCTAGGGCACAGCAACAGGAGCGTCCAAATAAGCGCAGGACAGGGATGAGAGACAACAGCATACCAAGCTTTGGGATCACTTACCAAGGCCACCACCCATGATGTTCGGTTTCTGGCTGGGCTGCAGCATGCCACCGCTGCCCATGCCACCGCCACGTAGAAGCTGCGAAGGTGCTCCTCCCGATGCATTGGGTTTGGCCATCTTGCTGTGCCCAAAAGAAGCCATGGCATTCTCTGTGCTGGGGTTCAGCCTCATCTTCCGCTGGGGTGGCCCGCCTGCCCCGGGCATGGCAGACCCTATGCTCATCAACATGTTGTTGCCAGGAGATGACATGCCACTTGCCATCCCTGTTCCTGGAGCAGTCAGCATGCCTCTGCATAGGCAAGGAAAGCAGCAGTGCAATGGTTCTCAAGAGGCAGAGCAAATGTCAACTTGGTAAAGGTGTGCATCCAGCACATCAACTGTAATGCCACACCCACATGCTTGGGCGGCGGTGGTCTCGCCCTGGGTCACTTCCACTGGGATGAAATGCTGGGTAAACTGGAGGTGTGCCAGCTGGCATGTCTGGCAGGTTGAACACCCGCGTGCGCTGATGCACAGTGGTGACCTGCACGTGGGCAAGTGGGGTCTTCAGACACATACATAGGGCGTTGGGCAAAACGTAGCAGCTGCGTTGCTTCTGTAATCCATACCATCTGGCCGTTCCCAGCCATGGAACGGTTGGGGCCCCCTTGAAAGCCAGGTCCCATGTTCATCCCAGAGCTGGTCATCGAGCTTGCCTGATCAAGCTGAGCTTGAACCTGCTGCACCTGGCTCTTCAGCTGTTGCACTTGACTGCGTAGGTGCACAGAGGAGGCTGTGTGTATGCTCTGGCACCACTGACACAGCCAGAAAACGTAAGCATTGCACCATACCTTGATCGCTGCTGATATTTGCTACTGAGCTCCTGGTTCTCAGCGTGCAATTCCTCCTTTTCCCGTGTCAGGGTATTGGCTTTGTTGCGCATCTTCATGGCACAAAGCAAGACAAGGGTCAGACTGTGCCTTACTGCCACACCATATCCTGGTTCTTGGACACTGATGAATTATGTCTCCTACCTTTGAGTAAGCGGCGTGGACCTGTGCAACCTTTGCACTGCACTGCTGATGGAGCATCTCCAATCGCTGCTGCACTGTCCGTTCCCTCTTGTTGGAGGTCACTTCCATTTGCTGGTTCCAGAAGGTGATGGCATTCAGTGCTGTTTGCATTATGACTTCAGGTGTCTGGCCGCACAGTGCCAGCTGCAAGGAGGGTTGTGCTAAACACAGTGAGCCTACTGTCAGGAGCAACGTGCTTTCAGAAGCAGCACTCCCACCCGCTGACCTTGAACTTAGAGGCATTCTGGGCAACTTGCACGCCTTTCACAGTACTGCGCAGGAAGAATGGAGTACTTCGTGTGGATTTTGGAAGCATCCGGCCGCTGTGAGATGGGCTAGGAGGCTGCGGAGCTGATTGATTACCCGGCGCTGAGCGGCCCCTCGCAAACACTGCAGCACTGATTGCTCTCGAGCAGCTTCTGTATACAGCCAGAGCCTATGGTGCAGGAGCCGCGCATTGGTTTGACGCCCGTCCATACCAACAGCTGACAAAGTGGCTGCCGACTTACAGAACAAGTGCAAGCAGGGCGTGCATATGGATTTCACGTCGGGCTCCAGCTGTACCCAGCAAAGGTTGCATTGTAGCTGCATCGCTAGGCTCGCCGAGGCAGTGCTAATGTCGGAATAGTTAACACTGCTTGTCGTAATCAGTCGCCGCTAGTTTCATGCAAAGCTTGGCCGCAGCGCTCAAAGCAGGGTCAAGAAGTTCAGCGACGCCAGTCAGCGCGCAGTCACTCTTTGGTCAACGGTGCAAGCCCTCACGCCCACAACAGGTTGCGCAACAATACGGACCATGGCAGCGCAGCGGGGCAGGTGACCATGGCAGTGCAATGGGGTAGGCGGAAGTGTGCCCCTAGCAGCTCTGAGCACTTTGCTGCTTTGGCAGGCACAGGCAAGACGACCTGAATCATCAATTGCATACAGCCTCAAGGGAGCGGGGCTGGGTTTCAGGCTGGGTGGAGACTGGGCTCCGGAGTCAGGCCTTGCAGTAGCAGCAGCAATAGCTCATGCAGTGGACTCCCCCACATAGGCAAGGGCATAGCTGAACAACGTGAGTTTGTGTTTGACCCAGCAACACAGCTTGGGGTGGGCATTGACCCTGGCGTCACCAAGGCAGTCAGCGCAGCCTCTGGGGTCTGGGATCCGGAGTCAGGCCGGCTAGTAGCTGACAGGCTGGCTCAGTGGAAGCCGACCAAGGGCCAGGTGAAGCAAGCCAGCGGCCTGAACAATGCCCGCCATGACACTGAGCGGTGGCTAGCACCAATCAAGCCCCACCTCCAGCACCTGGCAGCAGCAAGCTCAGCCGGCACCTCGCTGGAGGCCAACCTGAAGCATATCACTGTCACCCTGGCCGCCTGGGACGCGGTGTGGGAGGTGTACCTGGACCCCAAGTGGGCACAGCAGCGGCTGAGGCTGTACGGAGCCCAGGACCGGGCGCTGGAGCAGTTCTTCAAGAAGGTGAGGGTGGGTGGGTGGGAGGGAGGGTAAGGGACTGAGAGGTGGTGGGTTGGGCATGAAATGAAAGAGTAGTTGACTGTGCCATGCTTAACCTGGTGCCACCATGTCAGCCACCATGTGTGCGCCTTGTGTGCATGGCTGCAGTTGGAAGACATGGCGGAGGTGTCCATGGAGCGCCATGGGCGTACCAAGCAGCTGGTGGTGTTCTTTGGCGCAGCTAGCATGGACACCAGGGGAGGGTGGGGTGCTGATGCGGTGCTGCGTGCCTGCTGCAAGGTGGTGTGCAGGCCCAGGGGCGCAGGCCAGCGGCGGGGCAGGGTGGTGTTTGTGGATGAGCACCGCACCACCCGGGTCAGCTCAGCAGTGAATGGCCAACAGCCCATGTGAGGAGGAGCTGGACTATGAGCAGCCCACCAGGCGTGCAAACTGGAAGCCCCCAGCAGGGCGCCTGCTGCGCCCAGCAAGGAGCCAGCGGCGTGACCAGCCAGTGCGGGGCCTGATGTGGTGCCCAGTAGTGGCCCCCCGCAAGCCCCCACAGGCCCCAGGCAGCAGCCAGGCAGCCACACAGGCATCAGCCTCAGATCCAGGTCCCAGCACTCCCCCGCCAGCCAAGCGCAGCAAGCGCACCAAGGCTGAGCCTGCAGCTGAGCCCACCCAGCCCACCAAGGGCAAAGGCAAGGGCAGGGGCAAGGCAGCCAAGGCAAAGCCAGCACCGCAGCCAGGCAGGTGGCTGGACAGGGACTGCAATGCAGCTCTGAACATGCAGCGCATTGGGGAGAGCAGGTGGCGGCCGCTGGAGCTGTGCTACTGGCCAGACCAGGGAGCTCTGCCAGCCAAGGGCAAGGAATACCCTGGCCTGGGGTACAAGCGGCTGCGAGACAAGCCACCAAAGGCCCAGCAGCAGCAGCAGCAGCCTGCTGCGGCCCAGTAGTGTGCCCCCCTTTGATGAACTGTCATCAGCTTACAATCAGCGCATGCTTTTAATGCCAACTCTACACTGTAGCCCTCGCAGTCTGGCAATAGTGTAGGTGGTAGGCACTCACGCACCATGTCCATGTGCATTGGTTATACTCCACACAGCTCATTAACACCATCTGTTTTGGCCACTATTGCCCAGTAGTAGTCCCTAGTGGTCCAGCTCAGATGGAGGCCTTAGTGGGGGACAAGGGGGCTGAGATGTGGCTCTCTGTAATGTAGTCGCCTCTGTAATGAGAAAACTACTAAGATCCCTATGCCATCCTGGGCCTATGGGCACTGAGCTGCGCTGGTTCATGTCCTCTGAGAGTCACTCTAAGAGCCGCAGAGTTAGTTGGACCCCGTAGACACCGCAAGGGTCAAGGCACCAGCCTGCCCGCCTCCTTGGCCTGCTAACCCCTACCTGCTGCTCTGGAGTACCTTTGCCAGGAACAGGGACACCAATGCTCATGCCATCCTGAGGTGCCCCTGAGCCGCCAGGTGGCAGTGCCGCGCTTTTTCACGGATGTCTGGAGCATTTCACGGATGGCACCGTCGCACATTCGGCCTCTCCCCCGCTTCGTCGCGTCGCTTCGCAGTACGTTGCAGTTAGTGTTGCGCACATAGCATCGAATGCAGGCATCCTCTTCACAAAGCAATGCCCTAACGTGCATCTCCATCCTCGTGTGCATTACCACGCCGAGCGTGCCATCACACCATGCGAAAGCTGGGGCGAGGCAAATCCACGGCCAATAAAACTACCGCGATGGCCTCCGTCGCTCTGCAAAATGTTTCTGAGGCAGCTGCGGAGGCCATCCGGGTCTGCTTGTCCTCCGGGCTGTTCCCCGGCGTGAGCCCTGAACCTTGCATCGCGCGTTTGCGCTCGGGCTTAGCCAGCGGGGCAGTCGCGAGCGGCTCCGATGTTATAGCGCTGCTGCCTGAAGCCGTGGCGCAGCACAGGTCAGATGCCCCTTAACACATCAACTGCTGCGCGCCAGCAGCAGCAGCAGCACCAGAATCAGTCTCAACACTTGCAGCAGCATCGCTTGCCTGCCTGCCTGCCTGCTGCTTGCACTTCTTCCTCGCCATCTGACCACAGCCCGCAGCACCCGCTGCTGCCCCTGTTTGTCCATGCGGAGGCAGTGAGGCGGGCCAGCCAGGACTGGCTGATGGACAGCGAGCAGGGCCCCGGCGGGGCGGGCGGGCCACCGCCCACCCACCCAAGCACTGCCGCCCCTGCCGACCAGCCTGCCCCCAGCAACCCCCTGGTGCGGCCCCCCCCTCACCTCCCAGCTGCACTGCCTCTGGGTATAGCACCCCCAGGGCAGGGCCCCCCCAGGGCAGGACCCCCCCCGGGCAGGGCCCCTGGTCAGATGGGGCAGGGGCTCAGGCCTGAGTGTCAGGGGCGGAGGAGGGCAAGGAGTGTGAGAGGGGGCAAGGAGCGTGGAGCCAAGGGGTGGGGGTGTGAGGACAGCAGCAGCAGGCCAGTGGGGGACCCGAGTGGCGGCCTGGGCCACCTAGATGCTGCCAGCACTGCTGGGCTACTCCTTGCGCTCAGGATGTGGGGTCGGTAACATTCCTGCAAGAATGTATGCAGCTGTGCACCTTTTTTGGTGACGCTATTCACATATTATTGCCGCAGCATAGCTATGCCCAGGCATGATGTTGCTGACCAGATCAGGCGGCTCCTGCTGCTACATTCCCCCTCCCCCCCACCTTGTGGCGCCCCCCCGCCCTCTCCCCCCTCCCCCTCCCCCCCTGGTGACGCGCAGGTGGGTCTGAGCCCTGCAGCTCAGGGCGACTGGCTGCTGGCGGAGCTGAAGGAGGTTGAGGGCATGCGGGCGCAGCTGCGCAAGTTTGCCGACAAGCTTGGCCCGGAGGTGCTGTGGGAGGTGCTGCAGGTGAGGGCTGTGGGCAGCACCCCCGGGTGGAAACCCTAGACAAAAACCCTGCATCAAAACACCAGCCTGCCCTGCCCTGCCCTGCTCTGATTGCAGCAGTGAGGTGTGAGGTGTGGGGTGTGAAGTGTGAGGTGTGGTGCTGCAGGACACCACGCGCAACATGGCCGAGCGCACTGTCTTGGCCTTGACAGCGGACGGCAGCCGCCTGCGCACCGCAGGGGGGGTGTTCTTGCAGCTGATGAAGCCCAAGTGAGCCCACCCCCCACCTCACCCCTACACCCCCCCACCCCCCCACACCCCCACACCCCACACCCTGCCCCCCCCAAACCACCCCCTACCCTGTTTCCCCCTGCCCAGTCCACCCAGTCCTGGCCCTCACCGCCTGGCCCCTCCTCTCCCCCTGCTGCCCCGCAGGCTTGCAGCCAAGACCAAGCGCAGCCAGGCAGACCAGGTGCCGGACTTTGAGCTGCGGCCCTACCAGCAGCGGGCGGTGCAGCGCATCACGGCAGAGGGCGGCAACTGGGTGGTGTCAGCGCCCACCAACACCGGCAAGACGGCCATCTTCATAGAGGCTGCGCGGTGAGCAGCAGGGGCCGCAGGGGGGAGGGGGAGGCCATGGGCCTGGGTGGGGCTGTGGGGGGGGAGGCAAGGCAGGACACGACACTCCCTCCTCACCTGGCCAAACCTGCTGCCACTTACCCCCAGTAGCGGGCCATAGCTGCTGCTCTCCCCCCTACCCTGCTGCCCCTACCTGTTGCCCCCCCCCCCCCCTACCCTGCTGCCCCAAGCTGCTAACCCCCCCTGCTCTGCTGCCCCTCCCACCCACCCTGCTGCCCCAGGCTGCTGCTGGCGAAGCAGGCGTCGGCCAAGGTGGTGGTGCTGGTGCCCACTGTGGCCCTGACCTCCCAGCAGTGCACGGCCTTTGAGAAGGCGGGCTTCAGGGGGGCGCTGGCGCCGCTGCCGGGCAAGGTGCAAGACGCCAGCGCCCCCGCTGTGGACTGGTTCTGCGGGGACAAGCCGCTCACACCTGCCCACTGGCTGCAGGAACTCAGCAGGTGGTCAGGGGCGGGGGGGAGGGTCCGGGGGAGGGAGGGGAGGGCTGGGGGAGGGAGAGAGGGGCAGCGGCAGCAGGAGCAGGAGCAGGAGCAGGAGCAGGAGCAGGAGCAGGAGCAGGAGCAGGAGCAGGAGCAGGAGCAGGAGCAGGCAGGGGGGCAGGGAGTTGTAGAGAGGGGCAGCGGCAAAGCAGTGCAGCAGCAAAGCACAGGTGCTCCACCCGGCCCTGCTGCAGGCTGAGTGTGGTGGTGCTGGAGTCCCAAAGCTTCCTCAACCTGCTGGACAAGGGCGCGGCCCGCATGCAGCACATCCACATGCTGGTGGGGGCCAGGGGTGTGACGGGTGTGAGGGGTGGGGTCATAGCCACAACGTCTGCCTGCCTCACCTGCCTGAGGGGTGGGTAGAGTGAGGGGTGGGTAGAGCGAGGGGTGGGTAGAGTGAGGGGTGGGTAGAGTGAGGGGTGGGCAGAGTGAAGGGTGTGTAGAGTGAGGGGTGTGTAGAGCGAGGGGTGGGTAGAGTGAGGGGTGACCCATGCTGCTCCAGGTGCTGGACGAGTGTCATCACACTGACAAGGAGCACCCCTACATGCGGGTGATGGCGCACCACAGCGCTGCGGCGCGGCAGGGGGGGCCTGTGCCGCAGGTGCTGGGCTTCTCAGCCTCGCCTGTGAATGGCAGAACCGAGGTACAGGGACCCGGGAGGGCAGGGGGGCAGGGGGAGGGGGGGGGGAAGGAAAGAAAGAAAGAAAGAAAGAAAGAAAGATAGATAGATAGATAGATAGATAGATAGATAGATAGATAGATAGATAGATAGATAGATAGATAGATAGATAGATAGATAGATAGATAGATAGATAGATAGATAGATAGATAGATAGATAGATAGATAGATAGATAGATAGATAGATAGATAGATAGATAGATAGATAGATAGATAGATAGATAGATAGATAGATAGATAGATAGATAGATAGATAGATAGATAGATAGATAGATAGATAGATAGATAGATAGATAGATAGATAGATAGATAGATAGATAGATAGATAGATAGATAGATAGATAGATAGATAGATAGATAGATAGATAGATAGATAGATAGATAGATAGATAGATAGATAGATAGATAGATAGATAGATAGATAGATAGATAGATAGATAGATAGATAGATAGATAGATAGATAGATAGATAGATAGATAGATAGATAGATAGATAGATAGATAGATAGATAGATAGATAGATAGATAGATAGATAGATAGATAGATAGATAGATAGATAGATAGATAGATAGATAGATAGATAGATAGATAGATAGATAGATAGATAGATAGATAGATAGATAGATAGATAGATAGATAGATAGATAGATAGATAGATAGATAGATAGATAGATAGATAGATAGATAGATAGATAGATAGATAGATAGATAGATAGATAGATAGATAGATAGATAGATAGATAGATAGATAGATAGATAGATAGATAGATAGATAGATAAATAGATAGAAAGAAATAAAGAAATTTGTGCAAAGCGTTCGCCTGCGTGACAGGGCCAAATTTGCCCCAACGAGTTCGCCCCTTCACCCCAGAGCACATTTCTGCGTCTGGCCAGGTTCGAACCCGCGACCTTGGCATTCGCCGAAACTTGAGCCGGGGGGGGGCCGACCCCTATTCATGCGGGATGGGAGGGGGCAGAATGGAGGGGATGCAGGGGCCGTGGGGGAGGAGGAGGTAAATTGTTTCAAGATGCCGCCCCCCCCCCCTCTCTGCTAGGACTTTCTATTCTCACAAGAACAACTATGTAGAGTACGGCCAGCATTCACTGGCGCACATACAGGGAGGAGCCTTGCGCCCCCTATCCCCCATCACCCAAGGGAGGAGCTAGCGTCCCCTATCCTCACCTGCTGCTGCTGCAGGTGGAGGTGCGTTTGAAGCTGCAGCGGCTGCTGAGTACACTGAACGCGCAGGTCCATGTGGTGGCGGAGGACGACCAGCTGGTGCAGGAGGTGAGGTGTGTGGGGGGGGTGCACTGGGGGGGGGGGGGGGGAGGCGACCGGGGCTGTGAGAGGCAGGGAGAGACATAGGCAGGGGAATGCTGGCGGCTGAGGGGGGGCTGGGGCAGGGGAGGAAGCCAGGCAAGGGGGTCAAGGGAGTCACCCGGTGGCCTGGTAGTGAGTGTGGGGGGGAGGAGGAGGCGGCAGGGGGGAGGGCAGGGGATGGGGAAGGGGCCTAAGCCAGAGGCTTAGAGGCTCCCTGCAAGATTTAAATGTTACCCTGTGACCAGGCAACATACTTGTTGCATGGCCCCAACACCAACAATGCCCTCGGCGCTGCAATGGCCCCCCCCCCACCCCCAGGTGGAGCCATTTCAGCTCTCGAAGTAGTGGCAAGCACTAACAGACACACTTGTTTCTGTGCTCCACTTACTCGGAAGATATGTCAGCGCCCACCTCCTTCTCCCTGGATGCCATTTGCAGTGAATTAGCAGTGTGAGCAGAGAGTGTGATGGCCGCCCCTGCCTGAACACTTGCTGCTGGGTGGCAGTTTACTGGTTAGATATGTCAACTACCCCCCCCCCCCCCCCTCACCCTGGATGCTGACCCCTGGATGCTGGCAGGGGGCAGCGTGGCCATCAGGGTCAGGGCGTGGTGGTTGGCCAGGGGGCAGGTGGCAGGGGGCAGCAGGGGGCAGGCAGCAGGGGGCAGGTGGCAGGCAGCAGGTGGCAGGTGGCAGCGGCATGCGCTGTGCTGGTGGTCATCATGGCCATGGGCTCTCAAGGCGGCCCCCCTCCCCAACCATCACGCCTGAATTAGCAGTGTGGGCGGTGCCGGCAGCCGCTGCCTGAGCCATGCAGCCGCTGCCTGGCTGTGCAGCCGTGAGGTCATCCCTAACCCTAACCCTAACCCTACCCCGAGGCGATCAGGCCCATGTCGGCTGCAGGTTGCGCCCCCTCCTGAACAAGACGTTGAACACCTGGAGTGCCGGCCCCTGGACTTGAACTTGCAGCTGTGGCTGCATGACGTCATGTTCAGCATGGCAGCCGACATCGGTAGGCAGTGGACCCAGCATCGACCCATGGGGTGATGTTTACCTACATCACATGCACCAAGCACCGCTCAGTGCTGTTGAAGGAATATGCCTGCCTTGCCGATGCAAATGGTGTTCATTATATAGTCTTGTTTGTTTGGCAATGAAATAATAAAGCAATGCAGTGATTAGGCAATGCAATAATGAAGCAATGCCGTAATTGAACAATATATGACTAGGCGATGCTGTCCTCCCAAGCAATGCCATGCCATGCCATGCCAAACTGCCCTGCCAACAAAGACAGACAATACGCTTGATAACAATAACAATAATACCATAGTGATACCATAGTGATACGCCTCGTCAATTCGTCACCAAATTGTATCACCAATTGTTTGAGCATGAGATTGTTTCACCAAATCAGCGTATTACCAACAAGGTGTAAAGGTATCACTACGGTAACAAAAGGCGCAAAGGTTGTAGGCGCAAAGATTGCAGGCACCACTGAGTCAGGCTGTGGCACCACCGACACGCTGCAAGTACCTTACAGTTTTAGACCTGAACTGTGTGACCTGCATGCAGCTAGCGAGGCAGTGTGACCTGTGTGACCCATGTGACCCATGTGACCCGTGTGGCCTGTGTGGCCTGTGTGACCCGTGTGACCTGTGTGGCCTGCATTGCAGAGGCTGCTGTGCGTGTGGTGCTGGACGCGCCCTCCTGCTCCCCCAGCGCCCGCCTGGAGCTGGAGGCGCTTTGCTGCTGCCTGCCCTGCAGGGGCCTGGGCACTGAGCACGCTTACAACATGCTCTGCAGGTGAGGGGGAAGGGGGCGGGGGGCGGGGGGCGGGGGGCGGGGGGTGGGGCAGGGCGACCTGCATGCCCCCCCTGCTCAGTTCCTGCTGCGGAGGCGGCTGGCGGCTGGCTGACTGCCGTTTGCTGTCCAGATGACCACAATAGACCCCTCTATGGCCCCCCTACCCCCTGCTGCCTCCTCCCCCCTGCTGCCCCCTGCTGCTGTGCCCCAGCCTTGTGCCCCATGCCCTGCAGTTGGATGCGCAAGGCGTTTGAGGTGGCCCGCTGCCGCCGCCTGCTGCGTCTGGGCACCTGCCTGATGCTGCTGGAGGTCAGGCCAGGGGGGAGGCAGGACAGCCGTCAGAGCAAAGGGGGCCTAGGCATGGGGGCTGGGGGGCTGGGGGGCAGGGGGGCAGGGGGGCAGGGGGGCAGGGGGGCTGGGTGGGGACCACTGTGGTGCTGTACATGGCATGGGGGTCGCATGGCCTTAAGAGCAGGCTAAAAAATTTGTCCATTTGTCCATGTGCATGTGTCCATGTGCATGTTTGTCCCTTGTCCCAGCAAACCGCAGCAGGGGTAAAGGTCAAGGTAAAGGACATGCCGCTGTGAAGTTGTTCTGCTGGGGGGCTGGAGGGCAGGGGGGCAGGGGGGCCGCTGTGAAGTTGTACATATCATTGGAGCTGAAACCTCGCCCTCCCCAACCCCCTGTCCTTATTGGGCTTGAAACCTAATCCTATCCAATATGATAGGCTCTATGCCCGCCCCTAACCCTTCAGCAACTACTCCAAGCCAACCGCCATACGTGTGTGTGTTGAGAGTGTGAGAGTGAGTGTGACATCCCCACCCTCTCCCCCCCCTTCCCCTGCAGCTGCTGCGGCGTGCCGACGGCCTGGCCTACGATATGGGCTATGAGTGCGGGCTGCAGTTCCTGGCCCAGCGCTGCCTGGAGCTGGCCCACCGCTGCAAGTCAGCCCCGCCCAGGTGCGCCCAGGCAGACCCTACCCTACCCATGCGGCTGCCAGCATGGGGCTGCCAGCATGGGGCTGCCAGCATGGGGCTGCCAGCATGGGGCTGCCAGCATGGGGCTGCCAGCATGGGGCTGCCAGCATGGGGCTGCCAGCATGGGGCTGCCAGCATGGGGCTGCCAGCATGGGGCTGCCAGCATGGGGCTGCCAGCATGGGGCTGCCAGCATGGGGCTGCCAGCATGGGGCTGCCAGCATGGGGCTGCCAGCATGGGGCTGCCAGCATGGGGCTGCCAGCATGGGGCTGCCAGCATGGGGCTGCCAGCATGGGGCTGCCAGCATGGGGCTGCCAGCATGGGGCTGCCAGCATGGGGCTGCCAGCATGGGGCTGCCAGCATGGGGCTGCCAGCATGGGGCTGCCAGCATGGGGCTGCCAGCATGGGGCTGCCAGCATGGGGCTGCCAGCATGGGGCTGCCAGCATGGGGCTGCCAGCATGGGGCTGCCAGCATGGGGCTGCCAGCATGGGGCTGCCAGCATGGGGCTGCCAGCATGGCCACCTACGGCTGTGCAGCACACACTTTACCAAGTGTGATAACCAAGTGTGCCATGTGATCACCCAGGCCTGGTGAGAAGTCAAGAGGGTCCCATGTGATCCCATGTGATGCCATGAGGTCCCATGTGGTCCCATGTGGCAGCGCTGTGATCCCCAACCGCCTGCTCTGCAGCTTGTAGTGTCATACGCCCACCATGTGCCCCCCATGCGCCCCCCTGCCCTCTCCCCCCCTTCCTTCCCCCCTGGGCCCACATCGCCTGTTTAGGAGCGCTGGCGCTGCCGCCACTGACCCGGGCACTCTAGATCAATGGCTGTTCGGCGACACCCCCCCCACCCCCCACCCCCCGACCCAGCCCCCAGCCGTGGACCCCCCCCCCTCAGGCTCCTCCTCCCCCGCAAAGCGCAAGCGGGAGGACGACACGGCGGATGCTCAGCTGCAAGCGCTCAGGCAGCAGGTGGCCGCCGCCCCCCTGCCGGCCTCCCTGCCCCGGCCAGGGACAGCTGGGCTGCTGCCGGGGTCCTGCCCGGACATCCACCTTCACGCCCCCCAGCTGTGCCGGCAGCTGATTGGGGTGCTGGGGGAGTGGGGGGGGCGCGATGACGTCCACCTGGGCCCTACACCGCTATGCGGATTATGGCGAGCAGCAGGGGGGGGGGGGAGGGGGCAGGCAGGCGCGGGGGGGGGCGCAGGGCCCTGGTGGGGGGGGCAGCGGGGGAGATGGTTGCGGCAGCGCTTGCACCCCTGATGCCATGTGGACTAGCCCCCCCCCCCTCCTCCTACCCCAAGCTCTGGGCACTGGTCAGCTTCCTGAGGAAGTACAGGTGGGTGGGGGGGGCAGTTGGGGCAGTTGGGGCTGTTGGGCAGTTGAAATGGTTGGGATGTCTTAGGCGGCTGCGACAGCAGTTGGGCAGTTGGGGTGGTTGGGGCAGTTAGGGCATGCGGCACAGTCAGGTGGGCCGGGCGGGTAGCAGGGGAAGGAGGGTTCAGAAGAGCAGTGTGGGTCATGGCTCTCTGTGGTGTGATGTGGAGGCAGCAGCAGGGGCAAACCGTAGGCCTTGTTGCCCTGCTGGGGGGCGGGCGCAGTGTGTGGGCCTGCAGGAGGCTGGGGGCCCCCCCTGGCCCAGTGTCCTGCTGACCAGCGGCCCATGCCCCCGTGCGTGCTACCTGCCTCTGCCTCTGCCTCTGCCTCTACCTCTGCCTCTGCCTCAGCCTCTAGTGGCCGCCACCAGCACCGCATACTCTGGCTGTGATGCTTTGCACCTGGGTTCAGGAAACGACCACAGTTCCACGGCATCATCTTTTGCAGCACTCGCCAGGCAAGGGGCTGGGAGGGGCGAACGCTGCGTAGCATGGGGGTGGCAGAGTAGTACGGAGTTGGCAGAGGCTGCCCCCCCCCGCCCCCGCCCCCGCCCCCGCCCCCGACCCCGACCCCGACCCCGACCCCGACCCCGACCCCGACCCCGACCCCGACCCCAACCCCGACCCCGACCCCGACCCCGACCCCGACCCCGACCCCGACCCCGACCCCGACCCCGACCCCGACCCCGACCCCGACCCCGACCCCGACCCCGACCCCGACCCCGACCCCGACCCCGACCCCCGACCCCGCCTCCCCCATCCCCCGTCCCCCATGCCCCATCTCCTGGATGCAGGGTGCCCACTTCCTGGCTGAGGCCCTGCGCACAGCTGCAGCCCGCCCCCCTGGCGCCCAGCCCGGCAGCCAGCCGCTGCTGGGGTTCGTGGAGGAGGTGGCTCTGCTGGTGGGGCACGGCGTGGGCGCAGACGACAAGGTAGGCAGAGGGCAGTGGCTGGGCAAGGTCGATGGGGTCAGGGTGGGCGGCGGGGGGAGTAGCCAGGTGAGGTGTGGTGCGTGGGAGAGCTGGCAGGTCTGAAAGGGATGGTCCACTTCCCAGCTTGAGGGCAAGGAGCCTAGTGGGTGAGCACTGCTGCCCCTCATGAGCCTGACCGGCTTCCGGAATGCCAGCCTGCTGGTTTCCCTCTGCTGGCAGCCGGCCCCTCGAGGTGTCAGGCCCCAGGTCACTCTAGGGGTCGGGGGTGTAAGGGCTGCAGGGGTGTAGGGGCTGGCTGCAACCAAAGCTCTGGCACCTAAGGAGCAAGCTCAGCAACTGTCTCAAAACACTGGCTAAGGGGCCAGGCCAGACATAGGCCTCACTCCAGACATGGGGCTGTGAGTGTGACACACAGCTGCAATGTGTGACGTGGGGCCGTGAGTCATGTGGCGTGGTGTGCGGAGCAGGGCCGGCGCATGCCCTGGGAGGTGCTGGGCTCAGGCCAGCTGTACTCGGAGGGGCTGGCGGGGCGCGGGATGACGGCCCAGCAGCAGCAGAACGTGCTCAAGGCCTTCAAGGTGAGCGGCAGGGGGCAGGGGGCAAGGGGGCAGGGGGCAGGGGGCAGGGGGCAGGGGGCCCGGCCTACCTGACTCAGCCCTCCTGGTGCTGCCAGGTGCCCGGGCGGCGGCTGCTGGTGGCCACCAATGCCGCTGAGGAGGGCCTAGACGTGCCCTGCTGCGAGTTCGTGGTGCGCTTCTCCCCCCCAAGCACCGGCATCCAGCTGCTGCAGGGCAGGGGGCGTGCGCGCAAGCTGGGCGCGCTGTACCACTGCTTGCTGCAGGTGCGGTCCTACCCCCCTGTGTTGGAGTGCGGGGGGAAGGGAAGGGAAGGGGGGAGGGGAGGGCGAGCTAACTCCAACCAACTCCTGCCTCCACCTTCCTCCCCAGACCCCCTGCCCGCACCCCCACCTTCCTCCCCAGACCCCCTGCCCGCACCCCCACCTTCCTCCCCAGACCCCCTGCCCGCACCCCCACCCCCCTTACCCCCCCACGCGGCCCTGGCGGTGAGGCTTGCTGCAGGCACCCCACGGTGGGCCCCAGCTGCATGGGGGTGCGGACAACAAGATGCACAAGAAGAGCCTGGCGGAGGAGGCCGCCCTCAGGAGCGTGTTGCGCAGCATGGCCGAATAGGGCCGTGGCCTGCAAGAGCAGCAGGGGCCAGCTAGGGGCCAGCTGAGGGGAAGGTGGGGGGGCAGTGGCTGGGTGTGCTTGGGTTTGGGCTGGGTGAGGGGTCCGGGGTGCGGATGGTGATGTTAGCCTGTAGCTTGCTTGTGGCAGAATAGGTTCAAGTTGAATGCGGTGGGGCTCATCCCCGTGCCTAGATAAGAATGAGAGTGAGTTGAGTCAGCTGTGTAGGTCAATTTATGGGTTATCGCCGGCACTCGAGTAGTGGACCAGCAGGTATCAAGATCCTAGACACCAATGTCTCCTAAAAAAACGTCTCACGCTATACATTGCAATTTACAATGCATGGACGGTTTCGGACTTTGCTCCGGCTGTGGCCGGTGATGGGTAATACGTGTATCGATACAGGAAATACAAGAAAATACACGGGAAAACGCGTATTTTCTGTATCGATACAATACAACGATACAGAGGCTACATGTCACGGAAACACGTCATGGAAAGAAGCAGCTAGGAGCAGCGCAGCCAGTCCCGCAGCCTGTCCTTGATGGCTGGGCAGGACGGCGACGGCGGAAAGTCAGGGCCTCCCAACTCTGATGTTCTTGCATGCAAAACCGGCACATACGACCGACTGCTCCGGGAGCAGGCCGGTGGCTTTAGCCCCGCGCGGCATGGCTTTAGCGCGGACTCTAGTTGTGGCAGCAACCAGCAGCTGCTTCAAAGGCATCCACGCAACTTGCCGGCCGGCACTTGTACTCTTTAATACGATACGTGTATTTTTGTATTATACATCATACATATTATCGGTATCGATACACGTATCTTGTATTACCCATCACAGGCTGTGGCAGCTCGACACACGGCGCCTCGTGGTCAGCTTTCGCTTAGCGCGGCAGTGTATTGCACTTACATGGCCAAGAAGCTGGCATTGAAACCTAGATCTTCATAAGAAGAGGCCTCTGAAGCATCCTACTGAAACCTACATGAAAATCCTAGAATTCTAGAAAATCCTCAGTTCCCATGCACCCCCCGGCATGCTTGCAATGCTTGCGCTGATCCGGCATCCGTGCTTAAGCAGCAAAGCATCAACGCGTTCGTACACGGACCGAGATGCTGCGCACATGGGCAGTGTCCAGGGTTTTACTCTTTTTCGGGGCGTTGATGGGGCTTGCGAGTTGTGCCATCGAACCGTTCAGCTTGTCGGACGTGCAATTGGGCGAGCAGACGCTGCAAAGCTTGCACCACAAGCTGAACCTGGACTACCTGCTGAACGTCTTGCAGCCAGACCGCCTTCTGTGGACCTTCCGTCGCAATGCAGGCGCGTTGCAATGCAGCGCACTCTAGAGCCTTGCGCGCCCTACAGCCCGGAGCGTGCCGCTGCTCCGGCCTGTCACTCCGCCCCCCTCCTCTCGCCTCCCTCCACGCACTACCACCTGCCGCGCAGGCCTGCCGACGGTTGGTAGGCCGTACGAGGGTACGTGGGAGGTGGGTGAATCAGTTGGTTCCCAGTGCTGCTGCCTGCTCCTCTCCCCCCACCCACCCACCCTGACCCCTCCCCCCTCAGACCCCTCCCTCATCCTGCTCCTCCCCCCCTACCCCCACCCCTCCCCCTTTCTCTACCGCGCCCCCTTCACCGACACACTAACCCCCCTCCCACCGCCTCCCCCTGACCAGCCCCCCCCCCCTGACCAGACCTCCCCCTGACCAGCCCACTCCTGGGGGCCCTGGCCCTGGGCTGCTGGTGGCGCAGGATGAGAACTGTGAGGTGCGCGGCCAGTTCATGGGCCACTACCTCACCGCCCTCACTCAGCTCTGGCTCGTCACAGGTGCGCCCTAGGGGGGGGGGGGGGGCAGCCACCCACAGCAGCACCAGCGCCACCAGGCATGGTCCGCCTGCCTGCCTGCCTGCCCACCATCGCCCTCTGTTCCCCCCTGTCCCTCTGATAGCCCTCCCAATGTGCCAGCTCTGTGCCGTGCCCCCCCCCCCCCCCAACTTGAGCTGCCGTGGGCCCCCCCCTTGGGTCCCCCCCTTGGGTCCCCCCCCCCCCTACCCCTGCCCCTGCCCCCTGCCCCCTCCCTTGGGTCCTCCCCCCCCTACCCCTGCCCCTGCCCCTGCCCCCTGCCCCCCCCCCCTTGGGTCTGCCCCCCAGGTGATGCGGCGGTGCGGGCACGTGTCCACCAGCTGGTGGGGGAGCTGGCGGCGGTGCAGGCGGCCCTGGGGGGGGGCTACCTGTCAGCCTTCCCTGCCGAACACTTTGACCGGCTGCAGGCATTGCGCCCTGTGGGTCCCCCCTCCCCCTCCCCCTCCCCCTCCCCCTCCCCCTCCCCCTCCCCCTCCCCCTCCCCCTCCCCCTCCCCCTCCCCCTCCCCCTCCCCCTCCCCCTCCCCCTCCCCCTCCCCTCCCCTCCCCCTCCCCCCTCCCCCTCCCCCTCCCCCTCCCCCTCCCCCTCCCCCTCCCCCTCCCCCTCCCCCTCCCCCTCCCTCTGCTGCCGCACCACTGCCGCCGCTGCTGTCACGGCCGTTCCTGGCCGCTGTCGCTGCCCCTCCCATCCCGCTGCTGCCATGCTGCTGCTGTGGCTGCGGCTGCTGCTGCTGCTGCCGCTCCTGCGGCTGCTGCTGCTGCTGCCTGTTCCTGGCCCTGGCCCTTCCTGCTGCTGCTTGTTCAGGTCGCTGCTGCTGCTGCTGCTGCTGCTGCTGCTGCTCATCATCCGCCCCCGCTCTTGCCTGCTGCCGGCCTGACCCCTGGGCTGCAGGTGTGGGCGCCCTACTACGTCATCCACAAGCTGCTGGCGGGGCTGCTGGATGCGGGGGAGCATGCGGGCAGCAGCCAGGCCATGGCCGTGGCCCAGGACCTAGCCGCCTACTTCCTGCGCCGCATTGACCTCACACTCAAGGTGAAGCGCACAGGCAGGGCAAGGGCGATGGGGGGTGAGGGGTGGCAGGGGGGCCAGGGCGATGGGGGGTAAGGGGGGGGAGGCAGGGGGTGGGAGGTGGTGGCTGTCGACCCCTGGGGTGGGTGGGAGGGGCGGGTGCTGCAGTGTGT
>JASKMD010000008.1:19464754-19631645 GCA_030144725.1 Haematococcus lacustris | reverse complement strand
CCTCCCCCTCCCCCTCTCCCACTCCCCCTCCCTCCCCCTCCCCTCTCCCTCCTCCCCCTCCCCCTCCCCCCTCTACCCTCTCCCCCTCCCCCTCCCCCTCCCCCTCTCCCCTCCTCCCCTCCCCCTCCCCCTCCCCCTCCCCCTCCCTCTCCCCCTCCCCCTCCCCCTCCCCCTCCCCCTCCCCCTCCCCCTCCTCCCCTCCCCCTCCCTCCTCCCCCTCCCCCCCCCCCTCCCCCTCCCCCTCCCCCTCCCCCTCCCCATCTCCCCCTCCCCCTCCCCTCCCCCTCCCCTCCCCCTCCCCCTCCCCCTCCCCCTCCCCTCCCCCTCACCCCTCCCCCTCCCCCTCCCCCCCAGGTACGCAGGGTACCTTACACCACCCATGGTGAGCTGCAGGTGAACAGCCAAGACTGGTCGGACTGCCCAGGTGCCCCTCAGCCTGCCTCCTACTGCAACATCACACGGTAAGCTGCAGCCCAGCTCTCGACGTCCCCCCGCTTAGCCCTCAGCAGTGACTGTCTGGCCTGCTCTTTAGTTCCAGGTGCTGCGTCAGCTGCACGCACAGGCACCATGAGCACGCCGCCGCCGCCGCCGCCGCTCAAGCGGCGCCTAGCCGGCTATCGCACTGCCTGCTGCTGCTGCTGCTGCTGCTGCTGCTGCTGCTGCTGGCACATCGCCATGAGGAGCAGGCGCTGGCAGCGCGGGGGATGTGCTGCGCCTGTCCCTGCCCATGTCCTGGGCGCTGCAGCCGTTGGCCGAGTCGAGGCCTCAGTTCAATGGGCTGCAGGCGGTCATGATGGGGCCCTACCTCTTGGCGGGTGGGACCCTGGCCTGGGCAGAGGCAGAGAGTCGAGGGGGTGGCTGGCCTGGGCAGGGCCAGACAGGGTTGCTCTGTAGGGGGCTGAGGGGGCTGAGGGGGCTGAGGGGGGCTGAGGGGGAGGGGGGAGGGTGGGGGGGCTGAGGGGGAGGGGGCAGGCGGCAGTTGCAGCAGCAGCCTGTAGGTCCATCTGGGTGGGATGGGGGGAGGGGGGGGTGGGGGGGCAGTAGGGGGCTTGGGGGGGAGGCAGGCAGGCAGTAGAGCAGCGGAGGGAAGGTGGAGGTGCTGGGGCGGTGGGGACAGCTGGCAGGGCCTGAACAGGCCATGGGGGCACATGAAGGGGCAGCCTACAGCTAGCGGCAAGGGTTGACAAAGCACACAGCAGTTGCTTTGGCAGCAGTAGCCGCCCCCCCTCCTACCCAGCCTCCCCTACCGCTGGCTGTCGCTGTGGCCAGGGCTCACGCACGCTGGCCGTCACCTGGCCCTGCCCCTGGGGGGAGGTGGGCTGCCAGCGCATGTTTCCCACCCTGATGAGGGCAGCAGCCTGGTATCACTGCAGGTGGGGGGTGGGGGGCGGGGTGCGTGGGCAGGTAAATGGGTGGGTGGGGGGCAGGGGGCAGGGTGCGGGGGGGGCCAGGGCCGGGGGGCGGGCAGGGCAGGGTGGGGCGGGGGGGCGTATCAGCATGTCATTGCAGGGTGGGGGGTGGGCTGGGTGCGTGAACTGGGCTGGGTGGGGGGGCAGGGGGGTGGGGGGCGGGGGGGGCGGGCAGGGCAGGGTGGGGCGGGGGGGTGCATCAGCATGTCCTGCCTCTCGGAGCCATTGCTGCGCCTTACAGTGCTGAGGTCTGGCTGCAGGCCGGGTGGGATGCGGTGCTGTTCATACGCCACGACCTGAACCTGCTGCACGTGTCCGAGGTGGAGGACAATGGCGACGCCATGGACGCAACTTTCAAGTAAGGGACCCCTGACCCCTGACCCCTGACCCCTGACCCCTGACCCCTGACCCCTGACCCCTGACCCCTGACCCTCCCTGGCCAGGCTGGTTTCTGGCTGCCAGTACAGTGACCTCCACACGGCACGCTCCACCCAGCAGGGGCAGCAGGCGCAGCAGCAAGCCTCAGCACGCCAGGCTGGCCGCATCGGTGCTCCTGCTGCTGAAGTGGAGGAGCACACTGGGGGAGGGGGCCAGGCAGAGGCAGCAGCAGAGGCTTGGGAGGGCCAGGCTGACGCCAGCAGAGTGCCGGACATCTCAACAGATTGGAGAGGAGGAGCAGCTCAGGAGCGGCAGCCCAAGATGGTGACCCTGGAAGCCATGAACTATCCAGGTCTGAGACCCCCGCCCCCGCCCTCCCCCACCCCCCCCAAGTATGCCTCTTCACCCTCGCTGCCACCTCCCTCTTCCACCAACCCCCCCCCCTGCTGCTCCCCCTCCCCCCTGCTGCTCCCCCCTCCCCCCTGCTGCTGCCCCTGCAGGCTACTTTGTGAGTTTTGACCCGGAGCTGACGTTGGGCCTGGACCAGCCAGACGGCTCCTTGGACTTCTGCGCCGCCTCCGCCTTCCTGCTGCGCCCCGGCCTCACCGGGGACCCTGCCAGCACCTCCCTGGAGGCAGCCAGCAAGCCGGGTGCGGCGGCTGCCTGCTGCTGCAGCCCAGCCTACTCAGCAGGGGGGAAGCAGGGGGGGACGCTGGGCGAGGCAGGGCGGCAGGCAGCGTGATGTTGTGGCAGGCCGGCGAAGGGGCAGCAGGCAGGAAGGGGAGGGGGGGGGGGGGTTAGGGCAATGACATCCTTACCCCCTCCCTCCTGGACCCTTTCCCCCTCCCTTGGACCCTCCTCCCCCTCCCTACCTCCCTCCCTCCCCTTGGGCCCCCCCCCCTCCCCCCCTCAGCACAAGGACCCCTCAGCACAAGCAGCCACCTGCACACAGCCACCTGCCTGCCCTCTTCCACCCTCCTCCCCCCCTGCAGGGTGGTTCCTATCCGCCTACTCCCCACCCGGCCTGCAGCAGCGCGCATGCCTCGACCTGTGGCCAACAGCACGCTGCCTGGCCGCAGTGCGCAAGGGCCGTTGCGTCTCCACCCCAGGTCAGGTCAGATCAGATCAGATCAGATCAGGTCAGATCAGGTCAGGTCAGATCAGATCAGGTCAGGTCAGGTCAGGTCAGGTCAGGTCAGGTCAGGTCAGGTCAGGTCAGGTCAGGTCAGGTCAGGTCAGGTCAGGTCAGGTCAGGTCAGGTCAGGTCAGGTCAGGTCAGGTCAGGTCAGGTCAGGTCAGGTCAGGTCAGGTCAGGTCAGGTCAGGATCCGGGCACCCACCCCTACCCTGACCAATGGCTGCTCTGGTGTGAAGTCTAGCTGGCTTGGTTGATGGGCCCGAGCACTGCTTTGTCAATGCTCGGCTGGCTCACAAACCAGGCACCACACTATCCCACACTGTACCTCACACTAAGTTAGCTTGTGAAGCAGGTGTCCGGAAACTGGCTGTCATTGGCGCCAGTGTAGTGTCGGCACCTTCCGACAGGCAAGCCACCTTGCGAGTGCCGTCTGCCAGCACTAACACAGTCAGGCGATAATCACCGCCCATGCTTGCACATGCAAACTTGTCTCTCACACTTTCGATGTATTCCTAATGTCACACTGTACCGCAGCAGCATTGTGATCGTAAGACTGTTGGACCGGACCAAGATAACCGTGTTTGCTGGCATTGATGCGATGACGTCCGACCGAGATGCAGGGGTTAAAAGGCCGCCCGACAGCTCACGGTGTGACGCGCTGATGTGCAGAGGTGGCGGAGCGCCACTGCCGGCAGAGCTGCGGCAAGTGCACGGCAAGCGCCACCGCGCGACACTTGGCGGCAATGCGGCTACAGCGCCTGATGCCGGATGACCCCGACTTCGCGGCCGCAAGCACGTTCGTGATGACAAACCCGCTGACGCCTCGCTACCCGGAAGGCTCGCGCATCGTGACCGGGAAGAACCGGTGAGTGCCGGCCGCGGGGATCGCGACGCATGACGATGCGGTTTAGACGAACAGGCACATCCACAGCCACGTCTGCAGCTCAGCCGCGTGACGCTGAAACGATTATGAGGCTCTATAAACGGCAATATTTGAGGTATAGGGAAAACTATAGGCGTCAATATTTTTCCATAACTCGGGTCAGTTTACCAAGGCCGCAAAGTGCTAGCAGCCAGATCCGCGTGTTCCGCAAGTGAGGCGCAAGTCGCGAGTGTGCTAGTTGCATGTATGGCTTGCACGTCGCAACTTGCAAGTCGCGAGTTATTCAAAAACAACTTCCTACCGCTACTGATGCAACCTCAACGTAGCCAGTGCGACGCTACGCGATAGCTTATCGAACATATTGCCAGGCTGGCATGTCTACTTATAAGTGCCAGGCTGGCATGTTGACTAGAAGCTACTTCTTTCATCGTTTTTCAGGTCGGAGTAAGCCGCTTAGGAGAGGGATGAGGTTATAGGCTAGTTGAGGCAGTCGATATGTGTCGACCGGCAACGCATAATGGTCGAGCGGCAAAGCATAATGGTCGAGCGGCAACGCATAATGGTCGAGCGGCAAAGTGCACTTTTTGATAATGGTCGAGCGGCAATTGATAATTGTCGAGCGGCAAAGTACGATTCTCGCAATCAGTATCGGGAAGCGTTTGTAGAGCGGCTATGTTAAGAAGGGTTGGTGAAAGCGTTGGTCAACGGGATGTACGGTGGTGGTCAACGGGGGAGGGGGGCGGTTAACGGATTGGGGAACCTCAAATATACTAGATAACCGCCTTGACCTCGCGCATTATGCGGAAATAATGGTCTCGTCCTCGGCTCTGCTACCATACATCCCTCGGCTGCGCCTCGGGATGTATGTCCGCGCCACCTCGGCCTCGGCCATTATTTTCGCATAATGCTCTCGGACCGCCAATTATCTACTACATATACGTGCAGCAATGCAGTTTGGTGCAGCGCTATCTGACCTGCCTGCTTGACCGCCTGCCTGCAGGGCCTACCTACTGATGCCCCTGGGGCATATTGTGGTGAGTAGGGACACCCATGCCCACACCTGCCTTGCCCTCACCCCATGAAACCTACCCTGCCCTGCCCTCACCCCATTAGACATGCCCTGCCCTGCGCTCACCCCCGCCAGGTCTGTCAAAGATGCCAGTGCACAGGGTTCGCACACAGTGGGTTTCATTGTTGGAGCTTGTTGGTAGTTCTGGTTCGCCACCCTCCACCCCCCCCTCATGCCCTGCCTCGCTCCCATGCTGCTGTTGACCATGCAGGATGAGCGCTACACCGCCTACTTCGACCTGACTATCAGCCAGTGAACTGGGATTACAAGGACCGACATTCACTACCGCAACTAGTGCACTGTGCATTGACATGAAGAATTATCACCATGCAGTTGGGGGCGCCTAAGCCCTACCCCTCCTTAAGTCAGGGCCTCCCAACCCCCTTGAAAAGGGGGTGTGTCCGTTTCACGCGGTTTATTTCTCGTACAGTGTGCGGATTGATCAACGAAGCACATCAGTATGTAGAGGGCTCGCTTGGTTACACGCTACGGCTGTCCTGAGCGTCCATGACTATGTATATGATGCACTGCTTAGGCGTGAACCCGGCCTACATTTTATGGGCAGATATCACCATGCACGCCTCCTCCACCCTCGACCTTCTTAATGACGCCGTGATGACGCAACCCCAAGTATGTGTGCAGTCGCGCTTTGTGTTGCGATGGCCGAAATTGCGAGTTTGAAACCTAAGAAGCTGAAATGCTTCTTTAACGCACCCACACCACTGCTGACGCTGCGTCTAGAACAGCCGCATATTTCTTAACATCTATTAGCTTACACTCGTCATTTGTGTCGCTCGCGCTGTCAAGCGAGAGACGGAGTGGTTGTATGCTCTAGCGGTTCATCAAGACAATATGTGCACCCTCCACTTCTTGTTATAGTAGACTATGTGGCCTGATAGTCAAACTGACCGCGGGACTCTTCATACTTGAGCCTTTTCTGCTCGTTCCCCTGATTATGTGCTTTGTTCGTTGTAGCAAGAGCATATGCGTAGGTGCGAAGCCTTCGTTGTGTCGCTACGTCGTTTTGGGACATCACCACCGAGACATGTGCTTCAGGTTCACGGTGTCATGACCTGCTGCACTCCCTCGCACCTCGTGTCCTCCCATCTGGCCCCACTCGCACCTTCCGGCCTGTAAACTCCATAGCTAAGGCCCCAGGCCCCTGGCCTGAGTTTGTTAACGAACAGCAGCTTTTGCTTTAGCATCAATCCATGCCGTAGGTGCATGCCACAACGTGCATACCCCACTGGCTGGGTACAGTAGATGAGCAACAAGTATCTAAAGGCAAACATCTAGTAGGACTGCAAGCATGTATGGGTGCACGAGTATCGAGCAAGAGCGTGCCAACTGCGGATGGGGAAGCCTCCAGAGCATGGAAACTCTCAGACTTAGGAAACTCAGGTGTCCCCAACTAACAGAAAACCTACCCCTGGTGATCAAAACGACGCCGCGTCTCAGCCACGTGGTTTCTATTTATGTGCCGCACATCCCCGGGTAGAGAATTCTGTCAGCTATGCGGTGCAACTTGTTTAACTAAATATTGTGCAGTGTGCCGAGTGCTATTGCGGCTCAAACCTCCACATTCAAATCCATGCACCTTTTGCTCATGCGGGCCTCGTCGCGAGACACCGCTGCGACCGACGTGGCCCAGGAGCACCTGCGCACAGTCAGGCACAGTCGCCGCAGTCAAAGCGATTCACATGGCATGCCAAACCGACGTAACAACGCCCCTCCACCCATGCTCGGAAACATACAAGGCTGCTGTGACGCTTGACCCCTTCGTGAGCAGTACTGATGACTTGGCCACTCTACAAAATCCCAGCACCAGCACCAGCTTTACAACTTTACAGCACCAGCACCAGCACCAGCACCAGCACCAGCACCAGCACCAGCTTTACAGCTTTACAGCACCAGCACCAGCACCAGCACCAGCACCAGCACCAGCACCAGCACCAGCACCAGCACCAGCACCAGCACCAGCACCAGCACCAGCACCAGCACCAGCACCAGCACCAGCACCAGCACCAGCACCAGCACCAGCACCAGCACCAGCACCAGCACCAGCACCAGCACCAGCACCAGCTTTACAAGTGCTGCAAGATGAGCACGCTGCCGCCCATGCCAACCCATGGGTTTGCGTCTTGCAATGACTTGCTAGGTCCAAGGGGGGCGGGGTGGGGGTGGCGGGGTTGAGAGGGGCTGGAAGGGGGTGGGAAGGGGTGGGAGGGGGTGGGAGGGGGTGGTGGGGGTGGAAGGAGCTGGGAGGTGGGAGGGGCTGGGATGGGGTGGGAAGGGGTGTGAGGGGGTGGCGGGGCAGTGAGGGGGCTGGGACGGGGTGGGAGGGGCTGGGAGGCTTCTGCGGGGGCTGGGAGGTGCTGGGGCTGCAAAAAGGTGCGAGGGGGCAGGGTCCAGGCGGTCGGAGTAGGCTAGTCAACTCTGCAAGGCAGAGTCGGGTCACGCCAAAGTCAATTACGGCGGGCCTGATTGATAAATTGCCGTGCTTTCTTTTCCAGCAGCTGTGTCGTAGAGTTACGAACAGAGTAATGACTCGGAATTCTAGAATTCTAGGGGCTCTACTCGTGCTGCCGGGTGCTGGGGGCTACCGGGATTTCATTTGTTGCAGTGAAACTTGCATTTGTTGCACGTGAAAGATTTCAGTGCAAAATTTCATGAAATACTGCAATTTTCACAAGCCTGCATGCAACGACTCACCATGCCCGCCCCCCCTTTACCCATCATTGCAGGAGCCCACCTCATTGAGCCTGCCCACCCCCTCCCAGCCCTTCCCCTCGCCCCCTCCCCAAGCCCACCCCCTCCTAGCCCACCCCTTCCAGCCCACCCCTCCCAGAGCACCACTGTGGGGTGGTAGTAGAGCTATGAAACTTTGCACGCAGGTGGATGGCATGTAGGGGAGTATAAGTCTTTGAGAAGCCGAGTCTATTTTCAGTCATGGTGTGGAGTTGTGTGACTGGCCCCGGCCCTGTGATCGACAAAGGGAGTTGGGGGTCACAGACCAAAGTGAGCTTTTGGCTTGTCTGAGCATGATTGTTTGTAACACTGTTTGAGAGGAGCTTAACCTAGTAAGTAGCATGCTGTAAAATGAAATGGTCGAGCTGTGGCAGTGCCCTCTAGGTATGGGGGGGAGGTGGGCTCAGTGCCACATTTCCGCAACCGTTTCCGATCCGACTGTTGCTGCTGATGCGCGTGCTCGTGTAGAGCAGCCTAAGTGAGGCGGGCGGTCGCAGCGATGACTGCATGCTCCGCAACGGCTCAAACTTAAATCACTAACTTTGATGTTTTGCTGTGCACGGCCTACTTACTGCATAACTATTCTGGATGGGTGAAAGGTAGCTGGCCGGGTTGCCTACATTCTGAATTTTCTAGCATAATATTTGGCGCAGTGAGTGCCAGGGTTCGACCCCCCGTACGGGGCCCGTACTTTTGACCGATTTTGGCGAGGGCCCCCGTAACTGGGCCGAAGGCCCAGTACGGGGGCCCGTGATTTTTAAAATTTTGGTTACGGGGGGGAGTTCACGGGCTATCTACGGGCGCCTGTTATTCTTAGTTGCGCCCGTACATTTCTGCCATATCTCAAACCGGCTGCGTTATCAACAATGGGAAAGTCAGACCCTCCCAACTCTGATAAAACCTTTTACACAACCATGTCATGGACATTCCGGCGCCGGGAAGTGTGCGATTGGCGTAACACCGTGCGGCATGCAATGAACGCTTAGTCTTCTATACGCCCGTAATTCCAGGAACCCCGTAAACGAAAAAAGTGCGCCCACCAATCAGCCGGTCGCTCTCACGACATCGCGCAGCGCAAGAACATTGTGGAGGGGCTTCGCAATGACGTGGTGGTCTCCTGACGCTGTAAGGGCAAGTACAGCCGGCGGTACAAATTTCTCCCGGCTCAATGAACCCGACGTTGTTTCCTTTGCGTAGGCGCGCACCTAGTCCTCTTTCTGCGGGGTCAAAGGTCCCAAATGGTCCTTCAGCTCATAATTTCTTCTCAGCTCGGGGTAAGGACGGACATATGTTGCCAGTACAGCTTTCTTTGTTGCTTGTAAGCCCTAGGTTGTATGAAGCAGAATGACCCGCCCTTGCTGCCGCTGTCAATGTAGAAGATGCTGATGTTACCAAAAAGTTATTTAAACTCGTGCATAGCTACCCCCCAACACCATGGTTGACTGTTGTTGCAGGAGCCCTCTTACCCAATCTCAGCTGCCACCACCACCACCACTACCACCACTTCCTAGCCTACCACCACCACCCAGCCCAGCCCAGCCTTCCTACTTCTCCCCTCCCCCTCCCCTCCCCTCTGATAGTGCAGCCCTCTCCCTACCCAGCAGCCAAGATCAAACCCCCTCACCCTTCACCAACCTGCTGGTAAGTTACTTGAATGCAACATCGCTTGGCCCACCATGCACCATATCCAGCGCCAAATCCAGCACCATATCCTCCCAACACCATTGTCATCCAGCACCATATCCTCCCAACACCATATCCAGCACCATAACCAACACCATATCCTGCCAACACCATTGTTGGCAATTGTTGCAGGAGCCCTCTTACCAAATCTCAGCCACCACCACCATCGCCACCACCTCCTAGCCTCTCTCCACCTAACCCCCCCTCTCACTTCAGCCAGCCACCCTATGGGTGCTCTCAGCAAACGCGCCAAGGCCAGCAGGGCTAATGGGGCTCAAGGGCAGTTGCAGCAGCAGCTACATGCAGCAACGGCCCAGCAGCAACAAATACTCATGTCAGCAGCTGCTGCCACACAGGCAGAACTTGAAGAGGCCAGATCCCAGCTTCTCTCATGCCAAGATGTCAACATGCGCACCGCCACCGACCTGCAAGTGTGCCAAGAGCAATTGCACCAGTCTCAGCAAGCGCTACAGCAGTCTGAGAACGAAGTGCTAGCCGTGCAAGCAGAACTGTCAGCTGCAAAAGAAGAGCTGGCAGCATGCATGAGTAAGGTCAGAAGCATGGGGACCCAGCTGGCAGCCATGCGGGCCCAGCTAGCAACAGCGAAGAGGGCCATGCCCACACTCCTACAATTTAGTCCCTGCGTTTGTCCCTGCGTTTTACCTACCTTGTCCGACCGGGGTGAAATGTTGATAGATGGTAGATTGCAGAAATTGTAACATATTTTTCAGAAACAATATTTCGAAAAAATCAAAGGCGCCTGCGCTGTGGCCCTGGGGCGTAGGTGCAGGGATAAGTGCAGGGATAGGTTGTGGGCCACAGCGCAACAGCTTTTGGTTTTTTCAAGATATTTTTCTTGAAAAATATGTTTTATTTTCTGAAATCTGCCATCTATCAAATTTTCAGCCCGATCGGACAAGGTCGGTAGAACGCAGGGACAAACGCAGGGACTAAATTGTAGGAGTGCAAGGACGTGCGAGACAAAACGTCATGGCTGCAACGCAATGAGGTGTCACTCTACACCTTGAAGCGATGGCATGCCATGTGGGGTGCACCGCCATGCACACAAGCAGCCAGCCCAGCAACAGCCTTCAAGGCCCCCCCCCCCCCCTTGCCACAAGGAGCGTGATACTGTGACGGGAGCCTTCACTGCAGCCTATGCATGCAGCAATGCGGCGCTGTTGACTTTGCCCAACGTGTCATGCCAGCAGCTTGGCCCCCTGCGCACAGCTGTGGCGGCTGCAGAGTTCCCAGATGCCCCACCTCAACCTCAAGCTGGGCCTTCCACAGTACGTCGCCACCAGCTGATGCTCACTCGTAAAATCCAAGGCACATTCAAAAGTGAGTACCATGGAATGTTACCAGAGTGTTACCATGGGGTGTTACCATGGTGTGTTGTTATGGGTTGTTGTGGTGAGGTTGTTGTGGGATGCTGTTATGGGGGGTCCCCATGGGTTGTTACCATGGGGTGTTGATATGTGGTAGTGCCAAAATGTGAATAAGCTGGACTGGAGTTGGGATGTGTGTGCGTGTGTGCATGCGCAGGCCAGTTGAGCAAAGCGCCAGCAGTTCACGTCCAGATGGATGGCTGCACCATCAAGAATGGCAAGGTTGTGTTGTTTTGTGCAAGTGCATCCATCCCAGCTCCTGTCCCCTCCCTGCCCACCTCAAGCCTGACTGCTGGCCCCCCTACGCCCTTGGCTGCTGGCCCCCCTACGCCCTTGGCTGCTGGCCCCCCTACGCCCTTGGCTGCTGGCCCCCCTACGCCCTTGGCTGCTGACCCCCCTACGCCCTTGGCTGCTGGCCCCCCTACGCCCTTGGCTGCTGACCCCCCTACGCCCTTGGCTGCTGGCCCCCCTACGCCCCTGGCTGCTGGCCCCCCTACGCCCTTGGCTGCTGGCCCCCCTACGCCCCTGGCTGCTGGCCCCCCTACGCCCTTGGCTGCTGGCCCCCCTACGCCCCTGGCTGCTGGCCCCCCTACGCCCTTGGCTGCTGGCCCCCCTACGCCCTTGGCTGCTGGCCCCCCTACGCCCTTGGCTGCTGGCCCCCCTACGCCCGCGGCTGCTGGCCCCCCTACGCCCGCCCAGATCCTAACACATGGCCAAGAGCCGTCCAGGATCTTGTGTCGAGTGCTTGATATCCGCAAGTGCCCCGACAGCACTGCGGCAGCACAAGCACATGATTTGGAGCAGCTACTCAAAGAGGCCAATCTGTGGGAGTTGCTGGCTAGTGTCACAGTGGACAGTGCTGCAAGCAATGTTGGGCGCACGGGTGGCCTTGTCGCCCTCGTCAACCTTTCCCGCAGGCGTCAAGGCCTGGCCCTAATCATGTTCTGGCCTTGCCTCAGCCATCTCTACCACAATGTTTTGCACCAGGGCCTGACAGCATGGGGCAAGGCAGAGGACCGTGGGCGGCAAGGGTTGTCAGCGGAGGTTGCCTTTAGCATTGAGCGACTTTGCAGCCTCATCATGGGGCATTGGGATGGGCTGCCCAATATGGGGGGGTGGTCCAAGCCCAGCTTCCCTACCCTTACCCGGTGGGGCAGCTTCGTGACAGCTTGCCTATCCCTTACCCGTGTGCTTGGGCCCGTCACCAAGGCCGTGGCTATCATCATGGAAGAGCGGGGAGCTTTGGCCCCGGACTGGGCAGCGGAGCTGAGTGGCCTGTTGCTTAACACCACATTCACCTTGCAAGTCATGGTGGTGGCTGTGGTGGGGCAGCAGATCATTATGCCCGAGCTAGGCTGGGCTGCCACTGGGGGGGGCATGCACGCATTTGAGGTGGCGCGGCATGTAGAAGCCCTGTCAGACAGCCTATTGGGGGCACTTGTGGACCAGGACTTTCCTGAACTCTTCTCACGGGCACAAGAGCTCGTCCCCCCTTCACAGTGGGAGGTGGTCAAGCTTGAGCTAGTCCACCTCATCACTCAGCACATCGACGCTATGTTCAAGTACTTGGGTGCGCACAGCAAAGTGTACCTGCAACTTCCCCATCTCCTTCCTGCAATGGCGTCTTCCGATGCAACATATGCAGCCCACGCAGCCAGGAGGGTGTTGGAAGAGGATGCTGCGAACCGCAAGCAGTGGGAGGCTTGGGAGGAGCAACAGCAGGAGGAGGAGCGTCAACAAGATCACGGCAACCGCAAGCGCATGCGCCGGCCGTTACCACCCCAGTCATGCAACCCAGCAGAGTACGATCCGTTCAACACTATATCCATGTTCCGTGCCGACATCGAAGCCATGGCTGCCAACGAGGCATGCAGCCCACGACTCTTCATGCACTTGGTGCACTTCTTTGGGGCAGCGCCAACGTCCAATGCGCATGTGGAGTCAGCCCTCCAACACGCCAAGCATGGACATGGCAGCAAGCAAGGGCTGGCAGCATTGCTAGGCACTGTCATCGCCAAGACTGACCCTGCATCATTCCGTGCCATGGACGCCGTGGACCTCCAGCCACGGATGAAGGCCCTCCGGAAGGAACAACGTGACATGGAGCGTGCATCCGCCGCCAAGACTGCAGTGGCACGAGCAGCACGCAAGGCGGTGACTGAGTCTTGCATGGTGGGGGGCAACAAGCTGCTGGTGCTCAACATTGGCACCGTCGCTAGCCTCGGCCAATTGAGAGCAGCTAGCAGCAGGCATCCTCGAGGAGCTGACTACAGTGCAACCACACTTGAAGAAGCTGCGGCCTTCACTTTGGCACAGTTGTGGGGCTACATCAACTTCTACAAGATCCCACCCAAGCACCGACCAGCCCAAAAGACCTTGTTGCATAATCTTCGACGCTTTGTGAAGCAGCACATTGAGCAGCGTACCAAAGCAGCTCTTTCCTCAGGCCCAGGGTGTGTTGCCTAAGGTCACTCTCCCTTTTCGTAGTTATGTGATGCCTGGTGCTTGCTTGTGTAGCTTGGTCAAGCTATGGCAGCCATGTGCCATATTGTGCCATATTGTGTTGCGCCATGAGGAGGTGCGATGTGGTGGCACGGCGGGGGAGTGCATTTGGACGTTGCAGTTGCCTGGGAAGGGTGCTTGCAGTCTCATCTATTGTACCCAACTCATCTATTGTACCCAACCAATGTGGTATGCACGTCGTGGCATGCATGACACAAATTGTCGTTAAAGCAAAGGCTCCTGCATGTTTACACATCCTTGGCTGCCCCCGCCCCCACTCCCTCTAACCATGCTAGTATAGGGACTGGGTTTGGCAGTGGCACCTGGGCCATGGCATCTTGGTAGAGGCAGCGCATGCAAGTGGTCAACGTGGATGTGAAAAGTGGTGTTGCAAGGGGGCTTTGCTATGGAGTGTAGAGGCCTTGCCTTGCCATGGGGAGCGAGTCGGGCCAGGTGGGAGGGCATGGTGGGCGAGGGAGTGCATTTGGTGTTAGCACCGTGGACCGAACCACATGTCTCGGTGGTGATGTCCGAAATCGCTTTAGCGACAGAACGAAGAATGTGCATCTGCACACATGCTCTAGCTACAACGACTACGGGGCGTAGACAGCGAAACGAGCAGAAAAGGCGTGAGTATGAAGGGTCACGCGGTCAGTTTGACTATCAGGCCAGATAGTCTACTGTAATCAAAGGTGAAGGGGGCACATAGTGTCTTGTTGAACCGCTAGAGCATACAACTACTCCGCCTTACGCGTGACAGCGCGAGCGACACAAAAGACGAGTGAAAGCTAATTGATGCTAAGAAGTATGCAGCTGTCCTAATCGCAGCATTAGTAGTGGTGTGGGTGCGTTAAAGAAGCATTTCTGCTTCTTAGGTTTCAAACTCGCAGTTCCGGCCATCGCAACACAAAGCGCGGTTGCACACATACTTGCGTTTGCGTCATCACGGCATCATTAAGAAGGTCGAGAGTGGAGGAGGCGTGCATGGTGATATCTGCCCACAAAATGTATGCCAGGTTCACGCCCAGGTAGTGCATCATGTACACATTCGATAGAGCTTAGGACAGGCATCCCGTGTAGCCAAGCGAGTCCTCTACACAGTGGTGTGCTTCGATGCTTAATCGGCAACCTGAGCGAGAAATAAACCTCGTGTAAAGGACACACCCTCTTTTCATGAGAGTTGGGAGGCTCTGAGGGAAAGCCAGGCAAGAGAGTAAAGCAGACTCCGTCGGACCAGCGACAGATGACAATTCAGATGGCGCTTGGTGGGTACCATCGCATCGTTGACATCTTCGACGTTGACATCTCCGCGTTCACATGTTAACTTCATGTTAACTTCTTGAACCGCGCAGACCACGCCTTAGCTCAGACGATCCTATTCTCATTGACCAAGAGCCAGCACCTTCCAGCATCCGCAGAGGCCACAAGACCGCAATGACTGAGGCTAAGCAGAAGGAGTTGCAAGCAAAGTACCCATGGTGCAGGTTCAGTGGCGGATGCAACGAGAAAGGCACCCCCCAAGCCCACTGCTCCACTTGCTTGGAGCACAAACCCAACTCATCCCTATTCGCAAAGGCGAGTGGTGGTGGTGGGGCTGTGACGTGTGAGGCGGAGCTGGCCCAACACGCCAAGAGCAAGGCCCACTCAGAAGCCATCGGCATGGCACAGCGTGCTGGGGGGGGTGCCGGCTCCATCAAAGCAGCTGTGAAGGCTGCAACAACAACAGTGGTCCAAGGCACCTACCGCCGCATGGTGCTGGCAGCCCTCTTCATGGTGTTGTGGGGCCATTCAGCAATGTCCTTTGCAGCCCACCTCCAGTTTGCCACTCACAGTGGGGCACCAGCTATGCCGCATGACTTCAGTGCCACCCGTTACTTCAATGCCGCCCTTTACTCTATCAGCCAAACCCTCCCCACTCAACAGCTAGCAGCTGTACGAGCCAGCCCCTATTTCAGCTTGTTAGCTGACAGCAGCACGGACGTGGGAACTGAGGACCACCTGCTCCTCTACGTGCGCTATCTGGAGCCGTCCTCCTTTATCTACCACACCTCTTTCTTATGCGCTGTCAAAGTGGTGGGGGCCACTTCCTCAATCTTCCTCCGCTTCCTCAATCTACACCCTGAGTGGGCAGTGGGCAGGAGCTTGTTGACCAGGCTGCAAAAGTTCCGCACCCTTGCTGGTCTGCATTTGTTGCATGACATGATGCAACCACTTGAGCAGTTAAGCAAGCTGTTCCAGAGTGATGCTCTAGAGCCCCACATGCTTGCCTCTCATGTGGCTATTGCCAAGGCAGCCCTAGAGCAGCTTTTCATCAGGTCTTCGTTGACGGCATGCACCAGCTTTGTTCGCATGAGGAGGACTCTCTCTAGCGCTGGTGCATGGGCTGTCAATGGGGTTTTCGTCTCAATAAGAGTAGGGGGCGTCAAGTTGTCAAGCATGCAGTCATCCTTTAGGTCATTGGCACAAGCTGTCCTTGGTGAGCTAGATCAGCGCTTTCCCTCCAGCATCCTTAACAGTTTTGCAATCTTTGTGCCACGCTCCTATGTTGGCATGGTTGCCGCTGAGTTGGTTGCTTATGGCCAGCAAGAGCTGCAAGAGCTGGTCAAGCACTTCTGCAATGCAAGTCAGAGGCAGCAGTTGTTTAGGGTGGAGGCGAAGTTTTTGGGGGTATGAACAGTGTAAAAGGGTCCCCGTAGTTTACCCTGACATCAGTTAAGGGCGCCCTTAGACCAGGTATCACCAACTGTCGAACCCTGGTGAGTGCAAAATTACAGCCGTCCTACTACCAGGGGTCGGTTTCCTGTTAGTTGGGGGCGCCTGCCCGAGAGTGAGCGTCCCAGTCAGGCCCTCCCAACATGGGGTTGGTGACATGCATGCGATTACTCTCTCAATACACCGTTTTTGATAGCGTATATCACATTGGCAACCGTTTTTGATAGCGTTTATCACATTGGCAACCGCAATTTAGTCCGCGTAATCTGACCATCAGCGCTAGCCATTGGAGTCTTTGCCCGCGTACTGCCACATGTGCCCGCGAACAAATCACAGCGGCGAGACGGGTCTCCTTGGCACGGTGAGCCGCATCGCTGTGGCCCCATCTACCTAGCGTAGTGAGCTGGTTGTGCACAAATGGAATGTCCGGCTGACACCCGACGCGATGCCTGCCGGGCGTGCAGAGCACCTAGACGGGGTGAATGAAACATAATAGATGTGCTCACTTCCGCCGAATACACCATTTGGGTCGGCGCACACTAAGGTATCGCCGGGTTACACCCCCCCTCCTCGACTGTGTCCTCCACTGTGTTGCACCCGTTGCACCCACAGGAAAACGGCCACAAAATGTTTGTTCTTGACCCCTTGGCGCATTTATTAGAACAAACCGCACGTTAAACAGCCCAGGCCTCTATCAGTTTGACATCTTCAAAGTGACATCATGCTCTCCAAGCAGAATCAGGGCCACGGGGCTGTGGGGTGGCAGTTGAGCTATGAAACTTTGCACGCAGGTGGATGGGATGTAGGGGAGTGTAACTCTCAGAGGAGCCGAGTCCAAACTCGGTCATGGTGTGGAGTTGTGTGACTGACTGCATGGCCCTGGTCATGAGATCGGCTAAGGGAGTTGGGGGTCACAGACCAAAGTGAGCTTTTGACATATCTGAGTATGAGCGTGTGTAACACTGTCCTAGATGAGCTTAACCTAGTAAGTAGCATGCTGTAAGTCAAAATGGTCGAGCTGTGGCATTGCCCTCCAGGTATGGGGAGGAGGTAGGCTCAGTGCCACATTCCCGCAACCGCTCTCCAATCCGACTGCTGCTGTCGACGCGCATGCTCGCGTAGAGCAGCCTAAGCGACGCGGGCGGTCGTAGCGATGACTGCATGCTCCGCAACGGCTCAAACTTAAATCACTAACTTTGATGTTTTGCTGTGCACGGCCTACTTACTGCATAACTATTCTGGATGGGTGAAAGGTAGCTGGCCGGGTTGCCTACATTCTAAATTTTCTAGCATAATATTTGGCGCAGTGAGTGCAAAATTACAGCCGTCCTACTACCAGGGGTCGGTTTCCTGTTAGTTGGGCCCGAGAGTGAGCGTCCCAGGTCGCCACTTTTGCTCCATGAGCCACTTCCCGGCATAAACCTCCAATTATCTCGCGATAGCCTCTTGTCCTTGGCGTCATGTTATCGCTAAGCCAACTGGTTGCTTTGATTAGCTGGACCCTGGTGCTTGCTTGGGCGGGTATAGTGAGCGCAGACAGTAGCCATGGCCGCAAAGCTGCACAGCTCTCCAAAACATATCAGCGAAAGGCAAGGAGCAAGCGTGCGTAGTAGGCTGTCAGACCTTTGTTTTAACCGCACTTCATATAGCCTGCCGAGGAGCTAGACGCATTGCAAGCTAGGTATCACAAGACCGGCACACTTGCTGCAGGCGCACCGTCCGGCCTCCGACGTGGCATCAATGAATTCTACAGCCTCCCACCCCATCGCTGCGTAAGTTTCATTCCTGAATGCTGTGCGCCGGTGCGGAGCATAATCCGGCGGATTCCCGGATGCATGTTTGCCCTCCCAGGGCGCCAGAGCGTGCGCGGCTGGAGAGCACCGGCGGCAAACGTGCTGACCAGCAAGCGCGCAAAGTGGGGTTCTTGGACTGGGTGTGTGTGTTTGGCATCTTCGTCAGGCCCGATGCGCTATGCTCCTAGCATAGTCATCCAATGGCCCGCCCTGCGGCTTTGGCAAGGCAGTGCAGGTGTTTGTCAGCCCTGCTAATTTAGCAAGCGTAGGAGCGTCCCCTCGGTTGATAACCTAATCCTGCTGCCTGTCACTGAGCTGTGACTCCTGCCTTGGACCCCCGCAGGTCAGCCAGCTACCTGCATACAGCGACCTCCTGGCTTACGACATTGAGCAGTATGAGCACTACTTCGAGGAGCTGATGCAGCCCCTCATCGAGGTGGGCCAGCGCCAGGAGTCGCGCAACACCAAGGACAAGGAGCACGCCAGGTACGTGGCACCCTCCCACAAGGGCCAGGTGCATGCCAGGCGAGCATCCGACCAGTCACCATTTCACGAATGCCAGGATGTCCCACTGGCCAGCTGCCGTGGCCTCACTCCCATCTCCCCTGCCCTGGCCAGCTTCCTGCTGCTCCATCTTCTCCCACTGGCCACCCTGCCTGCCCCGGCTTGGTCTCCTGCCTGCCCCTGACCCACCGCTCTGAGCCTGGCCTGCTGCCCTTGGTGCCCCCAGGGCTTGGCACCCTTCAGCCTGGCAGCTGGCTGCTGAGTGGCGGGACGCTGAGCTGCAGCAGCAGCAGCAGGTGGCCACGCCAGCAGCAGCCACTGACGGGCTGTCCCTGGGGGCGCTGCTAATGCTGGCTCACACGGAGCAGCAGGAGGAGGAGCCGCAAGCAGGCCAGCAGCAGGAGGAGGACCAGGCCACCGCTGTCGCCACCGTCACCACCACAGCAACCGCCCCAACCACCACCTCCCTGTCCACCCCCACAGGGTCTGTGCCTCACCCCACCTCAACAAACAAGATGGGTGCAAGACCTGTCACGCATGCCCTTCGAGCCAGTGGTAGCCAAGTCCAGGGTGCTGCAGGGGCTGCGGGGCCACAAGAGCCACAGCTTCTTCTTCACAGCACCGCAGCAGCAGCAGCAGCAGCAGCAGCCTCTCACCAAGCTCCTGGTGAGCAACAGCTTGGAAGGGAAGCTGGGCTAGAAATGCTTGAGGCCCTGTGCAGACAACCTGCATCCTCCCCTGATCCTGGGCCTGCCCTTGTCACCTGCCTTCACCAATGGTACTGCCCCACTGCCCCCTGCCCCACTGCCTCCTGCCCCCCTCATCCCTGCCCCACCGCCCTTGCTGCCCGTCGCCGCACTGCCCCACCATCCCCCTGTCCCACTGCTCCCCTTGCCCCCTGCCCACAGCCCCACTGCCCGCTACTGCTGCCCCTGGCTCCAGCTTGTCCAGCTCTGCATGTGCAGGCTCCAGGCAGCCCCTGGGGTCGACCTGGTCGCGGGGGGACCACCCGGCCCTGATGGCCCTGCCCCTGCTGGATGTGCTGCTGTCAGACCTGATGGACAAGACCCTGCGAACCAACAGCAGCCGCGCTGGTGACGCCGCCAGCAGCAGCAGCAGAGCTGGGAGGACAAGTAGCAGTGGCAGCAGCGCCAGCAGCAGTGGTAGGATAAGTGGTGGGTCAAGCAAGAGGATCAGGGGGGGTGCTGGCGCCAGCACCAAGGGAGGTGACAGGGGGCGTGGCCACCAGGCTGTGCTGCTGCTGCAACTGGCCGCAGCACGCCAGTATCACACACACCTCTCCACACTGCAGCAGCAGCAGCAGCAGCAGGAGTCGCAGCAGGAGGTGCAGCCGCTCCAGCAGGAGCTTGCACAGCAGCTGCACATGATTGAAGAGCTGCAAGGGCAGCTGACAGAGCAGTACAGAGCCATTCAGCAGCAGCTGCACCTGGTTCAAATCAAGGCACTGGCGGGGGTGCCGGCTGCAGGGGTGAGGGAGGGGGCCGCATCATGGGAGAAGCAGCAGGGGGGAGCTGGTGTGGGGGCGTGGGGGAGGGGGGAGAAGTCGAGCTGGGCAAAGCCTGCTTGCCCTGTCATGATTTGGGTGCTGCTGGTCCTGGGCGGCCTGTGTGCTGCCTGCTGCTGCCCTCAGCTGCTCAAGCAGTGGGCTGAGCTGCAGCAGGCCATGCTGGACTACCAGCAGAGCAAAGGGGAGGGGGGGCAGCCAGTGCTGCTGCATCCCCTGCTGGTTAGAGCAGGGGACAAGCAGCAGCAGCAGCAGCACTGGGTGTTGGTGATGGGGCCTGGGGAGGAGGTGGGTGCCGCGCAGGCGGTGGGGGAGCCGGGGGAGCAGCAGCAGGGGGGTGGGCATGGCAGGGGGGGCAGCAGTGAGGGTGGGCATGGTGCCGGTTGCTAGAGTGGTTGCAAGAGTGGCCCGCAGCTGCTGGCTGCAGGGGCCTCAGGGGCAGGGCAGTGGGTCCATGAGCTGCTGGGGCCTGAGGCTGCCTGGCTGGGGCGTGAGGGGCGGGTGAGGCTGTGTCGCTGGCTTGGCCATTGTGGCCTTCAGTGACAGGTGGTCATGAGCCTTGCATGGACAAGCTCTATGAAGGCGCAGCCAGGGGCCAACACCGGTCACCTTGGGCTGCCACTGTTAGTCTTGGGTGCATGAATGCATTGCATGAAGCAGGGTGCTTAGTGGGGTGGGTGGGTGGGTGTATTACAGATCCAGGGACGCCATGGGCATGAGTAGCGTCTATGAAAACTATTGCTCAACTAACTACTTCTGCCACACACTGTGTCCAGCAGTGCCTATAGGCTCAATGACTTTAGGCGGCCCCAACTTGATGTAGGGGCGCTAGGGCATGAGGAGAGCTCCCGTGCAAAACATCTGTCATCTGTCGTTTGTTTGCTGACCGTGTTGTAACTAGATCGCCTTGGGGATGGCCAAGCCGGCTGCCATATCCACTTGCCATCGGTGTGAGGTATGAGCGGCACGCGGGGCGGCCCTGTCGAACCGTTCATATTGTTTGCGGACGTTCATCGCCGGCCATGGACGCGACTAATCGCCTCGCTTCCCTAGATCCTATGATGCAGAGAAAAACCAGTGGGGTGAAATTGTTGATGTGCCTTCCACAGCTCAGGGTTAGGGCGCGACCGTTAATATTAACACCTGAGGTTTTTGACCTTAACACGATCTTAACACAACCTTAACACATCCTTAACAACTTTAGCCTCCACCCTGGGAACCCGGAGTGCTATGGGGGTTTGGTGGAGGTCTTGCGATGTATAATATGCACGATTGAACGCTCCCGACATTCGGAGAGCCAGGCAGATGACATGTTTGAGGACATCTGGGGGCACCGTGTGCTGGTATGAGCTGAGAGGGGGTGGCAGTGAGAGGTGCTGGATGGCACGCAAGCCCTCGAGCCGGTAAGCAAGCCGCTGAGCAAGCCGCGCAGCCATTATTGTCCTTTTGTTGCTGCGTGATGTTCGACACGGCTAGTTGCGTCTAGCATAGCAAGCACACAGGCTTGACTAGATTGTTGACCGCAACAATACTGATATTGTAATGTGCCTATTGTAAGCGCCATAGAGCGCCGTAGCTCCCCGGAGGGTACTTAGCTAGTCCCGCTGGTACTTAGCTAATCCTGACTTGCAGCCTGACTTGCACGACTGCACTGACTTGCACGACGCAGTTTGTGCATTTGCGCTTGCGATGCTTGCGGCCATCATCCCCGCTACCCCCCCAGCTAACGGGACAATTGCGTCCTTGTTGTCACCAAACCTGAAACCCGGCCCCCAAAACTACAACCAGCCTTTCTTACATAGCCTGATCCACGCAAAGTCCCATCATAGCGATACACCAGACGAACGCCGTAGTTTTGCGGATAGCTCTGCACGGACAAAAGTTCCTTTGCGGTAGGACTGCATTATTGGCCCCGTCGGGGTCAGCATCCCAACCAGGGCTGCTTCACCGTTCATTACGGCAAGATCGTGTGCAGGACGCGGTCGGGCCGCGTGTGTTAAGGTTTTTGTTAAGGTTTCTCTCTTGTTAACCCCCCGTTTCCAATTGTCGGAGGACGGAGGACGGAGCTGCATGGAGGGAAGCTGGCGGAGAGGAGCACATGGAGGTCGGAGCGGCGGAGCCCGAGCCACATGGGCTCCATGCTGGCTCCGACGGGGCGCGTTTCCAATTGGGAGAGACATCGGAGAGACATGGGGCTCTCCATTGGCTCCGATAGCGCCCATTGGCTCCTATAGGTGACTTCCACTCCTGGCAAATAAGGGCTGGCTGGCTCGGCAAACTTGCGAGTTGAGGTCTGAGACTTGGCATGTAGGCTGCTGTGACTTAGTGGAGGAGAAGACTCCCTTGGGCCAAAGTGAAATTCTTGGTCATTGCGGAGCTGCTGGACCAGTGGCTGAGCCCTCACCCCGTATTTGGCTAAGGGAGATGGTGCTAACTGACTGAAGTGACTTTTTAAAATTTCTGAGTATGAGGAGTTGTCAGGCATCAGAACAGAAGCACAACCTAGTAGGTAGCATGTGCAAAGTCAAAGCCAGTAAGGAATGGGGGCCAGTTTACTGAAACCCTGCACTAGGTTTACTCTCTGTTTGAGGCACAAATAGCCTTTGAAACCTTGTGCAGGGTTTCAATTGACCTTGTGCAGGGTTTCGCAAACCTTGTGCAAGGTTTCAAGACCGTGTGCAGGGTTTTGCCGACCTTGTGCAGGGTTTCGATCCAAGCATTGATTTTTGTTAAGTCAACCCTTACCTCGTGCAGGGTTTTGCTAACCTAGTGCAGGGTTTTACTGACCTTGTGCAGGGTTTCAATCAAAGCATTGATTTCTTCTAAGTCAACCCTGACCTCGTGCAGGGTTTTGCTAACCTAGTGCAGGGTTTTGCTGACCTTGTGCAAGGTCTCGCTCAAAGCCTCGATTTCACCTAAGTCAACCCTGACCTTGTGCAAGGTTTCGCTAACCTAGTGCAGGGTTTTACTGACCTTGTGCAGGGTTTCGATCAAAGCATTGATTTTTGTTAAGTCAACCCTTACCTCGTGCAGGGTTTTGCTAACCTAGTGCAGGGTTTTACTGACCTTGTGCAGGGTTTCAATCAAAGCATTGATTTCTTCTAAGTCAACCCTTACCTCGTGCAGGGTTTTGCTAACCTAGTGCAGGGTTTTACTGACCTTGTGCAGGGTTTCAATCAAAGCATTGATTTCTTCTAAGTCAACCCTGACCTCGTGCAGGGTTTTGCTAACCTAGTGCAGGGTTTTGCTGACCTTGTGCAGGGTTTCGCAACTATGTTTTCTCCTAAGTCAACTCAGACCTTGTGCAGGGTTTCGCCGACCTCGTGCAGGGTTTCGTTCCTTGTGTTGATTTCTCCTAAGTCATTCAAAGACGCTGTGCAGGGTTTCGCCAACCCCGCTTTCTGCATGTGACTTGCATGCAAGAGCGCGAAAACTGACGGGCTTAGTATTGGGATCTGCGCTAGCTGCCACCAAGCATGCCGTTGGTGTGCCATGAGGTCGCGAGGCGCCATCAGAGGAAACCATGTCGACCTCGCAAAGCCCGCAATAATGCAGCAACACGCAACACGCGACACGTCCAAACATGTCCCAAACTCAGCAGCAGCGACATCAACAGCGCCCAAATGCGCAGCCTCGCAGCCGGCCATGAATTGCGGGCCAGCTAGCCTTCGCAGCCATCAGTCATCAGCCAAGAGGCCAGCATGTAGCTCGGTTTCGCAGCCATTAGCGATCAGCGAAAGGAATAGGGTATTTGTGATCAAGCACAGAGTTGAGGGCGAACGGCACAAAGGTAGCTTGCAAAGGTGCGATGCATAGATGCGACTCTGAGGTGCGATCGCGAGGTTGGAGCGTGGCATGTGTCATGTGCCATGTGTTGCTTGAGCAGGTTCGGTGCCAAGGCGCAGTGGCACCTTCCATCAGCTAGAAGCAGCAACCACAACGGCAACCTCGCTCTTCCCTCCTCCCTCCTCCCTCCTCCCTCCTCGCTCTTCCCTCCTCCCTCCTCCCTCTTCCCTCCTCCCTCCTCCCTACCACACTGCCCACCACCACCTGCCAGATCCCCCACTCCCCCTCTCCCTCCCCCAAAGGAATGATCAAGGGACCGCATGGAGCAAGCTGTGAGTGGCTAGCCCCACGCACATAAGTGACCCCTTGTATCCAGCCTAACCGCTAGCACGCCCCTTGTTTGCTGCAGGTGTGATGGTCAGCTCAGCAGCCAGAGCGGCAGCAAGGAGCAACAGGCCCCCTCCCCTCCCCCTCCACTCCACTCCACTCCACTCTCCTTTCCCATGCCTCTTCTCCCTCCTCCCCCTCACCTCCTCCCCCTCACCTCCTTCCCTCACACCCCCCTCCTCCTCCTCTCCCTCACCCTTACCCAGGCCAGGAGTAACATGGAGGTAAGGACTGTGTTACTGCCATGCTGAACCCCTTGGCTCCCCCTTGTGCGCTCATCGTGCGACCATCGCTCCACCCCCTCCTCACCTCCTCATCCTCACCCTCACCCTCACCCTTGGTGACTGTCATCCTCACCCTAACCCTCACCCGTGGTGGCACCACCTGCCAGACCCACCACTCCCCAGGAGGCGCAACCAAGAGGAGCAGCCAAGAGGAGCAGCCAGGAGCGGCAGCCAGGAGCAGCAGCTAGGAGCGGCAGCCAGGAGTGGCAGCCAGGAGGCATGGGCAAGGCAAGTGGTTGGCCAAGGCCAAGAGGCCCATGCCCCCCACAGCCAAGAGGCACAGCCAGGAGGGAGGGGCAGCAGCCAACAAGGAGGCAGCAAGGAGTCAGCAATGGCACATGGAGATAACAGTGAGTGGCCAGCCCCTTGCACATCAGTGGCCCCCATTGCCCAGCCTTACCGTGAGCACGCCCCTTGTTGCTTGCAGGTGTGACGGTCACACGCCCACCCCTTTCCCACCCCACCCCTCCCCTATCCCACCCCACCCCACCCCACCCCACCCCACCCCACCCCACCCCACCCCACCCCACCCCACCCCACCCCACCCCACCCCACCCCACCCCACCCCACCCCACCCCACCCCACCCCACCCCACCCCACCCCACCCCACCCCACCCCACCCCACCCCACCCCACCCCACCCCACCCCACCCCACCCCACCCCACCCCACCCCACCCCACCCCACCCCACCCCACCCCACCCCACCCCACCCCACCCTACCCCAGCAAACGGTGAGTGGCCAGCATGAAGCAGATTTGTGGCTCTTGGTACCAAGCCTGATGGCTAGCATGCCCCTTGTTTGCTGCAGGTCTAATGTTCACACCCTTCCCTTGTCCTTCCCCTTACCCACAATCTCACCCGTGTCGCTCCGCTTCCCCCCTCCTGCGCTACACTGCAGCCCCTCCCCTACCTTACCCTCACCTCACCCCACTTCCACCACCACCTCCCAGGCCATCAATAGCAGCCCGGAGCAGCAGCCTGGAGCGGCAGCCTGGAGCGGCAGCCTGGAGCGGCAGCTAGGAGTTGCAGCCATGAGGTGATACATGACGTGTGTAGCCATGAGCCAGCTGCCATGTGGCAGGTGTGGCAAGGCATGAGCAACAAGGAGCCTTAAGAGAGCAACAAGGAGCCAGCTGCTATGGGGCAGGTGGTGCAAGGCATGATCAGCCAAGAGGCAGCTGCAGCGCGGCTGGTGCACCCTTCCCCCCATCACCACCACCACCTCCTGGCAAAAACCCCTGCTGCCCAAGTACCTGGAGCAGGGGTACAACCTGGTGCTGAGGCCGGGGCAGAGCAGCTGGCACAGGGCGCTACAGGAGCAGGAGCCTCAGGATCAGGGGCTGGCAATGAAGGGACCGGTGGTCTGATGGGGCCAGCAGCAGGCAGGTCCCAGAAGCGCCCAGCCCAGGTGGCAGCAGGGGAGAACGTCGTGTTGGGGAGCACCAGGAAGTCAGCCAGGCTTGCAGCGCCTTCATCTCAGCGCCAAGCTGCCCCAGCTGCTCCAGCTGCAGCCCAGCCCCAGCCACAGCCACCACCATTGGGTGGCATGCACAAGGGCTTTGGTGATCAGCACTGGTACATGTATGATGCTAGCAGGATACACAATGTGTTCGTCAGCAGCTTCCCAGATGGTGAGGAGCATGGTCGTATGCTGTTTGTGGCAGCACACAGCCTCAGCCGGAGCTAGCCCTCCATCACACCCTCCCAACTCTCACAACCACCACCACCACCTCCCAGGCCATTACTACAAAGCAGCAGCCGGGCAACAGCCCTTCCCTTATCCCAAGCAATGAGACAGCTGCCATGTGGCAGGTGTGGCAAGGAATGTGTAGACCTGAGTCAGCCGCCATGTGTCATGAGGTGCATGGCTTCCTTAGCCATGTGTTTGCTGCTGTTCGTCGTAAGTATATAGTTTGAATAGACATGAGTCAACTGGTATGACATGAGAGGTGCATGGCGTGTGCAGCCCTGGGTCTAGTGGCTTGTGTCATGTGGTGCATGCCTGGCAGCACCAGTTTCAGTGTGCAAACAGCAGTTGTTAGCCATGAGTCAGTTAGTGTGCTAGGCATGACTCTAATGGTGATGCCGTGTGATGTTACATTGATGTAGGAGGCCACATGAGGCAGCAGATGTCAGCAGGCATGTAGGTTGTAAGCCAATGCTGACTATACACTCATGCTTTGATACCCTGTGCACGGTCTATGAAACCCTGTGCACGGTCTTTGAAACCTTGTGCAAGGTCAGCGAAACCCTGCACACGGTCAGAAACGCCTAGGAACTGAGCCACACCAAACCCTGTGCACGGTCTATGGAACCCTGCACTAGGTCAATGAAACCCTGCACTAGGTCTTTGAAACCCTGCACACGGTCAGCGAAACCCTGCACACGGTCAGAAACGCCTAGGAACTGAGCCACACCAAACCTTGTGCACGGTCTATGAAACCCTGTGCACGGTCTATGAAACCCTGCACACGGCCAGTGAAACCCTGCACACGGTCTATGAAACCCTGCACAGGGTCAGGAACTGGCTTGACGGCCACCTAGGGGCTGAGCCAGTTGAAACCTTGTGCACGGTTTGGCGAAACCCTGCACAAGGTTTGACCGCTTCAGCTAAAGGCCGATTACAGCCCAACCACGTCGATTAAAATCATGAAACATATGGCGATGGAACGGCCTTTGAAAGGGCTATCTGCAGTACACCTTAACTAAAATCGCCGACTCGGCCTTATTCTCCACGAGTGTCTTCGGAGCCCCTAGAGGAGCCAGGAGCGGAGCCAGGAGTGTGAACGACCCAAGTGACCCTGAGACCGAGTTGAGAGTGCGTGTGTCTCCTGATGCTCCCGTCAGTCCGGTTGCTCAACCCTTCGTTACATCTAGTATCGGTCCTCCCTGTGTAGGTCCACTGGCAACACCGCTGAGGATATGGCACTCCGCAGTTCTACCCCCATCAGCAACATTTGCGGAATAACCACTTTTGCGGAGAATGCTTAGCTAGTCCCGCTTGCGTGGAGCCTGCTGTGTAGAGACTCCTGCTGTTGTCGAAGCCTTGCTTAGCTTGTCTAGCAACGGGAGCGAACTTGTTGTCACTAAACCAGCCAAACTGCCGCCAGCCTTCCTTGCGTAGCCAGCTCGAAGCAGAGTTGCACCATAGCCTTCACTACGCAGAGAGTGTAGCCTGCAAGAGTCATATTACAACCTTGTTCGATTATTAAACCCCAACACAGCCTGCCCTACGCAGAGCATCATCACTATTAACACAAGCAGCTACAAGCTGCCTCATCTCTGCCAACACAACCAGCCTGCTCAAGCCGAGTACACAGCTGCCAGCCAAGGAGCAAAAACCAACACTCGTGCACTCCTGCCCTACACATTGCACCGGCACCAATACATACGCACACCCAGCAGGTCACCACCACTAACATTAGCCTGTTCAACAGAAGACAGTTGTAACGTGCGGGGACGCAACGTCAGATGACCTTTTGACACAAGCTCGAAGGCCGGTCCAGTCGAGGCGGTGACTTCCGACTAGGGTGTTGGGTTACAGCGGTGTATTGCGAGAATGGCTAGAGCTTAGAACGGGGCTCCCTGGAATCGAACCAGTTGTACTCACGAACGCAATGTCGCTAGTCTTTACCTGCCAAATCTCACTCTACACGTGTAACCCGCGTCCCGCGACGGCTCGCATTCACGAGACAGCCCAGACGACGCGAAGCGGCAATCTCTTCCAGAGGTGCGCACTTTACATTCCTCCCCCTCCAAAGGGGCTTCCGTTCCGCCACGGGTGAAACCACGTGACTCGCATTGCCTACAGCATGCTGATTTAGCTACTGGGCAACCCAAAGGGCGCACCAGGTCATAGCTCAGGGAGCGGTCAAAGACCATCGTGCCGACTAGACACAGGGAAACCATAACCACACAGGTAGCAGCCGACCAGAGGTACAAGCATGCTGAGAATGCCATAGTCCAGCAGCATACCAGCATGCATGGCCTAGGACTTACTTCAGGTTGTGAGCCGCATTGTACTCAGCCAGGATCTTGTCACAGCCAACCAAGTTGGAACGTGGCTCCCAGGTGTTGTGGTCGGCATCATAGCCTTCCCACTGCACCAGGTACTCCTTGGCCTTTCCTGCATGCACATGTCTGTGGTCCAGCAGACGCTCAACATAGTACACAGGCTCCTCATCAAGCCATTCAACAGGCGGAGGCATAAAGCCCACATCAGTGCCAGTGTAGGGTTTGATGAGTGACACATGGAACACAGGGTGAAGACGTGACATGGAGGCAGGCAGCTGCAGGTTCACTGCAACCTGGCCAACCAAACCAAGCACCTTGAAGGGCCCCACAAAACGTGGCAGCAGCTTACGTGCTTTGCCTGGCTTCAACCTCATGTTCTTAGTGCTGAGCAGGACCATTTGACCCACCTTGTAATGCACCTCTCGACGGTCCTGGTTGGCATAGGCGGCTTGCCGTTGCTGAGCAGCCTGCATGCATAGCTTGGCCTTAGCCACAGCCTCCTGCCACCAAGTAGCATAGGACAGGCCTTCAGGGCACCGCCCTTTGTCAGGTAGAGAGTGGAGCATAGGGGTAATGGGGGACTGTCCGGTGTTAACCAGGAACGGTGTAGACTTGATGGACTCTTGCCATGAGTTGTTCACAGCAAACTCAGCAAGTGACAGATAGTCAGGCCAATCAGCTTGGGTGGGAGAGATGTAATGACGTAGCATCTCTTCCAACACACGGTTGTACCTCTCAGTCTGGCCATCAGACTGAGGGTGATAGGAGGAAGACAGGGATCCCCTCATGCCCAGTAACTTCTGCACATGGTGCCAGAAAGTGTTGTGGAAATGGGGACCACGGTCAGAGACCATGTCTTTTGGCAGGCCATGCAGTTTGAAGACATTGTCAACAAACAGACGGGCAAAGCCCTTGGCATTCATGCTCTCCTTGCAGGGCACAAAGTGCACCATCTTACTGAGCCTGTCAACAAAGACACAGATGGCATCAAACCCATGTGAAGCAGATGGCAGCTTGGTGATCAGGTCCATTGACACTGATTCCCAACGGTAATCTGGAATGGACAGTGGGTTGAGTAAGCCACCAGGCTTCAGTGTAGAGGACTTGTCACGCTGGCAGGCATCACAGGTAGTGACATAGTGCCTGACATCAGCACGCATGGTGTCCCAGTAGAACACACGTGACAGCCTCTCAAGGGTTTTGGTTATACCCACATGACCAGCATAGGCAGCATCATGCATCTCATGCAGAATGTACTCACGCAGTTCAGGGTCATTGGGAACCATCACTGTGCCCTTGCCAGTGCGCCGCCACAGGCCATGGTCGTCCATGTACATGCCAGACATGTCAGCTTCAGCAGTAAACGCAGGGTCAAGCCGGTAACCATGGACCAGGTGATCAGCCAGTTCCAATGGGTGGGCAGGAGCTGCAGGATAGTGCACTGAGGTGTCAGCAGCAGATGGGGCCTCAAGCTCAGGGAGCCTACTATGGTGAGCAGCAACAGGGTTATCAGACACTGTGGGCCGGGGGGCCAAAGCATCAACGGCAGTGGGGGCAATTGAGGGAGTACCCACAGGTGGAACCTGGGGCAGAGCCTGCGCCACACGCACTTCCCCCCTCTCCAAAGACTGTTTAGCTTGCCGCCGGGTGGTAACAACACACACCATGGCACAGTCCTGGGGTCCAGCAGGTATCCGGGACAGTGGGTCAGCAGGATTAGCATCACCTGGCAGGTACTGCAGGTCAAATGTAAACCGTGACAGGAACTCCATCCACCTAGCCTGACGTCTAGACAGCACCTTCTGGGTGGGCAGAGCAGTCAAAGGCTTGTGATCGGTGAAGAGTGTGAATGGTACACCCTCAAGGTAACACCTCCACTCCTTGCATGCAGTGATGAGGGCAAGAAGCTCTTGCTCACCAGTGGTGTAGTTACGCTCAGCAGAAGACAACTTCTTGCTGAGGTATGCAAGGGGGTAGCCATCTTGCATCAGGACTGCTCCTACTCCTTGGAGTGAGGCATCACAGTAGACCTGGAAGGGCTGGGTGTGATCAGGTAGACGTAGCATGGGGACCTGGGCAACAGCAGCTTTGAGGGAAGCAAAGGCTTTCAGCTCATCAGCAGGCCAGTTCTGCCACAGAAATGAGTCACCAGCTTTGCCACACAGATCTGTGAGAGGTGCAGCTAGGACACTGAAATTATGCACAAATTTGCGCACAAAATTAGCAGCACCTAGGAATGACTGGAGCTGTTGCAGGGATTGAGGCACAGGCCAGGAAGAAATGCTCTTGATTTTCTCAGGGTCCACAGCAATTGCACCAGCAAAGATGACATGGCCAAGGAATTTCAGCGTGGTACGCATGAATTCACATTTGGACTGCTTGGCAAAGAGCTTGTTGAGCCTCAGGAGGTCAAAGACCTGTCTGAGATGCTTCAAATGCTCGTCCACAGATTTGGACATGACCAAGATGTCATCCAGGTACACCAGGGCACACTGGTTCAGGACTGGGGCAAATGCATCATTCATGACACGCTGGAATGTAGCAGGTGCATTGCAGAGCCCAAAAGACAGTACCTTGAACTGGTAGTGGCCGTCAGGGGTCCTGAAGGCCGTCTTGGGCACATCTTCAGGGGTGATCCTGATCTGGTTGTAACCTGCTTGAAGGTCTAGGGAAGAGAACACAGTGCAGCCTGACAGCTTGTCAAACAAGTCATCAATCCTGGGCAGTGGATACTGATCCCTGATGGTGATCTTGTTGAGCTGACGGTAATCAAGGCACATGCGTAACTCACCAGACTTCTTCTTGACAAACAGGATAGGAGCAGCAAAAGGACTGGAGCTTGGTTCTATCATGCCCTTGGCAAGTAGGTCCTGCACCTGCTTCTTCAGCTCAGCATGCTCTTCCTGGCTCATGCGGTATTGAGGTACCACAGAGGGTCGTGCATCAGGCACAAGGGGGATGGCATGGCCCACAGGACGCTCAGGTGGCAGAGATGTGATGGGTGCAAACACATCAGCATACTCATCCAGCAAAGCATTGAGTGCCTGGGACACACCTGGAGGTAGGTCAGGTTCAGCTGGAGCTGGATCAGGGGTACTGGAATTGTCCACAGTGATCAGGGCCAGGACACCTGTGCCTCCTTGTCGTAACCACCTGGCAGCAACTTTTGCAGAAGCCAGAGGGGGTTTTGCACGTAGAGCATTGACCAGGAAAGAGGCAGGGTTGCTTACAGCAGACTGCCCTGACTCAGACTTATCAGCAGGGGGACATGGCAGCACTACAGGCTCACCCTTGTCACATGCCAGGCTGAGAGTCTTGTCTTGGTATGACATCACGGCCTCATGCTCATTCAACCAGTCATTCCCCAGCAGCACATCAAAGTCTGGCAGGAGAGAAGGCATGACGTTGAGTTTGCAGGGTACAGTAACACCTGGCAGACTCAAATCAGCCTTGACAAACTGGGAACAGCTCAACACAGTGTTGTTAGCAGCATGCCACTCTTGCATGTGCTTCAACTTGTGGACAGGTACAGCATGTGCAGCAACAAATGATGCACTGACAAAGCTGTGGGTGGCACCAGTGTCACACAGGACACGTGCAGGGTGCTCATTCAGGTGACCAGCAAAGGCAAAGTGCAGGGATTCCCCATCAGCATGTGCAGCAGTCAGCACATGAGCAGGTTCACACACAATGCATGCCTCAGAGTACTCAGCACAGTTTTGGTTTACTGGCTGAGCAAACTCCTATTTGCGCTGATACTTCTGGAAGTGCTTCACCATGCCATTGGCCTCCATCCTGGCAGTCTGAGGGCGTCTACCCTGGTACTGCCTGGAGGGACCACCAGGGTCACCACCACGGTCAGGGCTGCGGTCACGCTTGGCAGCCTTGTAGGGGGCAGAGCCACCCTTCTTCAGGTCTTGCATGAGCTCCCATGTGCCAGCATCCTTCATGGCCTCTTCCTTGCTCATGCCAGAGGCTTTCCTCTTGCAGTGCTTCGTCCAGTGGGATGACAATCCACAATGGTAGCAATAGCCACTGGCAGGAGGGGGACCCTCACTGCCAGCAGAGGGAGCAGCAGGACGCCCAGGAGGTGGACCAGGGAACCTGGCCAGGTTCTGCAGCCCACGTTGCACTTGGGCCACCTGGTGCACAGCAGCAACCGGGCGCCTTGAGGCAGGATGCACACCAGAGCCAGCAGCAGCCACAAGGGCCTTGTGGTTGGTGATGGCAGCCTTAATGGCTTCATCCAAAGTGGGGGCCACAAGGGCACGCAGATCCTTGGCAACAGGACCACGCAGATCTGCTGACAGGCCACGCTGGAACACATTCACAAGCATGGAGTCTGTCATGCAGTCCTTGCCAGCCAAGGTGAGGGTGTTGCTGAAGTCAGTGATGTAGGCTGACAGGGCAACACCATTAGTCATACGCAGGTGAGTTGAGTCAAGGAGCTTAGCACGTGCTGCATCAGCATCAGTGGTCAGGTCCTCTCCAACAAACTCAAGGAACTGCTGTGACAGGTAGGGCCATGTGGGGTAACCAGAATGGGTCAGGGCATATGAGTCCCTGACAGACTGGAACCACACATCCCTAGCCTTCCCTGACAGGAAAGAGGGCAGAGCAAGAGCAGGGTCCAGGCCATGTGCAACACAGTGTGCCTCAAGGTCCTCCAGGAAAGACAGAGCACGGCGACCAGAGGTCGAACTGGCATCAGTCCACCGCTCAGTCACGGGCAACCCGCGACGTGAGTTGGAGTCATGACCAGCAGGGGCAGTGACAGTGGCAGGCGAGGGCGCAGCAGTGGGGCGAACCCCAGCATACTTGTCCCGCACGGCAGCAAGTGTGCGAGGGTTCGAAGTGCCGGGTGAACCCGAGGCAACATCTTTCTGCGCAACAGGCTGGTGCATTGCAGCAGTCAAGTGTTGGAGTGCGCGCAGAGCAGCAGCCAAAGGCCTGACTAGCTGCGACGCTACTTCGACTGGCCTCTTAGCTGGACTAGGGCTAGCTGGCAGCAAAGCAGCATCAGCAGCACGTTTAGCACCAGCAGGAGGACTCACCAGTGCACCAGCTTGCTGGTTGTTGGCCTGCGCTGCGACCAGCTGCGCCTGGAGGGTGGCAATTTGCGCGTTGAGCTCGTCGACTGGAGTCGAAGTGCTGTCGAATTGGTCCAGGCCAAACTCGTCCAGGAGCTCCTCTTCTTCACCCAACTGTTGGCCTCCTGCGGGAATTGAAGCGGGCAACTCGCCCGGCTCCGGTGCTGCACCAAGTGCAGGACCCGTCTCCGCTGTAGCTGTAACAGCTGAAGCTGGAGGAAGGACGCCAGAGGCGCCATTGGTCTTGTTCGCCGAAGCGACATTCTGGGTAGTTGAAGTCATGTTGACTGGACCGCGAGCTTAAATGCTCGGGGTTGGAAACCAGCTGTAACGTGCGGGGACGCAACGTCAGATGACCTTTTGACACAAGCTCGAAGGCCGGTCCAGTCGAGGCGGTGACTTCCGACTAGGGTGTTGGGTTACAGCGGTGTATTGCGAGAATGGCTAGAGCTTAGAACGGGGCTCCCTGGAATCGAACCAGTTGTACTCACGAACGCAATGTCGCTAGTCTTTACCTGCCAAATCTCACTCTACACGTGTAACCCGCGTCCCGCGACGGCTCGCATTCACGAGACAGCCCAGACGACGCGAAGCGGCAATCTCTTCCAGAGGTGCGCACTTTACAACAGTACCGTACAGTGCACCAGCCTGCAGAGGTCCTGCTGTTTCTGCAACGCGGGTGCAAAGCTGTGGCAGGGTGCAATATATGCGCTAAGCCGTACATGCGCTAAGCCGAATGGAGCTAGATGGCTGCTGGCTACCCCCCCCATTGAACCACCACGTAAGGGACATTTGACTTTGCGGCGTGCCTGGTGAGAGTTGAGCTGTCATTTTAACGCGGAACGCCTTATCTTTGCGTTGCGCTTGCGCCTGCGCGCCCGAGCTGCTGGCACCCACGGTGACCGGCAGTCTGCCAGGCACGCGAACGGTTCCGCTGTGCGCAATGGGCCTTTCAAGTGCTGCCTAACAACACCCACAACGCGGGATGCAGAGTTCTCCGCTGCGGTACACTTTACGCATGGAGCCCAGTTTTCTCAACATCATCTTACACAGCCTCCCCCTCCACATGAATCTCCACCCAGCCAGTGCTGGCAGCTTGCGTAGACCTCACACAACACGTACAGCGGGCAGCCTGGCCCCCCTGCCGTTTGCAGAGGTGATATTTGGATGTCGGCATGCTGCAGACATGTGCACACGCCATCTTCTAAAACCCCTCTTGGGATAACTCAGGATGAGTTGAAACTTTGGCAGGGGGTCCACAGAGACTTCCCTAACCAGTGACGCAAGGCTGGAAAGTTACCTTGAGTTACATGGTTGTCAACCGGGCATCGGCAGAGTGAGCAGCATGGAGGAGTGTTAACCCACCTTATGGAGCTTAATTAGCAAGTGAATGATGCAGTTGCCCCTGCTATGCTCATGCCGTGGTCTCCTCCTAGTTTCAGAGCCCCTGAGCCTAGTTTCGTCGCCTCAGAGCCAGCGCATGTGGGTAATTATGTTAGACATGAGGTCGGGCTCCTCGCACATCGCGCACTATCCATTGCGTTAAACAGGGACTCAGTGGTACTGGGTCAACGTACATCAAGTCCGCAGGCTCGGTAGGGTCGGATACCCGGCAACATGCCCGACCAGCTCAGCGTGTGCCTCAGCGCAGCCGCTCTTCGACGCTTCAATCCGCGTGTAAATCCGTGCAGAAATGAGTCCGGAAAAGCCGTTGTCCCTTATCGTTAGGGGGGTTGGTGGTTCAATGGGAGGGGTAGCCTGCTGCCGCTGCTGGAGCTAGAGCTGGAGCTAGAGCTGCTCGACATTTTTTTGCAGCAGCGGCAGCAGTAGCGTCCCTTGCAGCGGCAGCAGCAGCGTGATGATCGGAAGGCCCTCACGCGGCGGTCACGGGTCGCCCAAAAGCGTCAAAAAGCGTCCATGCAGCGCTCCTCTCCTCGCATTGGAAACGGCAATACGGCATTCGCCCATGCAGGGGCAGCTCCGCTCCATGAGCTCCGCTCCGATCAATTGGAAACGGGGGGTAAGAAAGTTATGTTAATATTAACAAGGCCGGTCGCGCCCTACTCAGGGTACATCAGTCATGACTCATGAGGCAGGTGACACGTGCTTACACTTGCGGTAAGTAAGGTGTCTATAATCATGTGTTTCATCCCAACGTATAACGCCCCAGCTTTGGAAGAGGGTGGGGGCAGGAAGTTGGAAGTTTGCCAAGCCACATCAAACATGAGAGAGTTGGCATGGGCAAGGTGAAGTGTTGGTCATGCCAGCCAGGCATGCCGAGGCTGAGGAGCCGGGTGGCCGGCAGCTCTCTTGGCGCTACTGCCCGGCGCTCATCACCAGCAGGTCACACCCTGGGCCTGCTGCAGGCATCGCACCGCACATGGACACTCCGCATGCACACTGTGCAACTAGGTGGTAGGTAGGTGGTGGGAGCGCCCCAAGCGGAAGCTCCTCCCCTAAATGCACGCCGGCAATTACCGGCTTAGTCTTCTTCTAGTTTTTTGCACACTGTCCAGTGCTCAGTTCAGATCTGGCACCACACCCTCAGCCTGCTGGGCTGTGACCCTGTGCAGGACCGCTAGGACGCGGACAGGTTGAAGAAACCCGTTGGCCGAGAATTTCACGTGTTCAGCTGCCGGGCCCAGGGCTGCTTGGCCATTGGCTGCAGCCAACACCTCGCAGCGCACAGCTGTTGAGTCTGACAGCCCTGAGCCATGGTGACTAGGAGGACCATGTCAGACTCAACTGCTTGACCCCCCCACCACCACTTCCACTGCGCTGTACCGCCATTCCCACTGAACACAGCTCAGTGTCAAGATTCAGAGGAACAAAGAGGCTCAGCCATGGAACAAAGCGGACCAAGGTCGGCACCCAGGTCAGTGCTCCCGGTGTCCAGTGTTGCTACCAGGCTGGCCAGGGCAGCTCCTTGACTGGTCGTTGCTGCTTCTGGTGCACCCGCTCCCACTGGCTGGACAGAACTCCTGCAGCACAGCCAGGGCCGTGGCAGACCGTTGTGACGCGGGGGAGACTCTGTAAATCTTGGCAAGCAGCACATCACAGCTAGATCGCAGCTTGCACAGGAGAGGGTAGCAAGGCAGGAAAGAAATTGCGTAAAGGGTGAGGGAGGGAGCACCTGCGCAATACAAGCAGAACAGCAACACAGCAAGACAGCACAATCATGCATGGCTGTTGGTTATCCTCACCGAGTGAAGTGCGCAAGGAACTCGGTGTTTCCTGAACGGTCGCCCTTCAGCGGCGATTCGATTACACCGCGACACTCAAAGCCGGCCTCGCAGATCCCTTGTGTGACCCGGGCAATGACGTCACGGTGTACCGCTGCGCTGCGCACCAGGCCGCCAGCTTTGACGTGCTCTGGCCCGGCCTCAAATTGAGGTTTGATGAGCACTAGCAGCTGGCCAGCCGGCGAGGGTTTTAGCACGGACACCACGGCCGGTATGACCTTGAGCACGCTGATGAAGGCCAAGTCCAGGGTGGCTAGGTCGACCTTGCGGCAGGCAGGCAGGCAGGCAGGCAGGCAGGCAGGCAGGCAGGCAGGCAGGCAGGCAGGCAGGCAGGCAGGCAGGCAGGCAGGCAGGCAGGCAGGCAGGCAGGCAGGCAGGCAGGCAGGCAGGCAGGCAGGCAGGCAGGCAGGCAGGCAGGCAGGCAGGCAGGCAGGCAGGCAGGCAGGCAGGCAGGCAGGCAGGCAGGCAGGCAGGCAGGCAGGCAGGCAGGCAGGCAGGCAGGCAGGCAGGCAGGCAGGCAGGCAGGCAGGCAGGCAGGCAGGCAGGCAGGCAGGCAGGCAGGCAGGCAGGCAGGCAGGCAGGCAGGCAGGCAGGCAGGCAGGCAGGCAGGCAGGCAGGCAGGCAGGCAGGCAGGCAGGCAGGCAGGCAGGCAGGCAGGCCTATTCAAAACATGCGGGCAGGGCCAGCGCGGCAGGGGAACAGGGCCGGCATCAGAGCAAAAGGGCAGGAAGCAGTAGAACAAGCGGAATACTTCAGGGCAGCAGTTTACTGCCATGGCATCAGGAGTGTCAGCCTTCCTGCATGTGCGACTGCCCGCTTCAACCCCTGCCAAGGTCTGCTGGCGTCCTGGGCTTTTTGGCAGCAGCCGCACATAGCCACACCCTTGCCGCCCCTCCTCCATCCCCTAGGCCAGACAGAATCCAGGATCCAGGACCATTGGTGGAGCCAAGATTCAGGTGATGCGGGGAGTAGGCGCAGCCAGGAGGTGCAGCCAGGAGCAGCCAAGAGCCTACCCTCCTCTGGTCCCCTAGGCCCTCTTGGAGCTTACCTGCTGGGGCAGGTCAGTTGGGTTGAGGTAGCGCAGGTTGAAGCGCTCCAGGGCCGTGACGCGCTCGTCCCGCCGCACTTTGTCTGCCAGCTGGCCATAACCCACATCCACCCCATACACCTGGCAGGAGCACGCTAGGCTGGTTGTGGTGAAGGGGTCTGAGGGAGACAGCGTGCGTCAAGAGCAGCCAGCACGTGATGGGCAAGCAAGCAACAGGCTGACGGACGAGGACCAGGCTCAGAGCTAAGATCAGGAGCTGGAAGTGCTGCAGGTGCTGCGGCAGCTGCAGGTGCTGGAGGGAGCAGTCACAATGTATGACAGCCTCAAGAATAAGAGCAGGGATGGGGTGTAGCAGGTGTGACGGGCAGCTGGGACAACATGGACCCAACATGGACCCACATGGGCTGCGCCGTGCTGCAGCAGGCAGTCTGTGAAACCGCCGGTGGACTGGCCCGAGTCAAGGCACACAAGGCCGTGCACATCCACCCCAAAATGAGCCAGCGCTGCCTCCAGCTTCAACCCTGCGCTACGCCGGCCAGCCCACCAGCCAGCGCAGGTCAGGCCAGTTGGGCACATGCCCCGCACTAGCTGGGCGCTGCGGCTCAGCAGCAGCAGCAGCAGCAGGGGCAGCAGGGGCAGCAGCAGCAGCGGGGGCAGCAGCAGCAGCAGGGGCAGCAGCAGCAGGGGCAGCAGCAGCAGCAGCAGCAGGGGCAGCAGCAGCAGGGGCAGCAGCAGGGGCAGCAGCAGCAGCAGCAGGGGCAGCAGCAGCAGCAGCAGGCCCGCACTGGCCGGGTGGTGCGGCTGGGTCAACAAGGATTAGGGGTAGGGGGAGACGAGGCATGGAGGGTCCCTGCCATGCAGTAAGGGGACGTAGAGGCTCCTGACCCTCCTAACTGAACCAGGACAGCCTGGTGCATTCATCAGCCACCCACTAGTGGCAGCGACAGCAGCATGCAGCTGTGCAGCGCCCGGCTAAGTAAGAGCACAGCACAGTAGCGGCAGAGGCTAAGGCTGAGGCTGCGTGACGTACCTCCCCTGCACACATACTTGGGCTCTTCAGCTTCCAGGCTGATGACCGCGGTGCTGGCGACAGGGGTGCCGGCCTTGGTGACCACTCGGCCGTCCACTGTCACCTGTGTCAACACATGGGGCAACACTGCTCATGGGCTAGAACCAGGGCTAGTGCCCGGGCAGCAGTAACCCTACCCCTACCCCAGTGGAGGCCAGGTGGTAAAGGCGCCCCCCCGCGCCTGCACCCCCTTCTGCTTAAATCCACGCCTTCTAAGGGCGCTGCGGTGACTACTGGCTGCTGCTGGTCTACACCAATGCCATTGCTGTCGGGTGTGGTGAGGAAAGGGGACAGCATGCGTCACCTCCTGACCTTGCCTTGCATTATCCATGATTGAAGCAGGTTGCGGGAGAGGTGGGGGTGGGCTGCTACACACAGCTCGTCCAGGCGTTGCTTCTTCTTTCCTGATTTCTTGACCTCCAGTGGCACTGCCACTGCAGATTGAGCTGTATCAAGGATGTCATGTGATGCAGCGCTGCTGTGGACCTGCGCCGATGCCTGCGCCGTTGATTGTTGTATGCTCGACCCGCTAACGACTCTCGACACTGGGGACCCGGCGACGGCTGCTGACTGCCTGTAGCAGAGTCCGCTTCTTAGCATGCCGTCTGCCGCGCATCTTCGTAGCATGGCTCACAAAGAGCAGGTCTGGCCGCGAGAATGTATCAATTCATATCTCTGCACGTCAATCAAAGCGTGAAGTAGTGAACGCATTGTAACAACAAGCAAAGGAGGTTAGCGAGTAGTGTTACAGGTTACATGTTACATATAGTGTTGAATCCAGACGGTTGATTACCCAAGTTGGTTCACCTATGAGAGGCTGGATTGATCTTAGTCGTAAGTCCTGTTCACGTATGCCACGCGTGGGGTGCTTTAGAGCTCGCGCTGGAGGTCGCTTCGTTATGTATTTTGTACTTCGTAGACATCTTGAATTTTGTATACACATTACGGACCTTTTTCTGCAAACACGCCAAATTCAAAGATTATTCGAAGTAGCCTGCGCACACACTTTTTTATGTTACTTGTAATTACTCGATTTATTTACGAGCGGGGCCCACTTGCGGCCTTACTCGCTGGCTTCCAAGCCTTACTCGCTGGCTTCCAAGCTTCTCGACACATCTCCTAGTCAGGCGCTCCCAACATGGGGTTCAGGCGACCCCAACTGGAAAAAATGACAGGAAACCGACCCCTGGTAGTAGGACGGCTGTATCTCTGCACTCACTACGCCAAAAAATGTGCTAGATGGTTCACAATGTAGGCAACCCGGCCAGCTACCTTTTCTTCATCCAGAATAATTATACACTGGGTAGGCCGTGCACAGCAAAGCGTCAAAGTTAACAATTCAAATTTGAGCCTTTGAGGAGCATGCAATCATCGCTTCGTCCGCCCGCGTCGTTTAAGCTGCTGTACATGAGTATGCGCGTCGGCAGCAGCAGTCGGATATAAAAACGATTGCGCGAATGTGGCACGGAGGCAGTTGGCAGGTGCGGTTGGGAGAGGTGGCCACCACAACCTTTGTGTAACTATGTCTCGTGTGTCACCGCGTGCGCTTGGCAGCTGTCTGGGGCTGCCCCAACCCAGCAGGTGTGGTACGCTTGCGGAGCGTGCAGCCAGGAGCCGGCGCTTGAGCCATAGCAGCCTGCCCCTCGGTGGCGATTGCAGCTAGCGCCAATTGATGCATGTGGCCGAAATCAGGTGATGCAGGCAGCTCTCTGCCCCACGAGCTCCGGCCCTGCTGCTGGGGCGGCTGCTGTGGGGGTGGCTGTGGGGGCGGGGGTGGCTGTGGGGGGGGCACACCAGCTGACACAACTCTGCTGCACCCTGCTGCTGTTGCTGACTTGCATGGTCCCCCACATTCACCACAACCACCCCGACACTGCAAGCAGCTGCTGTGGCTTTGCGTGCGGTTGTGGCTGGTGCCCAGGCTACGGCTGCAGCCACCTCATGCAGCCGCACCGCAGCGTGCAGCTGCAGCGTGAAGTCTTGCCCAGCCCAGCCCAGCCCAGCCCAGCCCAGCCCAGCCCAGCCCAGCCCAGCCCAGCCCAGCCCAGCCCAGCCCAGCCCAGCCCAGCCCAGCCCAGCCCAGCCCAGCCCAGCCCAGCCCAGCCCAGCCCAGCCCAGCCCAGCCCAGCCCAGCCCAGCCCAGCCCAGCCCAGCCCAGCCCAGCCCAGCCCAGCCCAGCCCAGCCCAGCCCAGCCCAGCCCAGCCCAGCCCAGCCCAGCCCAGCCCAGCCCAGCCCAGCCCAGCCCAGCCCAGCCCAGCCCAGCCCAGCCCAGCCCAGCCCAGCCCAGCCCAGCCCAGCCCAGCCCAGCCCAGCCCAGCCCAGCCCAGCCCAGCCCAGCCCAGCCCAGCCCAGCCCAGCCCAGCCCAGCCCAGCCCAGCCCAGCCCAGCCCAGCCCAGCCCAGCCCAGCCCAGCCCAGCCCAGCCCAGCCCAGCCCAGCCCAGCCCAGCCCAGCCCAGCCCAGCCCAGCCCAGCCCAGCCCAGCCCAGCCCAGCCCAGCCCAGCCCAGCCCAGCCCAGCCCAGCCCAGCCCAGCCCAGCCCAGCCCAGCCCAGCCCAGCCCAGCCCAGCCCAGCCCAGCCCAGCCCAGCCCAGCCCAGCCCAGCCCAGCCCAGCCCAGCCCAGCCCAGCCCAGCCCAGCCCAGCCCAGCCCAGCCCAGCCCAGCCCAGCCCAGCCCAGCCCAGCCCAGCCCAGCCCAGCCCAGCCCAGCCCAGCCCAGCCCAGCCCAGCCCAGCCCAGCCCAGCCCAGCCCAGCCCAGCCCAGCCCAGCCCAGCCCAGCCCAGCCCAGCCCAGCCCAGCCCAGCCCAGCCCAGCCCAGCCCAGCCCAGCCCAGCCCAGCCCAGCCCAGCCCAGCCCAGCCCAGCCCAGCCCAGCCCAGCCCAGCCCAGCCCAGCCCAGCCCAGCCCAGCCCAGCCCAGCCCAGCCCAGCCCAGCCCAGCCCAGCCCAGCCCAGCCCAGCCCAGCCCAGCCCAGCCCAGCCCAGCCCAGCCCAGCCCAGCCCAGCCCAGCCCAGCCCAGCCCAGCCCAGCCCAGCCCAGCCCAGCCCAGCCCAGCCCAGCCCAGCCCAGCCCAGCCCAGCCCAGCCCAGCCCAGCCCAGCCCAGCCCAGCCCAGCCCAGCCCAGCCCAGCCCAGCCCAGCCCAGCCCAGCCCAGCCCAGCCCAGCCCAGCCCAGCCCAGCCCAGCCCAGCCCAGCCCAGCCCAGCCCAGCCCAGCCCAGCCCAGCCCAGCCCAGCCCAGCCCAGCCCAGCCCAGCCCAGCCCAGCCCAGCCCAGCCCAGCCCAGCCCAGCCCAGCCCAGCCCAGCCCAGCCCAGCCCAGCCCAGCCCAGCCCAGCCCAGCCCAGCCCAGCCCAGCCCAGCCCAGCCCAGCCCAGCCCAGCCCAGCCCAGCCCAGCCCAGCCCAGCCCAGCCCAGCCCAGCCCAGCCCAGCCCAGCCCAGCCCAGCCCAGCCCAGCCCAGCCCAGCCCAGCCCAGCCCAGCCCAGCCCAGCCCAGCCCAGCCCAGCCCAGCCCAGCCCAGCCCAGCCCAGCCCAGCCCAGCCCAGCCCAGCCCAGCCCAGCCCAGCCCAGCCCAGCCCAGCCCAGCCTTACCAAGGGTCTTGCTCTTTAGGTACTTGGCTACCACGCGCAACTGCCGCCTCACAGAGGTTCTCTGCCCAGGTCGGTGTGGGTTGGGCACCTGGCACTGCTCATTCACGAACAGCTCTCGGCACATGCCCAGCTTGCGGCGGCTGACCTGTGTCTGCAGCACCAGCCTGGCTGTGCTGAGGTAGTGTTGTGGAAGGTATGCAGCTGTCCTGGCCGCAGGCTTCCCACGGCGCCCCACTTGCGTGGGGATAAAGTTGGCTGTCAACGCGGGTGGGTCAAGAGCCGGGCAGGGCTGCTGGGCTGCAGTGCCTGACGGGATGCCATAGCCACCCTCAGCACATAGCCATAGCCACCCTCAGCAACAGGGATGGGCTGGGAGGGGTTGGGCTGGGAGGGGTTGGGCTGGGAGGGATTGGGTTGGGAGGGGTGGGCTCCTGCAATGAGGTGGGCTCCTGCAATGATGGGTGGAGGGGGGGCGGGCATGGTGGGTCGTTGCATGCCGTGGCCTTGAACCTGCCTGGTGAACATGATGTAACTTTGAAGCTGTCAAACTGCACGAGGCCTGGGCTGTTTGTTGTGCGGTTTGTTTCACTAGATGCGCCAATGGATAAAGAACAAACATTTCGTAGCCATTTGCTTGTGGGTGCAGCGGGTGCAACACAGTGGAGGACACAGTGGAGGAGGGGGGGGTATAAGCCGGTGGTACCTTAGTGTGCGCCGACCCAAATGTGCTATTCGGCGGAAGCGAGTACGATTATATGTTTCATTCACCCCGTCTAGGCGCCCTGCACCCCCGGCAGGCATCGCGATGGGTGTTGGCCGGACATTCCATTTGTGAAGAACCAGCTCACTACGCTAGGTAGATGGGGTCACAGCGATGTGGCTCACCGTGCCAAGGAGACTCGTCTCGCCGCTGTGATTTGTTCGCGGGCACATGTAGCAGTACACAAGCAAAGACTCCATTGGCTAGCGCTGATGGTCAGATTACGCGGACTAAACCGTGGCTGCCAATGTGACAAACGCTATCGTAAACGATGCGGTATTGAGAGAGTACTTGCATGAAGATTACCAACCCCATGTTGGGGCCGCCTGATTGGGGTTGGTAAAATGCATGCGATTACTCTCTCAGTACTTCATCTTTTTCGATAGCGTTTGTCACATTGGCAGCTGCCCTTCAATGCGCGTCATCTGACCATCAGCGCAAGCCATTGCATTCTTTGCTCACGTACTGCCACATGTGCCCGCGAACAAATCACAGCGGCGAGACGGCTCTCCTTGGCACGGTGAGCCGCATCCCTGTGACCCCATCTACCTAGCGTAGTAAGCTGGTCGTGCACAAATGGAATGTCCGGCCGACACCCAACGCGATGCCTGCCGGGCGTGCAGGGCGCCTAGACGGGGTGATTGAAACATATCTCCATGCTCGCTTCCGCCGTATACACCAGTTGGGTCGGCGCACACTAAGGTATCACCGGCTTACACCCCCCCTCCTCCACTGTGTCCTCCACTGTGTTGCACCCGCTGCATCCACAGGAAAATGGCCATGGAATGTTTGTTCCATACCCATTGGCGCATCTATTGAAACAAACCGCACATTAAACGGCCCATGCCTCCATCAGTTTGACACTTTCAAAGTCACATCATGTTCACCACAGGTTCAAGGCCGCGGCATGCAACGACCCACCATGCCCGCCCCTCCTCCACCCATCATTGCAGGAGCCCACCTCATCAAGCCTGCCCACCCCCTCGCAGCCCACACCCTCCCCTCCCAACCCAACCCTTCCCAGCCCAACCCCTCCCAGCCCAACCCCACCCCCTCCCAGCCCAACCCCCCAGCCCAACCCCTCCCAGCCCAACCCCTCCCTCGCTCGCTGCCTGCTCCACTCCCCCCCCCTGCCCCCTCCCAGCCCTAGGCACCACCATGGGGGGTAAGAGGCTCAGCAAGAAGCAGCGTCAACAGCTGCAAGAGCTGCATGCCTCACCCAAGGCAGGGTTTAAGTGCAGCCCTAGTGGCCTGAAAGCTCAAAAGAACAAGGCACAGGGGGAGGCCATGGAATTGCGGGCACAGGTTGAGCGGCTCCACCAGCAGCTCAGTGCTGCGGAGGCACATTTGCAGCAAGTGCGGGCAGATACTGAGCAGCTGCAGGCAGCACACCAAGAGCTGTTGGGTGAGAATGAGGCATTGGAGCAGCTGGCTGAGGAGCGCACCCATGCAATCCAGCTGTTGCAGCGAGACAAGCGCAGGCTGTCCCTTGCGCTACGCAACGTCCGCCGCTGCCGTTCAAGCGGCCCCCGGCTCACCCGGCATCAGCGGCAGCTAGCGAACATCCTGGTGCGCCACCGGGTGTGCTGCTGGGTGAGAATGAGGCATTGGCGCAGCGAGTGCAGAGTTACAGCCGTCCTACTACCAGGGGTCGCTTTACTGCCATTTTTTTAATGTTGGGAGCGCCCGACTCCTAGTCCTTGGTGCATGCAAAATCATGTTTTCGACTCCAGGCGCCACTCCCACAGTCCTATCCTACAAGATAACCTACTTTGACCCTCAGACAGTCTTATCCCTATACGAGGTGGGTAGGACAAACAGAATTGGACAGGGTTTAGTGCAATCACGCGCACGGCACCCCTTGCCGCATGTGGGTCATTACTATTCCCTAGCTTCAGCTCATTGTTAGCGGTGGCGCGCAGCTCGCTCCAGGACATCTAGATGGCCAATAGCGGGGGGTCAATGGGTGGGCGACTTTTGAGGGAAGAAGCTATGGCTCAGCCTGATGAGGGAGAACTCAACACAACTCCCGCCTGCTCCAAAGTTTGCCTCCTGAAAAACACCAGCATGGGCATGCAGACAATCACAGAAGGGCGTGCAAAGCTTCAAGACAGCACCTAGGCTGCTGGTCTTGCCTTGGAAAAGATTGCAAAGCCAGCGTTGTGTAAGTTTATCATCAGTGTGTCAATAGCACCGTACTTAGTTGTAGACCCAGCAATAGGGTTGTTGGGAAAGTGCACCTGAGACACAAAACGGCATTTAATGAGCGTGGTGCAACGCAAGTGTTGCAGACCTGCTTTCACACGCGCACTTCAATGAGGATCTGGCGCAACTGGCGCACTACTTGAGGTGAGCTCTTGAAAAGCTCAGTAAACAGCTGCGAACAAGGGCAGATAACAGTGTCAACGGGGGGTGAATGGCTGGGTATGCACATCTCTCATGTCCTGCAATCGATGCTACGACTCACCTCAAACTCTGCTCCCTCAATGTCGATCTTGAACAGGGTGATTTCCTTGCCTACGCACACCAGCTTTCAAATTGTGTTGTCCTGCCGGTTGAGGCTAAGCCATTTGTATGCTGTGCCTAGGAGCAGTGCACAAAACAGGGGTGGCAGCACACAAAGTAAGGGCAGCTGCTTGATGACTCACCCGCGTGGTTCAAGCTTGCCAGGATGGTCGGCAACGATGCCATGGGTGGTGCATCTTTGCCGCTCAACCCAAGCTTGTGGAACTTGATGGCTTCATTCAGATTTCAACAGCGTCATCCAGGTTTGCAGGGCACACATTGCACGGCACACCAACACGAGGCACATGCTGCCTCACTAGGCCTACCTTGATTGTCATTGGCTTGGGGAGGGTTAGAGGTGTGGTCAAAGGTATGCACCTCGCAGTGAGGCAGCTGCTTTAGCAATTCGTTTTCAAAGCCAAAGTAGTTGTTGCTCCCAATGCTGCAAGCGGTCATGTACACACAACAACATACCCTGGCGCAGCATTAGCTGTGTGACTTCGTGGGGACTGTCATCCACTAGTGCAGCAATGTTGGCCTGCACAACTGCAGCCTACAACTGAGTCACAACACGCTTGGCTGGATCTTGATTGCCTACCTGTAGACAAGGCATGGGCTGCTGTGTGAGGCTGTTCTCATAGGGTCACAGACCCACTTGCCTACACCCACACAAACACAAACCAGCCATTGCTGCTTTGCAGCAACAGCTCGCAGGTGTGCCACCATCCTGTAGGTCCATACACAACAGCTCTACGTGCCAGTCCACCATGATGCGACATCACCATGCGGAGGAGTTCGGCCAACGTCCCCCAAATGCCATGCGCCACGTCTGTAACTCACCCCCGTCACCAACTTGGCCTGCACACCATCAGTGGCAACCACATGCCTTTGGTGCTGGTGTATAGCAATGCACACTGGCTGGCTGGACTCATTGCTGGCTGCACCCATTGCCCACCCATTGCGCTCTGTACACATTGCTGAGGATGGCCAGAGAGTAGCAGCTCAAATCAGGCTTGTGCATGATGCAAGGTGTGTTGCGGTGCAACGATGCGAGGCCAACTTCGGCACGCTGATGTGGAGCAGGGCAGAGTGCATAATGCATATTGATGCATGATGCATGATGGTGCACAATAGCCATGCACAGTGTTGGGTGGGGGTGCTGGCAGCACGTCTAGAAGGGCCCACCTACCAATGCGCTCCATGAACGTGCAGTGCAGCTCAGGCTCCCAGTTCGCTGCAAGCAAGCAACAGAGAAAACTGTGACATAAGCAGCTGGGGGTACGTCAGCCCAGAGTGCCGAGGTACCTTGGAAGTAGTCGTCGTAGCGATCTTTGAGCCCATAACCATCGTTCCTTGCGAATTGACGCAGAGCGATGTCCTTGCGCGCTGACCTGTGTGAAGCCAGCAGCACAGTCACTTTGAGACCCATAGGCAAGGCGCAAGGCAGCAGCTGCGTGGCCGACAGTACCAAATCATGTCCGGCTGGCAAAACCAGCCCTCGCTGTCCCTCAGCGACAGCTCGCAATTACGGTGCACAGACCCGGAGGTGTCGCCGCGCACGAGACAGCCAAAGGAACAGAGCAGTACTATCCCGAGCAAGAGCAGCGCAACATGCTGACCAGCCATCGCGACTGCACCCCACGCTTTCTAAGGTGAGCGTGCGCGGGTAAGGGAGATTGTTGCGTCTGTCGTCTGGACATGAAATGGTATAATTTTCATATGGGCGATCGACGCAGCCTCAGGCCGCCCCAACATGGGGTTAATAATGTTCATGCAACTACTCTCTGAATACCGCATCGTTTTCAATAGCGTTTGTCACATTGGCAGCCACGGTTTAGTCCGCGTAATCTGACCATCAGCGCTAGCCATTGGAGATTTTGCTCGCGTACTGCCACTTGTGCCCGCGAACAAATCACAGCGGCGAGACGGGTCTCTCTTAGACGGTGAGCCGCATCCCTGTGACCCCATCTACCTAGCGTAGTGAGCTGGTTGTGCACAAATGGAATGTCCGGCCGACACCCATCGCGATGTCTGCCGGGCGTGCAGGGCACCTAGACGGGGTGAATGAAACATAATAGATGTGCTCACTTCCGCCGAATACACCATTTGGGTCGGCGCACACTACACAGTAAGGTTCCTAATCCGGTTAGGCCTATATCGGCCGATCTCCCATTTCCGCCCTTCAACACGCGTGCCTCAATTGATCCACGATCGTTGGAGGTTGTGAGGATGGTGTGAGTCGGTTTGGGGCGGACTATCGCGTTTTGTCGGCTGAGATGTGGCTGTCGCCGGTCACGCCCGTTTGAACCCTACCGGCCGGTAAGGCCCCGCCTGCACTAGCGCGACGAGTTACCCATGCGAGCGCCGCCCTTCTAGACACCTTGGTGGGTACCCAATGTAGCACAGCTAGTGCGCTTCGATCTTCTGCTACCCTTTGGCCGCGGCCTTGCGTTGAAATTATTCTTTCTAAGCTCGCATGCCATATTTTTTAGCCACATGTGCCCAGGTCCTACCGCACACCACCAGCCCCTTTGGCCAAATCGACCACTGGTGCTTCTCGACAGTCCAGCTTGGCTCAGGACAGCGCAGGCGAGAGGCCCAAAAGGCTCTTGGCAGCTGCTGGTGCTTACTTGAAGGTCAAGAGGGGCCAGCCACAGCCATCCATGGCAGCTGTGGCCCAGGAACATGGCGTTCCATATGCCACCCTCCACAGAGTCATCAAGCGGGGTGGGGTGATTGCAAAACGTGGGCGCCCAACAGCTTTGTCAGCTGTGGAAGAGGAGCAGCTGCGGGACTTGGTAGTGAGGGGCCAGCAGCAGGGTGTGGGGGTCACCAAGACAACATTGATTGCAGCCGCGAGCACAACGCAGCGGGTCACGGAGCGCAAGGGCTAAGTGGACCCCTTCAAGGGGATGGACCCTGTCAAAAAATGACGCATGGGGGTTCGTGCAGCATTTAGTTATAATTATTTACTTGAAGCATATAGTAAAATACCGATAACAATACATGTCGGGCGGCATTTGAGAAGAGCGTGCATTTGGGAAAAGTGGCTTTCACCCCCCTGACAAGGATAACATGCTAGCAGCAGCAGCAGCCAGCATGGAGGGTGGCAAGCAGCAACCAGCCTTCAAACCCTTTGACCCTAAAGTTCAACGCCGCAATGTTGCGTGCTGCAGCTCAGCGATCAGCCCAACCGCAGCCCAGCTTACGTTTCCCAGCCAGGATAGGTTCTATATCATGCATGAGGTGGTTGCTGAGGCAGCCAAGAAAGCTGCAAAGGCCAGCAAGCGATCTTGCAAGTAGCATGCTTGCATGTCCATGTGCACAACTTTGAGTGCCTCTGGACTGCCACTGGATCATGTTTTTGACTAGCTGCTGGCTTTGATAGGGGCGTTGGGATGGGTAGCTGCTTCTACAAAAGTTGTGGTGCCAATCTATAAGTAGGTGGACAGGAGGAACGACATGTTCACATTAGGGGACTTTCTGTGTAAAACTGTTTGCTTAGGGGTACGGTACTCAAACATGTCATATCTTTGCTGTTGGTGGGCATAAGGAGACAACCAAGGGTACTGTGGAGAGCTGTTATGAAGAGTTGCCACTCCTACAATTTAGTCCCTGCGTTTGTCCCTGCGTTCTACCGACCTTGTCCGATCGGGCTGAAATTTTGATAGATGGTAGTTTGCAGAAAATAAAACATATTTTTCAGAAAATATATTTAAAAAAATCAAAGGCGGCTGCGCTGTAACCCTGTGGCTAGAGTGCAGGGATGAGTGCAGGGATAGGTTGCGGGACACAGCGCAACAGCTGTTGATGTTTTCGAAATATTTTCCTTGAAAAATATGTTTTATTTTCTGAAAACTGCCATCTATCAAATTTTCAGCCCGATCGGACAAGGTCGGTAGAACGCAGGGACAAACGCAGGGACTAAATTGTAGGAGTGGCACGGCCATGTGCTCAGCTTTCATATATGTACCGAAATGGAGCAGCAATGGGCCATTAACGCCAAAAGTTATTCACATTAGGAACCTTACTGTGTAAGGTATCACCGGCTTGGAACCCCCCTCCTCCACTGTGTCCTCCACTGTGTTGCACCCGTTGCACCCACAGGAAAACGGCCACAAAATGTTTGTTCTTAACCCCTTGGCGCATTTATTAGAACAAACCGCACGTTAAACAGCCTAGGCCTCAATCAGTTTAACACTTTCAAAGTTACATCATGTTCTCCAAGCAGAATTAGGGCCACGGGGCTGTGGGGTGGCAGTTGAGCTATGAAACTTTGCACGCAGGTGGATGGCATGTAGGGGAGTGTAACTCTTAGAGGAGCCGAGGCCAAATTCGGCCATGTTGTGGAGTTGTATGACTGCCTGCATGGCCCTGGCCCTGAGATCGGCTAAGGGAGTTGGGGTCAAATACCAAAGTGAGCTTATGGTCACCCCCGCCATTGGCTGCACCCCCATGGCTCAAGAGATAACATCTAACTCATTTCTGCACGGATGAGGTCGCCGATTGGTGCGATGAGCTGGCGATGGCCTGACTAGAGTGCAGCCAGCCCTAACGGTTTGCCGGGTGGCTGGCCCCCAACATGCGACGTGTTCTGGAGCCTCGCAGGTAATATTTGCGACTGCTATAGGCAGCCTGGACTCAGCGCGGCTGAATTTCGCATCCTGACTGGACATCGCAACTTTTCAGGTCAGCACGCAACAGTGCTACTGCGTCCTAGCACACATCAAGACCCTCTTCCAAGATGGAGGCGTGACCGCGACGGCGGATTGCTGCCAGGTGCAATTTGCAGAATCGCAGTCTCGCACAAGATTATCCATACATTGATGCCTGTGGCTCTCGAGCAACCACGAGCAGCAAGAATCATTCAAAAATATGCAGGAACTGAGCTGATAACTGTGTTTGCCGGTGTGCAGGCCAGTGAAGGCCATGGTTGACAAGAAGAGGGGAGTGAAGGCTAAGTGTGCCAATGCTCTGAAAGCGAGTGAGGTTATGGCACAGCGCAGGGCTGCTGAGGCAGAAGCCAAGGCCCAGGCTGTTGCCGCTGAAGCTGAAGCCCAGTCACAGGTTGAGGCTGAGGCCCAGGCTGAGGCTGAGGCCCAGGCCGAGGCTGAGGCCCAGGCCGAGGCCGAGGCTGAGGCCCAGGCCGAGGCCGAGGCCCAGGCCCAGGCCCAGGCTGAGGCCCAGGCTGAGACCCAGGCTGATGCTGGTGCTTATGACGCTGGGTAAGTTGGTGGCTGGCCTGAATGACCTCATGCAGAAGCACTTGTGGCATCAATACCTTGCCAAGCATCAGCGTGCCACCTTTAGGGCGCACTGTGCCGCTGTGCAGAACACACCGGGGCTAGTTGTCGTGTCGTGTGACTGGTCAGAGAAGCTCACTATCCACCAAGACATAGCATGTCAGGGCGCATATTGGAAGCAGAGGACCATGTCAGTGTTCGTGGCATGTGCACACTACCAGGACATGGCTGGCAACTACAGGGAGGAGTCAGTGTTTGTGAGTGCTGACAAGTGTGACCAGTCTGCTGAGGCTTCCACCACAGCCCTCGTGCAAGTGATTGAGTGTTTGCTGCAAGGCAGGAGGCACCCGGATGGCAATGGGCCATGGCTGGTTGTGCGTGCAGCACGTGCATGAGTGTGCCATGCCTGCCGTGCATGAAGCCTGACACCACTACCCCACTTGAGCCCATGCCCATGTTCCAAGACACTGTGAAGGAGGTGAGGGCTGACGAAGAGTGTTATGCGTTGTTGATGTTGTTCCATTCTGATTTGCTGCATGATGAGGTGTGTTTTGGCAAACTGACCAACAAACAGGGTGAACGATATCGCATGCACATGGGGTGGAAGAGGGAAGAGGGACGTCGGGAATTGCGTCGTTGGGTGCTGAGAGAGCTGCAAAGTGAGCAGCTAGAGGCTGAATATGAGGCGGACAATTGTTGTGGCTGGGTGTAAGGTTCACGGGGGTCTATTTCGGAGCAGCATCAAGGGCCCAAACGTGAACATAACACGTTTCTGTCTCATAGACACGTTAACATCCCACACAAGGAAACGCACACAACTGGCAGAGCATCATTTGACGACCTGGTTGCACCTTTAACTGGACTGCAAGAAGGCCCACATTACAAAAAAATTGACATGGGGTCACGTGACACCAATAAACTGAGCGCGTCCATGCAGCGGAGCCACCGAGCGCGATAGCTGTTCTCTGATCACAACCCCACTAAGTAGGCTATTCCCGGCACAACGCGACCCAATCTCTCAGCACCCCCGCCCGCCCCGGCATTGGTGCACATCAGCCCGAGCAGCCCGCTAGCTTCGCGTTGATGAGCTACACCGCCCTGCGCAAGAATCGCTGTAAAATTCATAAAGACCGGTAAGATGTTATCAGGGGTGCAGCCAATGGCGGGGGTGACCTTATGGCTTATCTGAGTATGAGCGTTTGTAACACTGTCCTAGAGGAGCTTAACCTAGTAAGTAGCATGTTGTAAGTCCGAATAGTCGAGCTGTGGCATTGCCCTCTAGGTATGAGGGGTAGGTGGGCTCATTGCCACATCGCCGCAACCGCTTTCCGATCCGACTGCTGCTGCCGACGCGCAAGCTCATGTAGAGCAGCCCAAGTGACGCGCGCGGTCGAAGCGATGACTGCATGCTCCGCTACGGCTCAAATTTGAATCACTAACTTTGACGCTTTGCTGTGCACGGCCTACTCTGTGTTTAATTATTCTGGATGGGTGAAGGGTAGCTGGCTGGGTTGGCTACATTCTGAGCCAGCTATCATAAGTTTTGGCGCAGCGAGTGCAGAGTTACAGCCGTCCTACTACCAGGGGTCGGTTTACTGCCATTTTTTGAATGTTGGGAGCGCCTGACGCAGCCACCCAAACATGTGACCGCTCACTCCCTGCCAGGCCGGACTTGGGCCCCTGTTGTTGTTGATGTGTGTTGATGGGGAGACTTAACGTGAATCCAAACGCACCAGGCCCGTCTCCAAAGCAAGCGAATCACTCGCGCCGGAAGTCACCTACATCATTTCTCCCGGGAGGCATACCGCAGATAGCCCCAGGTAAGGCCGACTCATTGCCGTTTTTATCATGGAAAAACTCAAAGTTCCTGCGATGTTATAACCATTTGAAATCCGAAAAAACCCTGCGCCGGGTCCTGTCGACCCTGCGCAGGGTCCTAGCGCATCGGCCTTTTGCAGGGTCCTGGTGACCCTGTGCAGGGTCCTAGCGACCCTGTGCAGGGTCCTGGTGACCATTTTACAGGGTCCTGCTGACCACTTTACAGGGTCCTGCAACCCTGTGCAGGGTCCTGGTGACCATTTGCAGGGTTCTGGTGACCCTGTGCAGGGTCCTGGCGACCCTGTGCAGGGTCCTACTGTCCATTTTACAGGGTCCTACCGACCATTTGCAGGGTCCTGGTGACCCTGTGCAGGGTCCTGGCGACCATTCTACAGGTGCACAGATGTCGACTATCGCATCGACTATTACATCCGCAACACACATGCATTGACACCCAAACATCCCGCATACCCTCGCTACACCCCCGCAAAACAAATGTATTGACACCCAAGCACCCCGCAACACCCCCGCAAAACACATGTATTGACACCCAAACACCCCGCAACACCTCGCTACACCTCCGCAAAACAAATGTATTGACACCCAAACACCCCGCAACACCCCCGCAAACCACATGTATTGACGACCAAACACCCCGCAACACCTCGCTACACCCCCGCAAAACACATGTATTGACGACCAAACACCCCGCAACATCCTCGCAATACACATGTTTGGACACCCAAACATCCCGCAACACCTCGCTACGGGACTTGCAAGCACATGTCTCGAAGCACCATCACTCCACAACACCTCTATATGGAAATGCTAAGCACATGCATTGATGCACCCAACACCCCCCTACGATGTGACAAGGTAGCAACGACATGACAACAAGAAGGTGACACCACACACCATCACTATCACCATCATCATCACCATCATCATCACCATCATCACCACCGACACCCACACCATCACCCACACCATCACCCACATCATCACGCACACCATCACGCACACCACACCACACCACACCATGGTGACAACACAACATCGCAAGAACCTCCTCTTAGGTGCTCCCGCTATCATTCACCCACCACACTACCATTGACTCTCACCTACCACTCCTATGCCATGTCGCACAACAAGCACGGGCTGACAACCAACCAAGTGCTCAGCTATCCCTTGTGAGAGGGATGGGACGGGTCATTGTGGTGTTTGGCCTTGGCATGGCCAGGGTGGGCTGGGTGGGCTACTACTCCAAACTGTCCGCTCCATGTTGCCCGGTCCAGGTTGCTACGCCAAGGGTAGGGTAGGGAGAGGGCTGCAACGTGTGTTGTGGGGTGGGGGCTGGGAAAGGGGGGAGGTAGGTGGGGAGGCAGACTTGGAGGTGGTGGGACAGGGTAGGGAAGGGGGAAGGGGGAAAAGGGGGAAGGGGGAAGGAGGAAGGGGGGAAGGGGGGAGGACTGACCGTGGGACCTGCAGTAAACAAGGGGCATCTTTGCGGTTAGGCTGGGCAGCGGACCACTCATGTGCAAGGGCTGGCCACTCACAGTTTGCTAGCGCAACTTCCATACCTACTTGGCATCGCCTCCATGGCTGCCGCTCCTGGCTGCTCCTGCGCTCCATGCACCTGCTTCTTGTGGTAGGGTGATGAAGGAGGCTGGGCTGGGCTGGGCTGGGCTGGGCTGGGCTGGGCTGGGCTGGGCTGGGCTGGGCTGGGCTGGGCTGGGCTGGGCTGGGCTGGGCTGGGCTGGGCTGGGCTGGGCTGGGCTGGGCTGGGCTGGGCTGGGCTGGGCTGGGCTGGGCTGGGCTGGGCTGGGCTGGGCTGGGCTGGGCTGGGCTGGGCTGGGCTGGGCTGGGCTGGGCTGGGCTGGGCTGGGCTGGGCTGGGCTGGGCTGGGCTGGGCTGGGCTGGGCTGGGCTGGGCTGGGCTGGGCTGGGCTGGGCTGGGCTGGGCTGGGCTGGGCTGGGCTGGGCTGGGCTGGGCTGGGCTGGGCTGGGCTGGGCTGGGCTGGGCTGGGCTGGGCTGGGCTGGGCTGGGCTGGGCTGGGCTGGGCTGGGCTGGGCTGGGCTGGGCTGGGCTGGGCTGGGCTGGGCTGGGCTGGGCTGGGCTGGGCTGGGCTGGGCTGGGCTGGGCTGGGCTGGGCTGGGCTGGGCGTGGGCGGGGCGGGGCGGGGCGGGGCGGGGCGGGGCGGGGCGGGGCGGGGCGGGGCGGGGCGGGGCGGGGCGGGGCGGGGCGGGGCGGGGCGGGGCGGGGCGGGGCGGGGCGGGGCGGGGCGGGGCGGGGCGGGGCGGGGCGGGGCGGGGCGGGGCGGGGCGGGGCGGGGCGGGGCGGGGCGGGGCGGGGCGGGGCGGGGCGGGGCGGGGCGGGGCGGGGCGGGGCGGGGCGGGGCGGGGCGGGGCGGGGCGGGGCGGGGCGGGGCGGGGCGGGGCGGGGCGGGGCGGGGAGGGGAGGGGAGGGGAGGGGAGGGGAGGGGAGGGGAGGGGAGGGGAGGGGAGGGGAGGGGAGGGGAGGGGAGGGGAGGGGAGGGGAGGGGAGGGGAGGGGAGGGGAGGGGAGGGGAGGGGAGGGGAGGGGAGGGGAGGGGAGGGGAGGGGAGGGGAGGGGAGGGGAGGGGAGGGGAGGGGAGGGGAGGGGAGGGGAGGGGAGGGGAGGGGAGGGGAGGGGAGGGGAGGGGAGGGGAGGGGAGGGGAGGGGAGGGGAGGGGAGGGGAGGGGAGGGGAGGGGAGGGGAGGGGAGGGGAGGGGAGGGGAGGGGAGGGGAGGGGAGGGGAGGGGAGGGGAGGGGAGGGGAGGGGAGGGGAGGGGAGGGGAGGGGAGGGGAGGGGAGGGGAGGGGAGGGGAGGGGAGGGGAGGGGAGGGGAGGGGAGGGGAGGGGAGGGGAGGGGAGGGGAGGGGAGGGGAGGGGAGGGGAGGGGAGGGGAGGGGAGGGGAGGGGAGGGGAGGGGAGGGGAGGGGAGGGGAGGGGAGGGGAGGGGAGGGGAGGGGAGGGGAGGGGAGGGGAGGGGAGGGGAGGGGTCAGGGGGGTCAGAGACGGTGGTCAGAGGGAGTGTGCAAGGTAGTAGATTGCTCCCGGCTGCAAGGTAGTAGGCTGCCGTATGGTGCGGGAGCACGGGGGTAAGTCGGGGTGGGGAAGTGGGGCGTGTAAGGAAGGGGAGGTTGGGACCATTGAACCTGCAGCAAATAAGTGGTATGCAAGTGGTCAGGCAAGGAATCTGGAGCCACATAACTGTAAGATACACCACTCACCATTTGCTAGTTAGGGGAGAATGGGAGGGGAGGATGCCACTCACGCTCCGCTTCTGCTCGCTCATTGTTGCTTGGGGTGCGCTTCCTAGCTGCTCTAAGTTCATGCATTTGGCTCCTGGCTTCTGCGCCCAGCTTCGTCTTCTCCTTCTTCGTCTTATGCTTCTGCGCCCAGCTTAGTCTTCTTCACTGCTCCCGACCGCCTATCCGGGCTCCTCCACTCCTCCTCCACTCCCCCTGTCCACTCCTCCGCTCCGTCACAAAGGCTCCAGGCTACGCTCGCTCCAGGCTACGGTCCTGGTTGCGCCTCCTAGCTGCACCTCCTACACTTATTTTGCTGCATCGCTGCGTCGCTGCATTGCTGCACCTCCTGGACTTTTCTATCGCTGCCTCTTGATCCTATCGCCTGACCTGAATGCTCCTGGCTAGAAATGGCTGTCTAGCTCGTGGCGACGATTTGCTGTTCGCTGCTCCTGGCTGCTCCTGGCTGCCATTATGCAGCATGCCAGCGTGGCGGGGCAGTCTGAACTCCATCGCAATTCCTTTACCTCCTTCGCAATCCCTCTGCGAAACCTTCATGCAGCCTCCATGCAGCCGGATTATTTTGTAACCTTAGGTTGAGACATTTAGCATGCCACCTACTAAGTTGGGCAGCTGTAACCACCTACAGTGTTTAACATCGATCATACTCACATTTCATGAAAGGTCGCCTTGGTCACTCGGTGCCAACTCCCTTAGCCAAAATCAGGGTCAGCAGGACCCTGCACAGGGTCGCCAGGACCCTGCACAGGGTCCTACGACCATGATGACGTGTTGGAGCAAGGCATGCTAGGTTCAGCCAGCCCATCAGGGGTTGAGCTAACTGTATCTCAAGTGTGACTTCTGTTTTAGGCTCCGCTCAGTGACGTAGTGCTTTACTGTGTTCGTCCGGTGAAGCGCTGCCTCTTAGCGAGGGCCTCTTTCTCTTTCAGGTGGGCTTTATACTTGCTATAGTGTGTAACTGTGTTCGTCCGGTGAAGCGCTGCCTCTTAGCGAGGGCCTCTTTCTCTTTCAGGTTATGGGCCCACGGCACGGGTGCCGATGGTGAAATCGGAGGCAGACGTCAGCGCTCCAGCCGAGCAGCCACAGATGGCAGTCCTTATGCCACAGCCACTGCCCCTGAATGAAGCCACTTCGTTTGTCGAATGGCGACATGGGGCGATGGGCCAGTTGAGGCTGGCCGGGCTGTGGAAGGCAATGGTTGGCGAGGACACAGACCCAGTTCGCAGTGAGCGTGCGTATGCATGGCTGCTGTGCAACTGCAAGTCGCACTACTTGCGACTTGTAGTGGCAGCCGAGACAGCACCTGCAGCCTGGAAAGCCCTGCTGGCGGACCAGCAGCCGGACAGCTATCAGCTGTGGGAGCAGCTCAACAGCTTGCAAATGCAGCCCGGTGAGACTGTGGGGCAGGTGCACAGCAGGCTGCTGGAGATTGTGTGGCAGCTGGCAGCAGTCAAGGAGCAAGTCAGTGAGCCCCAGCAGGTCATGGCCTTGTTGAAGGCCATGCCTCCCCTGCCGCAGTATGAGAATGCAAGGGACTTCATTACATTTGGGTCCCTGCGCTCCCCACCTTCCCTCACCGAAGTCAAGCGCACGCTGCAGATTGCAGAATCCCGTGCGCAGCAGGCTGGAGTGTCAGCCCAGCTGGCTGCTGTGCGTCTCCGGGGCAAGGGTGGGGGTGGTGGGGGTGGTGGGGGTGGCAGCAGCAGCAGCGACAGCAGCAGCAGCCGCACGCAGCCGGCTGCCGTGCCGGCAGCCTCCTCCTCATCCTCAACCGCACCGCCACGCCCACGGGCAGCCGCCAATGTCAAGTGCTTCAAATGTGGCAAGCGTGGCCACTACGCACGAGACTGCCCAGACCCCGCACGAGATGGTGGTATGGCGGGGCGTGGGGCTGGTGGTGAGGGTGGTGGTGCAAGCGGGGGTGGTGCGGGTGGTTGGGCTGGTGCGGGCAACAGCAACAGTGGGTCATCAGGGTTGTCGAGCGTCACCCTCGCTGCTGTGCATGCGGGCACACTCAGCCATGTGGTTGGCACAGCCCCCCCCTTGCCTGCCTGCATGCCTGCTGAGGCAGGTGTGGGAGTGTGTGGGGCTGAGGTGCACAGCTGCAGCGCAGAAGGGGGCAGTGTGGTCAGCTGTGGGGACATGACCTGCTGTTGGAGCCATGCAGTAGGGCTCTCCCCTATGCTGCCCTGTGTGGTCGACAAGCATGCCTCTCTTGCCCCTGAGCCAGCTGCAGAGCCAGCCTTGCTAGCTGTTGCCTCTACCCAGCAGCTGGATAGCAGCATGAGGGTGTGGGTGGCAGATTCTGGGGCTAGTCACCACATCACCCCTGAGCGCTCCTTGCTGCATGGGTATCAAGGGTTTGCGCAGCCAGTCCCTATGGGGCTGGGCAAGAGCTCAGTGCAGCTGTATGCCTATGGGAAGGGCAGGGTGCGGCTGGCAGTGGATGGGGTGAGGATGGAGCTGCAGGATGTGTTGTGGGCTCCAGAGGCCAGCACCAACTACTTCTCCACCCTCGCAGCAGCTCAGAAGGGCTGGGAGATCAGGCAGTCAGCTGACAGCATCACCATGCAGTCCAGCAAGGGGGAGGTGGTGAAAGGCAAGGTAGTAGGGAGGCAGTATCAGCTCAGCGGTAGCGCGCAGCCTGCTGTGGTGGCATGTGAGCCGCCCGCCTTAGCGCAAGCTGTGACTGCGGTTACACCGCAGTTGCTGCATGAGAGGCTGGGCCACCTTAGTTACCGGGCCATGGGTGATATGATCAGCAAGGGAATGGTGGAAGGGGTGGAACTCAGCGCGGGGCAGTGCAGAGCAGCAGGTAGTGGGGTGTGTCCTGGCTGTGCAGCGGGCAAGCTGCACCGGCGTGTAGCCGACACGCTGCCCTCCCTTGCTGCCCGGGTTGCGGCACCCTGCGACCTTGTGCACACTGATGTGTGCGGTCCCCTCCGCATTCCCAATGCTGCTGGCTACTGTTTTGTGCTCACCTTCCTTGATGAGCACAGTGGGCTGTCACTCATCGCCCTTCTCAAGGCCAAGTCAGAGGTGCCAGCAGCCATCAGGGATGCAGTCGAGTGGTTTGAGACACAGGGGGGCCGCAAGGTCAAGGTGTTGCGCAGCGACCGGGGGACTGAGTATGTCAACCAGGCTGTCAGGGAGTTCCTCGGTGGGAAAGGTATCATCCACCAGCAGACCGCCCCGTACAGCCCGCAGCAGAATGGCAGCGCAGAACGCCTCAACCGCACGCTGTTTGAGAAGGGTCGGTGCCTGCTGTACAGCAGTGGGCTCTCAGTCAACTTCTGGCCCTATGCCTTGCGCTTTGCCAATTATGTGCGCAACCTGTCCTTGGTGAGAGGCAAGGCGGGAACTCCCTGGGAGCTGTTCTGGGGGGTGCGGCCCGACCTGTCAGCGTTGCGGGTGTTCGGGGCACGGGCGTATGCCCACGTGCCCGAGCACATGCGCAGCAAGCTGGGCAGTAAAGCGGTGCAGGGGGTGTTTGTAGGATATGAGCTGAGCAGCAAGGCTTACCAGGTGCTGCTACCTGGTGGCAAGCTCTTGATCACCAAGGACGTGGTGTTCGATGAGCTTGACCGGGGGCTGCCCACCCGGGAGGCAGATCTGGCCATGCTCTTGCCACAGCCTGAGCCAGAGCCGGGGGTGCTGGTGCCGCATGCTGTGCATGTGCCGGTTGAGGTGCAGTTGCCTGCACCGCCAGCAGCTGTACCAGCTCCGCTAGAGCGCGCGCCAGCACCACCAGGTGGTGCAACCAGCAGCGCAGAGGCTGGCAGCGGCAGCAGCGCAAGGGCTGGCAGCGGCAGCAGCGCAGGGGCTGGCAGCAGCAGCAGCGCAGGGGCTGGCAGCAGCAGCAGCGCAGGGGCTGGCAGCAGCAGCAGCGCAGGGGCTGGCAGCGGTGCTGCTGGTAGTGGTGGGGGCACAGAGGCTGTTGGCAGAGGCAGTGGCGCAGCGGGTGCAGCAGGTGGGGAAGGTAGTGGTGCTGCAAACCTCCTGCGCCAATCCAGCCGGTTGCGGGGTATTCAGCCTGAGTTTGCGGGGGTCAGATCCGTGGCTGTGGCGGAGCTTCCTGCAATTGTCTATGGCTCTCTTTGGTCTGCGCCGGGCCCGACTGGCGTGGCATGCACTTTCAAGGGAGGAGCTGGAGCAGCTGGAGCAGCTGAAGCAGCTGGTTTCCACAGCCTCACCTGCACACAGCTATCTAGCCACTATGATGCAGGGTGTGTTGGCTGATCTGTCTCTGGGCTCTGCTGTGCTGCAGCCTGTCACCATCATGTGTGACAATGAGGCTGCTCTCACTCTGGTCAAGCATCCATTGCATCTGCTCGCTCTAGGCACATTGATGTCCTGCATCATTTTGTGCGTGAGCGGGTGGCGCGTGGTGAGCTGGTCTTCAAGTTCTGTGGCTCTGCAGCCAATGTGGCTGATGTGTTCACCAAGGCTCTGCCTTCTGTCAAGTTTGAATTTTGCAAGGCTGGTATGGGGATGGTGAAGCTCTGACGTAGGCTGAGACCCAGTGGCTTTGGTGTTCAGTTTAAGTTGTGAGGTCTGATGGCCTGGCCTGAGGGGGTGTGTTGGAGCAAGGCATGCTAGGTTCAGCCAGCCCATCAGGGGTTGAGCTAACTGTATCTCAAGTGTGACTTCTGTTTTAGGCTCCGCTCAGTGACGTAGTGCTTTACTGTGTTCGTCCGGTGAAGCGCTGCCTCTTAGCGAGGGCCTCTTTCTCTTTCAGGTGGGCTTTATACTTGCTATAGTGTGTAACTGTGTTCGTCCGGTGAAGCGCTGCCTCTTAGCGAGGGCCTCTTTCTCTTTCATGACGCTAGGACCCTGTGCAGGGTCCTAGGACACGGGCCATAGCTCGTTACAGGTTTGGACATATAGCATGCTACCTACTAGGTTAGGCAGCTGTAACCATCCTCTACAATCGCTCATACTCACATTTCATGAAAAAACACTTTGGTCACTTGGTGCCAACGCCCTTAGCCAAAATCAGGGTCAGCAGGACCCTGCACAGGGTCGCTAGGACCCTGCACAGGGTCGCCAGGACCCTGCACCGGGTCCTAAGACCATGATGACGCTAGGACCCGGTGCAGGGTCCTAGGACACGGGCCATAGCTCATCATTGGCTGGGACTTTTTGCATGCCACCTACTAGGTTGGGCAGCTGTAACCACCCTTTACAATCGCTCATACTCACATTTCATGAAAAGTCACTTTGGTCACACGGTGCCAACTCCCTCAGTAACGATTCACATCTGAGTCACCTCTGATCCACCACGGATTTACAGCTGAGTCACCTCCAATACGCCACCGAGTCACTAATTAAGTCACCTCTAAAACACCACAAACGCACAGCTGGTTCACCTCTGATTTACCACTAAACTACAGCTGGATTACCTCTTATACACCGCCTATTAGAGGGATTTAGAGCCCTAGGAATCAGCTATGAATCCACACAGATACATAGCTTTCCAGGCTCACATTCAGGCCTAATTTAGACCCCTCTGAACTACCTGTGAATGAGACCATGTTTAGAGGTCGGGCGACCTGTCATTTCCAATGCCAAATTGCGGTTTTCAGAGCGACCCCGAACCTCACATTCAGTGCACAATTAGAAGTCCTGATCAGTCGCGAATGAGAGGTTCGGAAGAGGTCCGAAACTTTCCGACGCTTAGCCAAAATCAGGGTCACAGCCCTACACCTGGTCCAACAACTCCCCAACGACTGAGAATTACACTTTGGCCCAAGAGAGTATTGTCCTCCCCAAGATCACAGCAACCTACATACCAAGTTTCAGACCTTAACTCTCAAGTTTTACCAGCCAGCCAGCCGCTAATTTGCACGAGTGATAGGCCGAATTCCTCCAATTCGGAAAGCTCTGAATCTTGGCCAGGGTAGCCAGCGGCTAGTAGAAGACGACTGAGTGGACCACCCAGCAGGCGGTTACGACTCTGACCCAGCACCACAGCCAGCAGGTTCCAGCTGGAAACAGAGACAAGCACCCCCATTCAGCACACCATCATGATAACATGTTCTTCTTTGCAGGCCAAATGCCCAGAAGGCCAGGAAAGAGTGCAGAAAAGAAGCGGCTGAAGAAAGCGCTAGTGCAGCATCCTGGTCAGGCGCTCCCAACATGGGGTTGGTAATATGCATGCAAGTACTCTCTCAATACTGCATCTTTTTTGATAGCGTTTGTCACATTGGTAGCTGCCAAGCACTGCGCGTCATCTGACCATCAGCGCAAGCCATTGGAGTCTTTGCTCGCGTACTGCCACATGTGCCCGCGAACAAATCACAGCGGCGAGACGAGTCTCCTTGGCACGGTGAGCCACATCGCTGTGACCCCATCTACCTAGCGCAGTGAGCGGGTTGTGCACACATGGAATGTCCGGCAAACACCCATCGCGATGCTTGCCGGCCGTGCAGGGCACCTAGACGGGGTGAATGAAACATAATAGATGTGCTCACTTCCGCCGAATACACCATTTGGGTCGGCGCACACTAAGGTATCACCGGCTTGGAACCCCCCTCCTCCACTGTGTCCTCCACTGTGTTGCACCCGTTGCACCCACAGGAAAACGGCCACAAAGTGTTTGTTCTTGACCCCTTGGCGCATTTATTAGAACAAACCGCACGTTAAACAGCCCAGGCCTCTATCAGTTTGACATCTTCAAAGTGACATCATGTTCTCCAAGCAGAATCAGGGCTACGGGGCTGTGGGGTGGCAGTTGAGCTATGAAACTTTGCACGCAGGTGGATGGCATGTAGGGGAGTGTAACTCTCAGAGGAGCCGAGTCCAAATCCGGTCATGGTGTGGAGTTGCGTGACTGACTGCATGGCCCTGGCCCTGAGATCGGCTAAGGGAGTTGGGGTCAAAGACCAAAGTGAGCTTATGGCTTATCTGAGTATGAGCGTTTGTTACAATGTCCTAGATGAGCTTAGCCTAGTAAGTAGCATGCTGTATGTCCCAATGGTCGAGCTGTGGCATTGCCCTCTAGGTATGGGGGGGAGGTGGGCCCGGTATCACATTCCCGTGATCGTTCTCCGATCCGACTGTTGCTGCCGACGCGCATGCTCGCGTAGAGCAGCCAAAGCGGCGCGCGCGGTCGAAGCGATGACTGCATGCTCCGCAACGGCTCTAATTTGAATTACTAACTTTGACGCTTTGTTGTGCACGACCTACTGCGTGTAAACTTATTCTGGATGGGGGAAAGGTAGCTGGCCGGGTTGGCTACATTGTGAACCATCTAGCATAATGTTTGGCGCAGGGAGTGCAGAGTTACAGCCGTCCTACTACTAGGGGTCGGTTATTTGTCATTTTTGAACAGTTGGGAGCGCCTGAGTTCAGTCCACATGTGACAGCAATGTCAAGGTGGTTACCGCATCGGTGCTTGTGGTTCTTTTGCAGCCAAACGCAGCTAGAATCAGTCAAAAAGATGCATAAACTGAGCTGATATGAGTATCACCCCCCACACATGAAACGGACCACACATCAAGACAACGCGTTTCTGCTTTGCAGACACGTTAGGTGACCACACAGGGAGCCGCGCTGAACTGGCGATTCATCATTTGACGTCCTGGTTGGACAGTTATGGCAGCCGGAAAAAGCCGGAATTTGACGTTACACGAGGTGCACGCTGTTCGGGTGCAGGGACAGGCCACAAGCCATACCACCACTCTTAACATGTCACCAGCACTAGCACTAGCACTAGAACACATGTCAGGGGGGGTACTGCGCCCGACAAAAATACAAAAATTTGAAAAGCTGGTCCGCTGAGCGCGATAGCTGTTCTCTGATCACAGCCCCACTAAGCAGGCCATTCCCGGCACAACGCGACCCGATCTCACAGCACCCCCGCCCGCCCCGGCACAGGTGCACATCAGCCCGAGCAGCCCGCTAGCTTCGCTTTAATGAGCTGCATCGCCCTGCGCGAGAATCGCTGTAACACTCATAAAAACCAGAAAGATTTTATCAGGGGTGCAGCCAATGGCGGGGGTGACCCACTGCCAGCAGCGGCAGGAGGACCACGACTTTATGAGCGAGGTTCAGTGTCCCATGTGACGTGGTCAGGTGATAAGTCCACTATAGGAGAGGCCACGACAGGTTTCCGAGGCCTCGGGAATCAAAAGGGATAGTACGGTAATGCGTCTATTTATATTATTAGACGCGGAAAAACCGCACCCTAGTGTCAAAGTCGGCGCAAGCATATCTACGTCGGTGCCGAGTCATCTCTCTGGCTTACATCCTAGGCCCCTCCTGTGTCATTACTGACTTATCTATGTCGGTGCCGAGTCTTCTTTGGCCTGTTAGTAACACCTCGCAAAGGCTCTACCGTACTATCTCTTTTGATTCGCGAAGCCCCGAAAAATAAAATTAAATACTCTTTCCCGACCAAAAAAAAGATTGTTTATTTCTTCCCGATGCAAACAATGCTGCAAAACACAGTTCTGAGGATGTGGGTGTGCTTATAAATATTCTAGGCTGCCATACCTTGCATACCATGTCAATCCTCCATGGTTCTAGCACTTCTTGCACATGTCACCATGTCAAGCTACCCGGTCACCTAGTCAAAGTCAATATGCAGGTGTGCGGGTAGTGTCACCGTGCAACAAGTCACCAAATCTTGACTTTGCACTAGATATGGCACTGAACCTCCCCCATGAAGTCATGGTGCTCCTGTGGCTGCTTCAGGGCTGGGCATACAGCGATACAGAGATACAGATACAGTTTCTGTAGCTTCCGTTTCTGTATGATACAGGCAAAACTTGCTTGCGCAGTTGCCTTTGGCCAATCTATTCAGCGAACTTGTACTCGGAAACTCCTGCATCATCAGATGTTCGTCGGGTAACCTGTGCTGGCGCAGGATAGGTGGCAACTGCTGCGTGCACCTCACCTCGCGGGCTGGCAGCAGCGCCTATGCGTAGAGCACCAACAACACGCCTGCACTCCGCGATGTCTTGAGGGTGGCCGGCGGATCCCAACCACCCTGCCGACAACAATCGAAGCAACTACTGGTTGCTGTCGTAACTAGAGTCCGCGTTTAAGCCATGCCGCGCGGGGCTAAAGCCATCGGCCTGCTCCCGGAGCAATCGGTCGCATGTGACGGTCTTACATGCCAAAACATCAGAGTTGGGAGGCCCTGATGGCCGGCTGCCCGTGTATGACCAGCCGCCTCCCCCCTTGACATGCTTATCAGCCTGGTTGCCACCCTTGCCTGTCCTGTGACCCCAGCCTTTGCCCCAGCCTGGCCCACCTCCCTCGATCAGGGCCTCCCAACTCTGATGTTTTGGCATGTAAGACCGTCACATGCGACCGATTGCTCCGGGAGCAGGCCGATGGCTTTAGCCCCGCGCGGCATGGCTTAAACGCGGACTCTAGTTACGACAGCAACCAGTAGTTGCTTCGATTGTGGTCGGCAGGGTGGTTGGGATCCGCCGGCCACCCTCAAGACATCGCGGAGTGCAGGCGTGTTGTTGGTGCTCTACGCATAGGCGCTGCTGCCAGCCCGCGAGGTGAGGTGCACGCAGCAGTTGCCACCTATCCTGCGCCAGCACAGGTTACCCGACGAACATCTGATGATGCAGGAGTTTCCGAGTACACCTCAGCACACGTAAATGGCTAATCCAAGCTTCAGCTGCGGCTCCGCTGAGCAGGTAGGATTTTGCTGCCAAGTCAGAAAATCCAGCCAAAACTCATAGAGATGTCTTATTTTTGTGCTGGCCGCACTTTCAAAGACTACTCTACTCATATGCGCAGCTGTGACAGAAGAAGCAATATTACTCTCAAAGCTCAGTGAGCCTTAGCGTGTCAATTGCAGGTGCCCAAGCACCACATAAGTTTCCTGCCCACAGTACCTGCCAGCAGCCCACCCTAGCAGGCCCAGCTGCCTACCACCACCTCCCAGCCCCTCCTCACTGCCCTTTTGCTTGACATGCCACGCGTCCCAAAACAAACTAGAGCAAACAGAGCCAACGGGGCAAAGGCTAAGGCTCGGCATGAGGCAGCCCAGAGCATGGAGCAGCTCACCGCTGCGCATGCAACCCTCACCGCTGCGCATGCAGCCCTCAATGCTGATCTTCTCAGCTCCCGGGAGCAGTACAGCCAGCTGAGGGAGTGGCACCGCAGCCTGCTGGTCTCTGCTGGTCAGCGTGACCAGCAGTGGGAGTTAGACCTGCTCGGGTTTATGCAGCAGGTCGAGCAGCTAGAGGAGGCGTTCTTGCAGCAGCTGCAGGGCACACAAGCCCAACTCACTGACACAGCGGCTGCCCTGGAGGCCGCCCAAAAAGACCTGGCAGCGGCCCGCACTGAGCTGGCCCACACCAAGCAGCAGCTGACCACCACCAACATCAAGCTGGAGCAGCTGCGGGCACAGGTGGCCGCAGCCAACAAGGGCTTCAGCAAGGACCACAAGGACAAGTGGAATCTCCTGATGCGCTCCAGGGTGTCACTTCCCTTCTTGCGAGGCATACTCAGCAGCCAAGGCACCAAGCAAGCCACGCAGCCAGCCTGCCACCCAGCCACCCAGTCCACCTGCCTGGCTAGCCCCCGCAACCAGGAGCGTGACACGCACACGGGGGGGTACACAGCTGAGTACATCCTGAGCCGTGAGCGCCTGCTCTGCCTCCCAGGCGTCTCAGCGGAACAGTTGGGCACCTTGTGCACTGCTGTCGTTGGCGCTGTTTTCCCTGGAGCTGATCCAGGCCGGCAGGCCAGCGCCACCACCCACCGGCGCAACCATGACTTGACTCCAGACCTACATACACGAGGCCCACACAGGTTGGTAAGGGGTAGGGGCCATGGCATGGCATGGCATGCCATTGCAAGGATGTTAGCTTCACGCATGGCCACGCTTCACATGGGGGGCTGGCAGCACCACACACTAGAGGGGGTGGCCAAGCCACATGGGTCACATGGCCAGGCAGCAGGCAGGCAGGAACGTGTGCAAAGTCTTAACTACTTGTGTGTGCCCATGTGATTGCAGTCTGGCTGAGGCGATCATTCGCCGTTCACGTGCAGTTGGACGGCTGCACTATCCCTGCACACGGCAAGGTTGTGCTCTACCGTGTGACTGCAGCTGTCCGCTGCTTCGGCCCTAGCCCAGCTGCTTCGGCTGGCTCCCCCAGCCCCGCCCCAGCTGCTGCGGCTGGCTCCCCCAGCCCCGCCCCAGCTGCTGCGGCTGACTCCCCCAACCCCGCCCCAGCTGCTGCGGCTGGCTCCCCCAGCCCCGCCCCAGCCCTGCCCCAGCCCTCCCCCAGCCCTGCCACAGCCCCCCTGCCCCCACTCCCCCAGCCCCCCTGCCCACTGCGCGCACACCTGAGGTACAGGAGATGCCATCTCCGACCCCCCAACTTGAGGTGAAGGCGCGGGTGGTGGCCATCAGGAAGTGTCCGGACAGCTCGTCACACCCAGCTGTTCAGCAGTTTGTGGACGTCTGCAGGAAGCAAGGGGTATGGGGGTCTCTAGCCAGCATCACAGTGGACAGCGCAGCTGGCAATATTGGGCGCATCAGCGGGCTGGCTGTCAGCATCAATGCCTTGCGCAGACAGCAGGGGCTGGCCCTCATCATCTTCTGGCCATGTGTCAGCCACCAGATTCACAACGCGTTGCACAAGGCAATGACAACATGGGGCAAGGCAGAGGGCTGGGGCAGACAGGGTTTGCAAGCGCAGCTAGCCCTCAGCATTGAGCAGCTGTGCAGCCTCACCAACAAGCACTGGGACCTGCTGGGGCTCAGTGTCCAGCACTGCGCCCAACCCAGCGAGCCCTCGCAGTCTCGATGGGGCAGCTATGTAGATGCTTGCTCCTCCCTCACTCGCGTGCTCAAGCCGGTCACCGCTGCAGTCACAGGCATCATGCAGCGGCAGGGCAAGGCAGCACCAGCTTGGGCGGGAGACCTGTGCTCGCTGCTGTTAGACACAGATCTCATCTGCAAGCTCATGGTGGTGGCGGTTGTGGGCCAGCAGCTCGTCATGCCTGACCTCGGGTGGGTGGCCACAGAGGGCGGCATGCACGCCTTTGAGCTTGCACGGCATGTGGAGCAGCTGTTGGACAACCTTCTGGACGCCTCAACGCAGGACGCGGAGGAGCGCTTCCCATACATCTTCCAAGCATGCTCAGGGGCTCTTTGTCGCCCCAGCCCCTTCCGCCCATACAGCCGCTGGTTCCCTCCTCACAGCTGCTGCCTCTTGCCCCCAACCACATGGCCTTGGAAGGCCCCCAACAATGGGCGGCTGCCAAGCCAAAGCTCGTTGTGCTCATCAACAAGCACATCCAGGCACTGTACGAGTACTTGTACGAACACAGCCAGCTATTCTTCCAGCTCCCTCACTTGCTGGCAGCCATGGGCTCTTCAAACGCTTTGTACGCACAGAAGGCAGCTGAGCAGGTGCTGAAACAGCGGGACATGAGGCTGCAAGAGTGGGACGTGCACCAGCAGCAGAAGCAGCAGCAACAGCAGGGGGGGCGGCGGCAGGCACCAAGCGGGCTGCAGTTTCTGCCATTCGACCCAGCCGTCTTTGACCCGTATGCCACGCTGCAGGATTTCCTTGACGACATCCTGGAGCTGGCAGCTGGCCAGCCTTGCAGTCTAGGCCTACGCACACACCTAGTGGAGTTCTTTGGGGCAGCACCCAGCTCAAACCACGCGGTGGAGTCCAGCCTGCAACACACAAAGCACGGCAACAGCGCCAAGCAGGGGCTGGATGCCATGATCGGCAGCATCAACAATAAGCTCGACCCTGGGGCACTCGCCAACATCGACTTGGCAGACTTTGAGGCTCGGCTCATCACGCTCCGCAAGCAGAAGCGTGACAAGGAGACAACCTCAGCAGACGACAACCGGGAGGCCAAGGCAGCACGCAAGACGGAGGAGTCAGCGTGCATGGTAGACGGGAACGCCAAGATGGTGTTGAACGTGCCCACCCAGGCCCCCCTGCAGCAGCTGCGGCAGGCATTCCAGCAACACAGTCCTACTAGATGTTTGCCTTTAGATACTTGTTGCTCATATACTGTACCCAACCAGGGGGTATGCACGTTGTGGCATGCACCTACGGCATGGATTGATGCTAAAGCAAAAACTGCTGTTCGTTAACAAACTCTAGTGCCAGGGGCCTTTGCTATGGAGTATAGAGGCCTAGGGAGTGTAGAGGCCTAGGGAGTGCAGCAGGTCATGGCACCGTGGACCGAAGCGCATGTCTCGGTGGTGATGTCCCAAAACGATGTAGCGACACAACGAAGGCTTCGCACCTACGCATATGCTCTAGCTACAACGAACAAAGCACATAACCAGGGGAACGAGCAGAAAAGGCTCAAGTATAAAGAGTCCCGCGGTCAGTTTGACTATCAGGCCACATAGTCTACTGTAACAAGAAGTGAAGGGTGCACATAGTGTCTTGATGAACCGCTAGAGCATACAACCACTCCGTCTCTCGCTTGACAGCGCGAGCGACACAAATGACGAGTGAAAGCTAATAGATGTTAAGAAATATGCGGCGGTTCTAGACGCAGCATCAGCAGTGGTGTGGGTGCGTAAAAAACGCATTTCAGCTTCTTAGATTTCAAACTCGCGATACCGGCCATCGAAACACAAAGCGCGACTGCACACATACTTGCGTTTGCTTCATCACGGCGTCATTAAGAAGGTCGAGGGTGGAGGAGGCGTGCATGGTGATATCTGCCCACAAAATATAGGCCGGGTTCACGCCTAAGGAGTGCATCATATACATAGTCATGGACGCTCAGGACAGCCGTAGCGTGTAGCCAAGCGAGCCCTCTACATACTGATGTGCTTCGTTGATCAATCCGCAAACTGTGCGAGAAATAAACCGCGTGAAACGGACACACCCCCTTTTCAAGGGGGTTGGGAGGCCCTGACCCTCGACCTTGCCCGGAGCATAGCAGCCACCCTGGTTGCCACCCCGGCCTGGCCTGCCGCACTAGCCTTTGCCCCAGCCTGGCCCGCCTCCCCCTGGCCCAGCCCAGGGTGGGCTGAATCCTAGCAGGTTGCCACCAGTTCTCATACGCCTTGCCGGTGCGTGCAAGAGCAGGAGGTGTGCTGGGCGATGCGGCAAGATTGAGGCGTGGAGAAGGCCCAAAGTTAGACAACTTGCGAGGTCTCCCAGGTAGTCGATCAAGAGATATTTGGAAGCGTTGTTCATCGTGCATAAGGAGCTCGCGGTGCAGATTATCAGCTGCGTCGGCGGCACTGATGCCCCGGAGCATAAACTGGTCCATTGCTGGCACTTTCGTCACGGTCGACTAATTATTTGACTACTTCCCGAAAGACCAGAAAAATACATTGTTTAATCATTCCCGGTTTCCCGAAGGACAAAAAACGATTCGGGATATGGAATCAAAAGGGAGAGTACGGTATACTTGTAATATTAGATCAAAGTAATTAGATGTCTATTGCATTCTGGGTTAGGGTTAGGGTTAGGGTTAGGGCAGTCGGCGGGTTCTAGCAGTCGGGGGCAGGGCGTGTCGGCAGAAGACACATGCCGGCACATGCGACTCCGTAGCGGGGCGAGCTGAACATCCTCAGCAATAGCGGGCATCCTAAGTCTCCGCTGCTCGAGATACGGGTTAGACTGCGGGCTGGCCGATGAAAGGCGCCCTCCGCGATAGTACGAGCATGCTTATCTACACAGGGATGGTGGAACCACATGATAGAGTCGCGTCTAATTATACGTTCTAATTAGACGATCCAAGGTAGTATTAGATCTCATTGAATACAAGTAGAATAACTGCACCCTATTTGACACCCTTTATTAAACAGCGATTACAACTAAACCACTCCGAGTTTCTCGATGATTCCAACGGCGATAAGTCGGCCTTTCGAGCGGTTATCCGGAGTTTACCCCACCAAAGAAAGCCTACTCGGCCCCGAGTGTATGCAAAAACCAAAAGAACAAAAATGATGCAATAATGAGAACTTGCATAACATCGTTTTGAGCCCATGTGCACCTTTGTTTGTGCACCTTGCTTTGATGTGCGTTACAGAACGTTCCGAATCCCTGAGGGGGAGGGCGGCCAAGCAGCCTTGTGGCTGACGGCTTGAGCGGTGTAAGCCACCTGTTCCCTCACTTATCAATTCCCTCACCACTGACTCTTTGGGGGTGCGTCATTGCCACTTAGGTTCGGTAGATATGTCCTGGTCAGTCAATCTCCGGCCCTGCCCTTCGCTTGCTCTTGCTGGCCATCACGCTCAACGCGTTTGCCACTGTGACAGCCTGCTTCGCCGGGGCTGGCAGCAGCCTGGCCTCCGCTGCCAGCTGCTGCAACATCCTGGCCAGCAGCCTAATGTTTATCTTCATTCGCCTGTCCGTCGCCAGCTGCTGCTGCAATATGGGGTCAGAACAGTGCAACTGCGTAGCCAACGCCAGTGCCAGCAGCTGCACAGGCTGCACAGGCTCCAGCCAAGACTGTGCAGGCTGAGGGGCACTGCGGCTGGGCAGGCCCGGCAGGGCAGCGTGGGAAGGAGGGCTTGGGGCAGGGCTAAGCGCAGGGGCAGGGTCAGTGCAGCAGGCATATGTGTGTGGAAGGCTGCTTGGCGCTATTTTGCTGCCTGGCGGCTGGTCTGGCTGTTTGGCGGCTGCTGCTGCTGCTGCTGCTGCCTCAGCGGTGTGTGCCTGAAAGTTGAGGATCCAGTGCGCCACAGCCTGGAGCACAGGGCGCAGCAGCGGCCACACCAGGGCCACCTGGCCCGCTGCAGTTGCCAGGCGGGTCAGAGCCAGCACCAGCTGCACCTGCTCAGCCACAGAGCAGTGGGGGGAGGCAGGAGAGGGGCGGGAGCAGGGGCCAGGGCGGCCTGGGGGCCGCACCTGCTGCTGCTCTGAATGTGCCTGAACCGCCTTGACCGCCACGCGCACTGCCTGCTGGGCCCAGGTTTGCAGGGCGGCTGACAGCTGGGGGGGCAGGTGGCAGCTGGGTGATGCGCAACCCCCTCCAGCCCCTGAGCGGCTGCTGCTGCTGCTGCTGCTGCTGCACCCACCCACCTCTGGCGGTGCCCCCACCTGCTCTGCCTCGGCCTGCCTCTCCTGGACGTGCAGTGTGGTGGCTGCTGCTGTGTAGGCCACTGCCTGCAGCAGCTTGACCAGCGCAGGGAGGGGGGCCAGCACCTTGCGCAGCTGCTCGTCACCCCCCTCCCCTGCTGCTGCGCTGGCCAGCAGCGGGGTGTAGGCGGCCAGCCAGGCGGTCAGCCAGGGCTGCAGCTGCGCCTGCCAGTCGCGACAGCAGTCGTGGCTGAGAGGGGAGAGCACGGCCATGGCCTGCTGCACAGCTTGCAGGGATAGCTGCAGGCTGCGCCAGTCTGCTGTTGCAGGGGAGGGGCAGGCATCGACCAGGAGAGCGCGGGTCAGGGCGGCCAGGCTGCTCTTGAAAAGGTGCTTGCGGTGAGGGCGCTGCTGCTGCTGCTGCTGCTGCTGCGCCTGCTGTGGGCCAGCACCAGGTGCCAGGGGTTCGGGACCTGTCCTGTGCCTGTCCTGATGAGTGTGAGGCCCGGGGGGGGCTGGGGTCTGGGGCTGGGCAGCCGCGCCCTCCCCCTGGCCCCCCCTCAGGCCAGCTGGGCTCAGCATGGGCCTTAGCCAGGCCTGAGGGGGGGGGGCATGGGTCTCAGCGTGCTGAAGTCCGCAGAAAGCAGCAGAGGGTTGGGGGACAGCAGCAGGGGGGGAGGCCCAGGGGGGTGCGCTGCTGCTAGTTTCGGGGAGCGGCTGAACAGGCGATGCACCCGGAAGAAAGCTGGCCCCAGACGGACAGGTCTCTGGGGCCCAGGGGGCTGCGGCAGCCTGCCCAGGGGCCACCTCCAGCGCAGCAGCTGCCGCCCCCCTGTCCTGAGCACCAAAGCCCACGACCCCCCTGCTGCCTGGCAGCGCAGCAGCAGCAGGGGAGGGTGGCGGCAGCCAGGGGCGTGTCTGCAAGGCATGGGCACCTGCTGCCCCTCCTTGCCTAGCCCTGCCCTCTGTTGCTGCCTGATCAGCAGCCCGCTGAGCTTGACCCGCACCGCCTGCCCGGCACTGCCGCCACCCCAGCTGCAGTGGGGCCAGGCGCCTCTGCCCAGCCTGCAGCCGCAAGCGGGGCGGCAGGGCGCCCAGCAGCCGCCCCTTGCGCCGCATGCTGCGTGCCGGGGGGCTGAGGAGACCTGAGGTCTGCGCCAGCCTGCCTAAGGCCCACAGCAGCAGCAGCCCCCCCGGGTACTGGCCTGGGGCAGGGGGGGAGGAGGTCGCGGCACGGGCACCGCCCTGGCCCTGACCTGCTGTCTCCCCTGGTGCAGGCGGAAGGGGGTGGGCAGACCACTGATCTCTGGGGTCCTGCCGATCCGCTTCGCCACCTGCCCGCCCCAGAGGATCGCCAGGGAGGAGGTCGCCACTGGCATCACCATCTGCATAGCTTGCCCCCTGCCCCTGCACGCCTACCTGCTGGTCGATGACCCCCTGCCCCTCCAAGCCGGGCCTATGGCTGCCCTGCCCCTGCCCCTCCCCCTGCAGCACTGCCGCACGACAGCCTGTCCTGGCCCGCACCTGATCTGCTGCCAGCAGCGCCCAGCGGCAGACCAGGCGGGGGGGGACCACGATGTGCAGCCGCACCAGGCCCCAGCACAGCTGACCCAGCAGCAGCAGGTTGGGCCCAGGGCGGGGGGGGAGACCTACAGCCACCCGCCCTGGATGCCCTGGGGGGCCGGGGGGGGTGGGAGGCACAGCCTGATGGGCCGCAGAGTGCTGAGGCAAGGCCAGGGGGGGCAACGCCAAGGGGGGTAGGGCGCTGCCGGCAGTCTGGGTAAGGGGGGAGGGGGAGGAGGGCACAGTCGCTGAGGGGGCCGGCAGCGTGGGTGTCAGGCGCAGGGGGTCAGGCACACTTGGCTGCAGCTCTGGGAGGAGGTCCAGGTGGCGCAGGAGGTTGAGTGGCCACAGCTGCGGGCAGCAGGGGGGGAGGGGGGAGGGGGAGCAGGCAGGCGGCAGGAGGGCGGGGTGTGTGTCTCGACCTCACCCCTCATCACCGCCCCATGAGCCCCTCATCACCCCTCCCTGCTCTCACTCCCCTCTCACATCCCCCCTGGCCCCTTGCCCCTGTCACTTGGACCCTTCCCCCTCCCCCCGGCCCTGACGCCCACTGGCCTACCCCTGCTCCTCCCCCCCGCCCCCTTCTCCCCCCGTCCCTGCTGCCAGCCCCTTCATCACGCGCCTGGCCTCCACCACACGCTCACCCCCCTGCAACCGCCCTGCTGCCGCCCCACCCCACCCCACCCCACCCCACCCCACCCCACCCCACCCCACCCCACCCCACCCCACCCCACCCCACCCCACCCCACCCACCTGCAGCGGCTGCAGCTGCAGTCGAGCCAGCGCCGCCACCATCATGGAGGTGTCCCGGAGGCCCCAGGCCTGCCTGCCCCCCCCCTGGACCCTGGACAGCCGGGGCGGCTGCACCTCCTGGCTGGCCACCCTCGCCTCACCCCCACCCACCCCCCTGTGGGGGGGCCCGCCACCCCTGCCCCACAGCCCAGGGCTGCTGGCCTCAGCTTGACTCGGGTGAGGGTGAGGGTGAGGCGGGGGCATGGGCAGGGCACTGCGCCCCAGCAGCCCTGGGGCGGACCCCCCCTGCATCACCACAGCCTCCCCCTGGCTGCTCCCCCTCGTGCTGCCGGCCTGCAGCCACGATGCAGGCATGACCGGGCCCTGGGGCTGCAGCTGGAGCTGTGGGTGTGTGAAGGCAGGGGAGGTTGGAGGGGGGGGCGGGGCGCCTGAACCCAGCCCGAGGGGGGGGGGTCTACTGCCACGGGGCAGGCCCTGGGTAGCGGCAGCAGGGGCAGGGGGGGAGGGGGGCGGGGGCCCCAGGGCGGGTGCAGCTGGCCAGCGAGGCTGCAGGACCCCTGGCGGCAGCTGCCCTACAGCATGCCCAGCTGGCTGTTCAGCACTGGACGCCCAGGCAGGACCCCAGGGCCCAGGCGGCTGCTGGGGGGGCGGCTGCTGCCTGGTGAGCTGGGGGGGGGGAGGCATGCGCTGCCAGGGTGGCGGCTGCAGGGCTGATGGCGGTGGCACTGGCTGCAGCGGGGGTGGCGGTGAGGGGCTCCACTGACCCTCCTGCTGCACTAGCTGTTGCTGCCTTGGCTGCTGCTGCTGTTGAACTGTGGCTGCAAGGCGGGGGGAAGGGAGGGGCAGGGGGGGGGGCGGGGGCAGCCCACAGGGGGGGCAGCACAGCCTGCAAGCCCTCCCCCAGCGCTGCTGCTGCTGCTGGAAGCTGGGGGCTGGGGGCCTTGCGGGATCCAACCACCGCCAGCTGCACTGCCCGCCCGGCAGTTTGCGCGGTGGGGGGCAGCAGGCGGTGTCCAGGCCAGGGAGGGAGAGGCTGAGTGGTGAGGTCAGGCCGGGGCCAGGGCAGGTCAGCAGGGGGCAAGGGCCCCCCGCTGCCTGGCCCCAGGAGCTGCTGTGCCGACCCCCCCTGGACCCAGCCAGCTGCCTGCTGCTCCACGCCTGCACCTCTCCCCTGCCACCCCCCAGCCGGGCCCCACCCCCTGCCCCCCTCAACAGCAGCTGGCTGCCCCCCACCCCCCACCCCCCTGCCCCCCAGCCCTCCCCCACCACCCCGCTCCTCGCTGCAGCGCGCTAGCTGCTCTGCAGTGCAGCTGAACAGGTCCAGCGTCCACTGCCAGCCCGGCCTGACACGCAGCTGGGACATGGCCCACAGCAGCAGGGCCAGGTCGCCAGGGGCTGCCCCCGGCAGCTGCGGCCGCACCGCGCCCAGGGCCAGCGCCTGCCAGGCAGGGGGGGGGCAGGCCCTCAGGGCCGCCAGGGCGGACAGGGCCTGGGCCAGGTCTGTGGGGGTGAAGCGGGGCAGCAGGGGGGTGCTGGCGCGCAGCCAGGCGGAGAGGAAGGCGGGGCGGGGCGGGGGCAGGCAGCAGCGGGTGCAGCGGGACAGCGCTGTCAGCAGCAGGGCCAGCTGGGGCGGGGAGGCGTCCGGCAGCCTGCAGAACAGGGGGGGCGGGGTGGGGTGGGTGGGTGGGTGGGTGGGTGGGTGGGTGGGTGGGTGGGTGGGTGGGTGGGTGGGTGGGTGGGTGGGTGGGTGGGTGGGTGGGTGGGTGGGTGGGTGGGTGGGTGGGTGGGTGAGGGGGTGGGTGGGTGGGTGGGTGGGTGGGTGAGTGGGTGGGTGGGTGGGTGGGTGGGTGGGTGGGTGGGTGGGTGGGTGGGTGGGTGGGTGGGTGGGTGGGTGGGTGGGTGGGTGGGTGGGTGGGTGGGTGGGTGGGTGGGTGGGTGGGTGGGTGGGTGGGTGGGTGGGTGGGTGGGTGGGTGGGTGGGTGGGTGGGTGGGTGGGTGGGTGGGTGGGTGGGTGGGTGGGTGGGTGGGTGGGTGGGTGGGTGGGTGGGTGAGGGGGAGCAACCAGCCTGTGCCTGTGGGCTGAGTAGGGTGTCGGTGCGCTTTGATGGTCTAGCTGCTTTGATGGCAGCAGCTGACGTTAAACTGCATGGTTGCTACCAACTGCATGGCTGCATGGCTGCAGCTGGCGGCCTCATCCCTCGCATCCCCCCTTGCTATAGAAGGTCTCCCTCTCCACTAAGAAAACTACACATTATTGCATAGTCGTTACGTTGTCAGGTGGTCAGGGTGACCATTTCATGGTGGTGGCAGTGGGTCAGGGTTAGGGTGAGGGTGAGGGGTGGGGGTGTGGGGGTGTGGGGGTCTCACCTGTCCAGCCAGGCGTCCTGGTAAGCGTGCAGCCACTGCCCGGCATGGAACCCTCCTGCCGCCGCTTCCAGCTCAGCCCCTGCCCCTGCTGCTGCTGCTGCCCCTGCCCCTGCCCCTGCTGCCAGCTCAGCACCCTCTCTGCTCCCAGTGCTGCCTCCGCCCGCCTCCATCTCCGCAGCAGCATCTGCATCAGCATGCCCCCCCCCAGTGTGCTGCGGCCCATGAGCTGGTGGCAGCACCAGCTGCGGCAGCACCAGCCCAACATCCACCAAGTCCTCTGCTGAGCAGTCGCCCAGCCGGCCCTGCACCGCCACCAGCAGCTGTTGCGCCCAGCAGCAGCCAGGCGGCCAGCCCAGCAGCGGGCAGGCCCAAACAAAGGTGCTCAGGGCGTGGGGGGTGCACTGCCCCAGCTGCCGGCCGGCGGCCTGCTGGAAAGCTGTGCGCCAGGCGGGGGGGGGGCAGGGGGCCGGGCAGGCGGGTGAGTGCGTGTGCAATGTTTGCCAGGGCCTGGGGACCCAGCTGCGGCATGCAGTACTGGGTGCACAGCAGCAGCTGCTGGCGCCAGTGGACCCACAGGCTGCGGCTCAAGGCTGCAGGGGGGCTGATGCTGCGCCCGCCCGTGAACTGCTGCCCGGAGCTGCCTAAGATTCGGCCAGGGCCAGGGCCTCTGCTGCTGCCATGCAATCCAGTGTCCTGGTCCTTGCAGTTTGTTGTCCTGCTGCTGCTGCTAATATTGATATTACCTTGTCCTGTTGCTCCCAAACTGGCTCGGCTGTCCCTGCTGCTGCTGCCGCCCCCTGCTGGCTCGCTTGCGGGCTGCCACCTGCCATGCTGCAGGCTGTCTGCCAGCCCTGCCTGGGGCAGCAGTGCGTGCAGCTTGGCAAACCCCACTGCCATGTTGCTCAGGTCCTGGTCGTTGCTGCTGGGCAGCAGCTGGGCGCAGTGCCCCAACAGCTCAGGCACCACGCGACTCAGCAGCGCCCGATGCTCAGCCCCCAGGGCACCCCCTCCAGCTGTACCCCGCCCCCCTCCTTGCGCCCCTCCCCCCTCCCTGCTGCTGTCTGCAGCCGCACTCTCATGCCAGTCACGCTCCTCATAAAGGTTCAAGGTGTCGGTCACCCCCTGCCATGCCATCCTGCTGCTGCCCCGGTCAGCTGCCTCGCCCCGGCCGCCTGCCCCCCCCATGCGGCTGAGGCCCCACACCAGCCCCGCTGCGTCCCTGGCCTTGAACAACGGCAGGCACTGCTCCACCCGGGCCAGCAGCGCCCCCAGCCAGGCGGGTCCCGGGCAGTGCCCCATGGCCCCCAGCCCATGCACCACCGTGCGCAACTCCCTAGGCCCCATGTCCCCCAGCTGCCTCAGCACTGCCGGCAGCAGCAGGCCGTCCAGGAACTCCCGCAGCCCTGCCTGCTGCCCCACTGGGCTGTTCTCGCCTGGACCTTGACGAGCTGAGGGGTGGGTGGGAGGGGCAGCGGGGCTGTGTGCACCACCTGGTCTTGGGGGCTGCAGCGCTCCAGGGCCAGCCCGGCGGGCACAGCAGCTGATGGCTGCAGTGACGTGCAGCGCGTTCAAACTGGAGCGGTCGTGCTGCAACAGCAGGGCGCGTAGCTGGTGCCAGCTGGTGCAGGAGCGAATGGCATGGGTGAGGGCAGGGCCGGCGTCTCGTTTGGGCGTGATGAATGGCAGGGTGGGGGTGGGGGGCTCAGAGCCTGATGACGTGACAATGAGCCGGGACGTGGAGGGTGGGCTGAGGGTGGGTGGCACGGCTGCATCATGCCTGCGGGGCTGCATGTCCACGGGGTGTACAATTGGCAGAGCTGGGCAAAGCAGAGACTGCTTGTGGGACCGCTGCGAGGCTCCATAGAGGGTGCAGTGAAGTAGGGCTGGTCGAAGCACCAAGCTCAACCCTGGACGGTGGCGTGGTGACACGCCGCCGCTCCTGCGCCGAGCCTGCCACTGGACTCTGCCAGTGGCCTGCGCAATACACAAAACAGCTTTTCGCAGCGATGTCAAACGACAGTAATGCTTACGACGTACTAACCTCATCCTGCTGCCTAGCTTGCTCTGGAGTGGCCAGACGAGGTGCGGGAGACAGGCTGCCACATACGCCTCTTCGCCCAGCCAAGAGAGGCCGTAACGGCGTGCCATATGGAACCATTCACCATCTATCGCTGCATCGGCTACCAGTTACGTGCCTCTGCAAAATTGGCAGGCTACACACGGTAGACACACATAACCCGCTACCAGCCGCTTGTCGCGCAACGCTGGCTTCACGGATGTATGTGCGCCTTTCCTTGCGGCTCTTGGCTGCCCATGATTGAAACATTTTAATTTGGTGCCATACTCTGGATGCGTGTGCATAGATAGAATGTACTCATCCTCAAGCTAAAGATACAGCTCCGTCAGCTGACATGTTGGTGTGTCCTATGTCCTTTATTTGCCCTCAAATGATATACAGTCAGTGTAGTGGGGATGTCAGTAGGGTACGCCCATAGAATTATAGGTGGCTTGCGCTGATGGGCAGCCACACCGGCAGCAGCCTCAGAGCCAGGTCCCAGCACTCCCCCGGCAGCCAAGCGCAGCAAGCGCACTGAGGCTGAGCAGGCAGCTGAGCCCACCCAGCCCACCAAGGGCAAGGGCAAAGGCAAGGGCAAGGGCAAGGCAGCCAAGGCAAAGCCAGCCCCACAGCCAGGCACGTGGCTGGACAGGGACTGCAATGCAGCTCTGAACATGCAGCGCATTGGGGAGTGGAGGTGGCGGCCGCTGGAGCTGTACTACTGGCCAGACCAGGGAGCTCTGCCAGCCACGGGCAAGGAGTACCCTGGCCTGGGGTACAAGCGGCTGCGAGACAAGCCACCCAAGGCCCAGCAGCAGCAGCAGCAGCAGCCCCCCCATCTGAGCTGTCATCAGCTTACAATCAGTGCATGTTTTGTCATGCCAACTCTACACAATAGCCCTAACGGGTCAGGCAATAATGTAGGTGGTAGGCGCTCATGTGCCATGTGCACTGGGTTTACTCCACACAGCCCAATTACACCTTTTGAGTCGGGCCACTATTGCCCAGTGGGCAATGCCCACTAGTACATTCCCGCTAGTGGCTGCTAGTGGCCACTACTGGTCCGGCTCAAATGGAGGCCCTAGTGAGGGACAAGGGGGCTGTCTTCCCCTTTCTAGTATAAGTTAACTAATACTAATAGTTAATCTCTAATACATCGCACTACCTGTTGCCGCGATATGCCGCACTAACAGTGGGCGCGCGACAAGGTTCAAGGTACTCCATGTACGGCCAGGCGTGCGCACAGAGATTGTATTTCACTCGACAATTCGGCTAGAGGTAAGTACTGCGGGCCGCCACATGTGCGCCAAAAACATGTGGCAGGCATGTAGAACAAGTGCTTGTGCTCACCTGCCACGTGCGTACTCTGAAAAGCATTAGCAGAGGCAGCGCGGAGCCACAAGCGAGGAATGCAATTCTTGCGAGCGTTGCCTGGTGCATTGGGCCTTATCCTAGCGAATGTGGTGGCTGCGCCAGTAGTAAGGGTTGTGAAACTGGCGGCACTGGCGACGCACCCGCGAGTAAAGCGTTGGCCGGGTGTGGCGCAGGTGCGTGCAGCACGCCTCCTTCCCCACCCCCGCACCTCACTGCTGACGCAGCCAGCGTGCAACCTCGCACCATGACCTTTTTGCTTTTCGCTCAGCATTGTGCTCGCCGTATGTTCGGACCAGCTGGTCGTGGCACTCACAGAGCTCTCGTCGCAACAGAGCACACTGCAATCCGTTGCGCCTGCGGAGGGCATGGTGCTCCTGCTACCACTGCCATTGCTGGCACCGCCCTCAAATGGCCAGGCTGCTGCCGCTGGCTGGTTGCGCAGGTCCATGCCTTCCTCCCCAGCGCTATTCACAAGGTGCTGAGCCCCATGGCTGACTCCGCACTGCTGCTGGTGGCGCTGACATCACTTGTGAAGCGCCTGTTCCCAGACGCCTATCGCAGCATGCGGGTCTGGCGCCGCATCCTGCCCATCTTCTCAGTAAGCAGAGCCAGCCTCGGGCCCAGCCAGCAAAAACACCGGGCTAGAGTCAGGGCTAGGGCTAGGGTTGACCCCAGGGCTGAGAGCTGAGAGCAGCAGCAGGCGGCACACAGGCAGCGCCCCCTGTCCCCCACCCCCCCTGGCCCAGTGGGGGACCGCAGCTCATGTGTGCTGGTGGTGATGGGTCTGACTGTGACAGAGTGTGTGACTGAGTGAGTGGCTGAGTGTGTGGCTGAGTGTGTGACTGAGTGTGTGGCTGAGTGTGTGGCTGAGTGTGTGACTGAGTGTGTGGCTGAGTGTGTGACTGAGTGTGTGGCTGAGTGTGTGACTGAGTGTGTGACAGAGTGAATGGCTGAGTGTGTGACTGAGTGTGTGACTGAGTGTGTGGCTGAGTGTGTGACTGAGTGTGTGGCTGAGTGTGTGACTGAGTGTGTGACAGAGTGAATGGCTGAGTGTGTGACTGAGTGTGTGACAGAGTGAATGGCTGAGTGTGTTACTGAGTGTGTGACAGAGTGAATGGCTGAGTGTGTGACTGAGTGTGTGGCTGTGCTGGCTGCAGAGCTACATGTGGACCAAGTGGCGTGTGGACTTGTCGCGCCGGCTGTTTGGGCTGAGTCAGCAGAAGGTGGACGCGCGGTGGGCCCGGCGCCATGAGAGGGGCGGGGCCCAGGTGTACGCCATGGTCAACAAGGTGCGGCCAGCAGGGGGCAGAGGGGGGGGCAGAGGGTAGGGGGGGGGGCAGGGGTGAGGTCAGGTGCGGTACAAGGGCTGGGTTGAGGGTCTCTGCAGGGGGTGCCAGACCCAGCCCTTGCCCTCATTCCCTCCCCCCCCTCCCCCTCCCCTCCCCCCTTTGGCCCCCTCCCCCTCCCCTCCCCCCTGCCTCCTGCTGACCGGCACCAGGTACAAGGCCCCCTTCCTCCCCCTCCCCCTCCGCCTCCTGCTGACCCCCCCTCCAGGTGCAAGGCTACTACGTGAAGAGCGGCCAGATCCTGGCCACCAAGCGTGAGTTCACCCCTGAGGCGTGGGCGCGCCGCCTGGCCAAGCTGTGGGACGACACCCCGGTGCGGCCATGGAAGAATGTGCGCCGCTCCATCCTCAAGGTCGGGCTGGGGGGGGGCGGGGTGGGGAGGGGTAGGTCAGCATGAGTGTGGAAGGCGGGATGGGGAGGAGTGGGGGGGGGAGGAAGGTGAAAGGCAGGGTGGCCGAGGTGAAGGAGCTAGGGATGGCAGCAGAGCATGCGGGCGGCGCGATGCGATGCGAGCAGCATTCCCACACACACGCACACTGATGGGGTCTCCCAACAGCAGGCCAAGAACCTGCCCACATGGGGTCGCCAACCCCTGGATGCCCTCCTGCACCATGCACTGCTGCCATCACACCCCCTCACCCCCCCTTCAAACCCCCCCCCCCCCCCCACCCCACCCCCCCCACCCCCGGGTGGTCTGGCCCTGCTGTTCAGGACCTGGAGGCGACTGAGTTGGCCGCCACGCTGCACACCCGCCGCCCCCCCTCCCCCTCCCCTGTACCCACCTCCTCCTCAGGCCCCCCCAGCCGGGACACCCCCCCCACCAGCACCCCCACCCCCCCACCCCTGCCCCTCACCGCCGCTGCTCTTGCCAGACTCAGCATGTCTGAGGACGCGCCCCCAACCTACCCCGTCAACCACCCAACCGACCTGCCAGAACCGCCCTCCACCCTCCCCGCCCCAGCCTCCGACCCTGACCCCGCCCCCACCAGCACTTGGAGCAGCTGGCTGGTGGGGCGGCGGAGCCTGCAGGCAAGCCAGCCGGGCACAGCTGCCCTTGGGGCAGGGAGGGCCCCCCCCGGCGGCCCCTCCCCCGCCCCCTCCCAGAGCCTCCCTGACGCTAGCACCTGCCTGGTCAGCAGCGAGGCTGGGGCAGGGGGCCAGGGGGCAGGGGGGGAGCTGGGGGGGGCCAGCTGGGCCAGCAGCAGCATGGTGGAGGGGACCAGCCTGGCCCCCTCACCCTCCAAGGAGTGGGTGTCGATACCAGCAGGGCCAGGCACGACTGCCCCCCCGCCTGCCCCTCCGCCTGCCCCCCCTCCGGCTGCTGCCAGTGGGCCAGCAGGGGGGGTCCAGACCCAGAAGAGCAGCTGGTGGATGGCTCGTCTGGCTCGAGGCAGCCTCGGCCGGCGGCCCTCAGACGCGGGACCTCTCCCGGCCCTCAGCAGCCGGCGGCCCTCAGACGCAGGGCCTCTCCCTGCTCCTCCAGCACCCACCCCTGGTGCTGCAGACCCCAGCCAGCCGGCAGCTGCTGCCAGCATGACAGGAACGCAAGGTGGGGCAGAGGTCCCGGGGGCGGTGCAGCCCACACCAGCTCTTCCCGAGCCCGCCCTGCTCGCCAGTGCAGCTGCTGACGAGCCGCTTGGCAGCGGGGTGGGCGGGGTGGCGGACCGGGTCTCGCCTGCTGGCCCGCTGCCCAGCGGCCTCCTGCTCGGCGGCCCCCGCCGCTATTCCTCCAGTTTTGCCGGCCCCTCCACCGCCTCCAGCCCCTTCGCGGGGACCGCGGCCGGTGCTGTCGAAGCTGGCTTGGATCGCGGCAGCGGGGGCGGCAGCGGCGGGGGCCGCACCTGGGGCATGGCCAAGCGCCACAGCCTTAGCCTGCTCCCTACCCACAGCGAGTCGGGCCACTCGCAGGGCCAGGGCGAGGAGGGGGAGGGCAGCCTGGCCGGCAGCCAAAGTCCCTACCGCTCCTCCTTCTTCAGCCCCTCCAAGCCGCGCCACTCTATTGGCCGGGCACCGGGCCCTGACAGCGGCAGCGTCGGCGTGTTCACCGTGTCGCCGTCCGCGCTTCCCGTCCTCGCGGAGCGGAGAAGTTTGAGCGAGGCGGTGCGCAGCTGCAGCGCACAGGTCAGCTGCGTTTCGGTGGCCGACACCGCAGCGTCCGTTTCTGGCAGCCTGCCTGCCCCGATTCTTGAGAGTGACCCTGGCGGGGTGGGGGGGGTGGGCGCGGCAGCGGGTGGCAGCGGGTCGGGGAGTGAGGGAGGGGAGGGTGGGCGGCGCAAGGGGAGAGGTGGGGGGCGGAAGGGGAAGGGGAAGGGGAAGGGCGCAGGGGACCTTGTTCAGCAGTGGTTTGAGGAGCTGGACCCGGTACCCCTAGCCTCTGCCTCCATAGCCCAGGTGAGGCCCCACCACAAGGCGCTGGTCACCTTCCCCCCCACCTCCCCTCCACCTCCCCTCACCTCCACCTCCCCTCCACCCCCCTCCACCCCCCTCCACCCCCCCGCTGCTCTTCCTGTGTTGCGGTGCAGGTGCACGCTGGCCGGCTGTCCCCGGCCCTGCTCCAGCTGCTGGGGGATGCGTGGCCACACAAGCCAGATGTAGGTGGCGCACACTCTCGGCCCTGCCCGGCTTGGCCTGCCGGCCTTGCCCTGCCCTGCCCTGCTTTGCCCTGCCTGCCCCACCTGCCTGACTGGCCTGCCTGCCCCACTCATCCACCCACACACCCACTCACCCAGCCAGCCGCCGGGCCGCTCCCAGGTGGTGGTCAAGGTGCAGCACCAGGACGTGCAGAAGCTGATGGGGGCGGACCTGCGCAACATGGGGCGCATCGCCGCCTTCCTTAACCACGTGCTGCCCTTTGACGCCGTCCCGTGAGTTACTGCCTGCAGCCTTGACTTCCCCCTGCTGCCGCCATGCACCATGTTGAGGGACCTTGTCAGCTGCATGTCCCTGCCTGCAGCCTTGACTTCCCCCTGCTGCGCCCATTGACCTTGAATATACACCTGGTCAGCCACAGGCCCCCAGGCAGCCACACCCCAGTTGCCGTCCCATGACTTCTTACCTGCTCCCCCAGCGCAAGAGTCCCATAGCCCTCCCTCCCTTGGCCCTACCCCTCACACCCTGCCCCTCACACCCTGCCCCTCACATTCTCACACCCTCACACCCTCATGACAGTTCATGACAGCTCATGGCGGCTCTCAAGCCACACTGTGCTGCTGAACTATTGCACCTCTTAACCCTCCCTTCAAACACTGCCCCTGCCTCCGACCTTTGACCTTGCAAGCTTGCTCCTGAGCCATCTGCCTGCGTGCCCACCCTCCCCTCCCTTGCGACCTCCCCCTCACCCCTGACAGGCCATACACCTCTACCCCTGCACGCATCCCTCCTGAGTTGCCTGCCTGCGTGCCCACCCTCCCCTCCCCTGCAGCACCGTGAAGGAGATGCAAGCCGCCGTGCCCAAAGAGTTTGACTTCAGGTCAGTGGCAGAGGGAGGTCAGGGTCAGGGGCAGTTGGTGGGGGCGGAGCTGCAGCGTCCAAGACACGGACCCACAAGCTCATACCATCCTGGCCACAGGCTGCTACCAACCCGGGGTCAGGATCAGCTTCAGTGACTGTTGCGGCGCTCAACAATGTGTTGTTGTTGCATGTCAGGCAATAGCTGTTTACAGCCACAGGTATGTCGGGCAAAGGCTACGGCACAGGTTGAGAGAAGCACCCAGCGCCATCTGGAGCGCCACTTGCGACAATGCCACATCGCCAGGGTCTCACCTAGCCCAGCTGGAGCAGCCTCGAGTCTATCCTTATTGTGCAGCCTCGAGACCTGGAGTCATTGGGGAGGATTCTCAACCCTGGACCCTCTGCCTGCCTCTGACCCCTCAGGCTGCCCAGGCTGCCCTGCCGGCTGCACTAGGCGGCTGCCTGCCATGATGCACTCGGCCCTGGCTGTGTCAGGGCCTTTGCTTACTCCTGCTTACTCAGCCGTGCCTGCCGCCCACCTCCCTCCTGCTCGCCCCTTCGCTCCTCTGCCCTTGCTTCTCTGTAGCAGCTCTACACCCCAGCTGCCCTTCCCTTCTCTGCAAGCAGTTTTAAACGGACGCTGCAGTGCCTCTCCGGAAGCAACCCAGGCCCAGCACCATATGGCTCATGTGGCTTGCCATATGGCTGCTGCTCTGCAGCCGAGAGGCGCGCATCATGTCGGCCATGGGCCACCGCCTGGCCCGCCTGACCCCCAAGGTGCTGGTCCCTCAGCCGTGCATGCCACTCTGCGGCCCTGGGATCATCGTCATGCAGCGCATGGAAGGTGCGGGCAGCGTCATCAGCATGAGTCCCCCTCCCCTCCCCACCCCCATTCGCCCTCCCCACCCCCTCCTCCTCCTCCTCCTCCTCCTACCCTCCTGCCCGCTCACCACACGCGCCCCTGTCCTGCTGGCGGGCCTCCAGGTACACCCATGACTCAGCTGTTGGCTGCGGCGATGCAAGGCAATGAGGCAGCGCGGGATCTGGCCCGCAAGGGGGTGTTAGCGGTGCTGGAGGTGTTTGGCCACACCCTGCTGGTGAGCAGGCCTGGTGTATAAGACTCATGAGCAGGGGCAGGGAAAAGGACAGAGTTGAAGGCAGTGGAATAGGCAGGGGGAAGGGCAGGGGCAGGGGCATGGACTGGGGCAGGGGCAGGGGCAGGCCTACATCGCCCAGTCGTGGCTGAGATTGTGAAGGGGCTGGTGACTGTGTGTGGCGCAGGTGGACGGCATGGCGCACTGTGACCCGCACCCAGGAAACATCCTGATGCAAGTGAGCCTCACCGCATCCTTCAGCCCTCAAGCCCCCGAGGGCCTGGCCCTGCTGCCCCTGCTGTTGCTCCTGCACCTGCTCCTGACGCGCTCACCCCGGCCTTGCTGCCCCTGCTATTGCTGTTGCCCCCCGCGCCCCTGAGGCCACCCCTGACCCAGCATGACACACTGCATGTGCACTGCGCTGCAGCCGGACGGCCGAGTAGCGCTGCTGGACTTTGGCCAGGTGTCTGCCCTGGGGGCCAAGGAGCGGCGCGGCCTGTGCGCCCTGTTCTCCGCCATAGCCCGGGGCAGCGCCAAGGACGCCCTGGCTGCGGGCGCCCCCTTTGGTCTGGTGCTGGCCCCCTCCCCCTCCTCCCCAACCCCTGCCACAAAACAAAAAAATGCCCCCTCCGCCCCCTCCTTGTCCGCGGCCTCCGCTGCTGAGCTGGTCTTGAATGCACACGCCAAGAGGCAAGCGGCGGGGCAGCAGCAGCAGGGGGGCAGCCCCACCACCGCTGGGTCGACTGTGTTGACCGCGCTGCAGCGGTTGTCAGCAGCAGGAGGGCAGCCAGGGGAGGCAGCCCGCGTGGGCCTGGCTACCCGGCTGCTGCAGCAGGGTGTGGGGGGCCTTGGGCTGGGCCGGGAGGCGGCCGCCGTGCTTCTCTCCATGGTGCCGGACGAGGAGGTGTCCGGCATGAGCTCGCGTGCGGTGCTCACCATGCTGACCATCATGTTCGACACCATGTGCGGGAGCAGGGGTTAGAAGTTAGCGACCCTGACCCTGACCCTGACCCCAAGCCTGACCCTAACCCAACAGGGACCCCCCTGGGTACCCTCGGTGGCTTTTGTTTGCCCCATGGACTGAGGTGGTGGCGGGGCGGCAGTGGGCCGGTGCGGGTGTGAGTGTGGTAGTGAGCTGGGTAAGCTGCATCTAGGCAACCTGACCAGAGCAGCAGGCTGTGTGGCCTGCTGGGCCATGCTGTGTATTCATCATGGTGTGGTGTGCAGGCGGATTGAGCGTATGAATATGACACAAGGTCAGGGCCAGGCCCAGGGTCAGGGTCAGGGCCAGCGAGGTGTCTGCTGCTGACTGGCTGCTGCTGGTGGGCTTGCGCAGGTATGTGCCTGAGGGGGAGTCCTACTCCTTCGGTGGCAAGGATGTGGTGCCTGGCATTGAGCTGGAATCATTCCCGGCCTGTCTGTACCTGGTCATGCGGTGGGTCCGTGCTGCGTCACCGCCTGCCCACGCCACAAGTCAGCAGAGCACCATAGCACAACACCAAGCACGTAGCTCATATGAACTTCGCACGGGCAAGGCTAGTCAATAGAGTTCGACCGCTCACACTCTGACAAGAATAGAGTGGGACTGCTAGGAACTTCGTAAACTTTCACGAGCGACATCCGCGATCTTTAGTGACGATGCAGGTCGCTTTGTGACACGGATGAGCTGATCACCATTGCCCTGTGGCGTGACATGCGTTTGTTCTCGCAGATCCGTCATGATCCTCCGCGGCCTCTGCGCCTCGCTTGGCATGCACGACATAAGCGCTGTCCGCATTTGGCAGCAGGCAGCAGCCCTGGGCCTGAATGAAAAGCCAGCACTGGCGGAAGCACGAGCAGCGGAGAATGCTGCGCTCGACCGCGGGCTGAAGGTGCATGGCGTATGATACGTGCGGCACAAAGAGGTTCATCAACCAATGCGTGCCGCAACTCCGCCACATCGCCAGCGCAGCAAGACTGATTGACGGTTCAAGCGGTGGTCGTCATCAATGAACCCTTCTGACAAACTTCGTTCGCTGAAATTGACTGTCGCGACCTTGACAGACTGAAGTATCAAGGTCAATTTCAGATGGTATAGTCAAAAACTGTGTTTCAGATAAGGACGCGACGCGACAACATTGTAAGAGCTCTTCTGGTGTCCCTATGTGGAACGAAGTACATTCTTGACGCGACCAGTGCGACCGGCCTCGCATGTAAACTAAACTAATAAACAGCATCCGAGGTTGTGTAGGAATTTAGGGATGTGTTGGTGCTAAAACCCAGCTTACTTCAATGCGCATCAATCATTTCAATGCTGCCCCTTGCCAACGATATCACTGAATTACACTGACCGGCAGCTTATAGTCTAGTAGCATTGCGTTGTCAATACACCTGGTTTGCTTCCAGGGAGTCCCTTCCAAAGCTCTCGCCCTATTCTCAAAACGTATGCAGAGGTGCTGTTGATAGTTCGAGGCACTTGCATGTGCTACTCATCAGTAATCTTGCATGTGCTACCCATCAGTCATCACGCACGTCGACCGCCGGGGTCCACTGCTGAACGAACGGCACCATTAGACAAATACCGCTCGTAAACGGAGGTCACACAGGGAGTTGTCACCAGCCACAGTAGCCAGTCAACATACACGTAAGTAGCCGGTCTTTAAGCGTGCGTGATTCTTCGCGACCCAGCCACACTGATTTCCGCTGCTCCGTCTCTTTCCCGGCTCATTTTGAGGGTGATCAAATCCAGTACATCGTGTCCCTGATGGCCGGCAGTACCTTGGCAAAATCCCACTTGTAAGACTGACTGCTGGCGCCGCCGCTGAAGCCGCTGCTGGCACTGGCTGTGTCGCTGAATATTTCCTCCTTGCGCAACCAGCAACGGCCGCGGAAGGCCGCGTGGTGCGCATAGTATGCAGGCGGGCAGTAAGAAACCGTCCTATGGAGCAACAGGCACAATGAGCAGCCATTCAGGACGGGCTTGACCATTTCAACATGCACATACGCGAGGCAGCTGTTGCAGAGCAGAAGGTCAAAGTGTCTAGCGTGTGGCATCCACAGTGTGCTGAGTGTTGCTGCCTGCCGTAAACCTACCAGAACCATCTGCCCTTTGCCTGATGAAGCTGGGAGGGCGGGCTGCACCGATGCTGGTGTGTTGCGCTGTGTTGCTAGTTTCAGGGTGGTGACAAGGGATACGAGCATGCGGCCTTGCCTGGTGCAGCGGCAAAAGGTGTGACACAGCCAATACGTGAGCAGCTGCATGGAGTCGGCCGTGAAGCCAACGTCATCACTCAGCACGCTGTACTTGGCCGCCTTGTTGGTGCCCTGGATGCCTGCACAGCAAGCGTGCCCCAGGCAGCAGCCAGCGAGGTGATGGCAGCAGCAAACCACCATCAGAGGGCAGCAAGTCAGCAGTGCGCTGACAGCCAGTAGTGGGCTACGAGGGTCAGTCAGACAGTTTCATTTACCCCACACACACCAATGACCTCCTCTGCCATCTTCCCCTCATCTCCCCGTTTCCTCCCTCCCACCTCTGCTTCCCCTCTCCTGCTCTGCTCACCAGCATGGCTATTCAGGTAGTAGTCGAATTCACGGGTACTGCAGACCTCCCGGTCAATGACCACTCCTGGCCGCACATTGCCGCTCTTCTGATCGACAGATGCTGCGTCGCCGGGGAAGAAGCGAGTGCCGTGGCGCTTCTGCACCGTCACGAATGTGATCCTGGGCTTGTAGGGCTGCTTGGACACTGTGAACTTGCTGCACGCCTGCACACCACCAGCGCACGCACCGATTCGCAGTCAGATGCCAAGCAGGCATACAGGCAGGTAGTCGCCTGGCAGACTGTGACATGCTGCAACAGTGGGTGACCTCAAGGGGACCCTAAGGGGATGCCGACTCAGCAGCAGCAGGTGTCAGGTGGCTTGGCCTGTGGAGGTCAAGGACGGAGTACGGAGCCTGGCCCACCTCTTGTATGGCCTTCAGCTCATAGTCCAGCACTTGACTGAATTGGCCCTCACTCACACCGTCCCTGAACATGAGGATGACGTCCTGGCAGCAGCAGGTGCAGGCGCGCAGTGTGCAGGCAGTGAGGTGCGGGCAGCAAGGAAGGTGGTGTTCGGGCAGCAAGGTATGGGCAGCATGCCAGCGCTTGTCCAGTGTAGGGCAGAGCTGTGTGGTGGTGAGCTATGGGCTGCAGGCGCTGCGGGGTGTGGCTCATGAGCATGATGCCTGAGGTATGCCACCCACAGGCAGGCCCTTGTTTGTGGTTCCCCACAAGCCCAGCAGCTCAAACACGGCCTTGGCCATGTCTGTCACCATCTCCTTCAGCGGGTCCTGGGCGTAGATGCGGCAGGCGTAGCGCGTGCAGTCCCTGCAGCATATACAAGGCATAGCCTGCATGCCCGGTGGGTCTGGTGGGCTGGGGTAGAGGTAGAGGTGCAAAATGGCAAGTGTCTGCGCCAGGGTAATGGAGAGGGTAGGCCAGGAGGCAACAGGCAAGTGAGGCTTGTGCCATGTCAATGCAAATGATCAGGAGCCAATGCATTGGTCATGGGTATAAGGGTACTCACGGATTAATGCTGCCTACAATGGCTGCCACCGAGGGCATGTCAGGCTGCTTGCTTGGTTCCTTTTCAGTGGTCTCGGTCTTGCCCTGGCCAGGCAGGTTGGTGGGATGCGACACGTCAGCACCCAGGAGCATGACCTTGGGCACCACGCCGGGGGCAGACGGGTTCCTGAGGTCAGAGCGCCAATGGCATGGCAACCCTCAGGCCCTCAACTGGTAAATATAGCTCAACTGCACCCCCCAAGACCCTCCCATCCATGACGTAGGGCAGAGTTCACAGTCAAGATAGGAAAAGGCGAGTGTGGCTTGCATCCACCCCCATACAACATTAAATATGCATCCATGCTGTGGATGACCTAGCCTGAAAAGACTTAATGCAAATGGGGAGCTCTAACACTGCACAAAAAGGAGCTGGGACCCTCAGCTTTGCGGTGTACTAGTGGTCGCCTTGCGACTTCCACGCAATCATCTACACGATCGCGCGCTGCTAGCAGCAGCGAACTGCGATCATGAGGCATCATGCTCAAGCACACCGCACTTCCATCCTCATCGTGGCCCGAGAAGCTTGTCATGTTTGGAAACACTGATCAAGGTGTACGAACTATAGAACAGATCCTGTTCAAGTAAGATCGTGCTAAACCATCAGCAAAACGCAGTATATATACACATATTTTGTAGTAACAAGTGCGATGGTGGGTTTGCGCGATTGTCATAAACTGAGCTCAGCCTGCAAGCGCTGCAGCGCTAGACACAGCTCGCCGCCATGGCATCTAGTGGTAGCATAGCAGGCGACCGGATGTGGCATGTACGACATAGCGTGTGTGTGCAAGCCAAGTACTGGCTGAACACCAAGCCATGCTGCACTGGCTGATCGTTGACAAGGGCTGCCAGGTGCATCTTCCACTGTGCTGGCCGGAATAGATGCTCGACTATGCGCATTAGCTCGTCTATACCTGGGTGTGACACAGTGTGATACATGGCCCTCCACCACTCACTTTACAGCAGGGCACCAGATGCCGATGTTGCCGGTGATGGCTGTGTTGTCTCCCCCCAGCTTGGTGTTCACCTTTAAAGCCACGCCAGCCATCTTGCGCCCCTGGGCAACACCAGCGACCAGGGCAGCGAGCTGAGCACGATGGGCAGTGCAGGCAGTGCAGGCAAGGGCTGAGCTAGACAGGAGCAAGGGGCCAGGCTGCGCTTGGGTGCGTGACACACAAGGACGTCAAGCCAGCTCCAAGGGTGGGTGGGTAGTGTTGGTTGCAGCAGGAAGAGGGTAGGGGCAGGCCAGCAGATGTGGGTGGCAAGCTGATAGGTGGCAACCCAATGATGTGACAAGCCTCTCCTGGTGGCAGTGACCTGTATGTCGCTGCCTTGTAGGTGAGGGGTGAGGGGTGAGGGGTGAGGGGTGAAGGTCCTACGGGGCCTGCAGGCCGCTGGGTCTGGTCCAGGTCCTCACCATTCCTCCAGGCGGAGCCCCCAGCTTGATGTTTGGCGCCACCAGCACTTGACTCTGCGGCAGTAATTGGGGCAGGGGCAGCAGATGATTGACCAGCCGCAGAGCTACGGGACAGCAGCGGCGACTTTGCCATGCCAATGTAAGAGAGTGTGCATGTGCACGTGCAAGTCCGATGAGTGTGCAAGTCAGGCAGGCAGGTGCACACCCATTGCCTGGCTCCATAGCCCTGCCACACTCCATGGCCATACCGTGCTTGCTCCCCTGCCCTCCTGCCCTGCCAATACCTGCACCCCAATGACGCAGTCACAGATGCGCTTCACTTCAGAGTAAACCTGGTTCTCTGCAGCAGCAGCAGCGGACGCAGCAGTCAGCAGCAGCAGGCACCAGACATCGTCAGCAATGCTGTACGCATCTGGCTGTGCAGAGTGAGCGAGGTGCTGGAATGGGGTGGCGCTGCCCCACAACATTGTCTCTGGACTATGGATGCCTGATGACCAGGGTGACGGCAAGCAGGCAGGCAGGGGGTGTGGATGTGGACCAGCTCAGCTCACCTCGCTCTTCAATGATGAAAAGCATCTGTGCAGGCTTGCCAAGCACAGTCTGGGCCTCCTGCATCGCCCTGCAGACCAGAACAGCACAACAATGACCAGGGGGCTGGGCACTCCAGTGACTTGATGCTGTCACCCCAGCCTTCCCATGACCCCAGCCTTCCCATGGCAGGTGCCATGTGACAGGGCAGACTGTGCTGTGCTCAAGTGCTGCGCCCCACAAGGCAAATGTGTGCGCAGGCAGGCAGCCGGCTGCGTCCCCAGGCACTGCCAGGAGCCCCCCCAGCCTGGCGCTGTGGCTTGGCGTTGCTGCACAGCTGTTGCTGATGGGGCTCACGTGCGCAGCGCGTCTTCATCGCTCATGACCCGCGTCTTGAACACCACGGGGGGGTAGGCAGGGAGCTGCACTGAGATGCCCTTCTCCTCCAGCGCCATGCGCAGCTCCTGCTCACAGCGTGTGCAGGGCCCACACCGCCAGGGTCACACCACCAGGGTCACACCACCAGGGTCACACCAAGACAGGGGTGCAGGGGCGGCAGGAGGTGGTCACACGTTGAAGATATGTCCAGCAGCGCTGCTGGTCTCTGTGTTTGCTGCTTGACACTCCTTCCTCTGGCACTCGGCCAGTCTGGCCAGCCCCTACCCCAGCCCCCCCTACCTGCCCCCTACTTACGCCCCACCCCTGCCTCGCCTCCCCCCTGCTCTTGCCTCACCTCCAGAAACCCGACAATGGCATGACCTGCCTTGCTCTCAGGTACATAGCACACCACCTGGCAGGGGCAGGCGCACAGGGACACTGATTTGTGCAAGTTTGCTCAGCTGACCACCAATGCACGTGATGCGCAGGTCGGCTGGTTTGCCAGGGCCAGGCAACTCCAAGGGCCGGCTGCAGGACAGGCCCATGGCAAGACAGCCCCCTCAGCAGCCACCCTGGCAGGTGCGGAAGGTGAGGAACTTACTGCAAACGAATTGATGGCCACTGCCTTGAATAGCCGCGTGTTCATGATGTTCCAGTCACCCTGCAGGGGGGAGGCAGGCCAGGTGAGACGGGGCCACGCAGGCAGGACAGCTTGTAGACAGGGCCAGGCTGCACGCAGGCTCTTGTGCTGCAGCGCCATCAGGCGGGCAGCCTGGGAGAAACAAGGATAACACGACGAGCCTGCTGCACACCTCCACGCACTGCCCCCCCTCCCCCTCACTCACTCACCCTACCCAAACCCTTACCCACCACCCACCACTCCCCTATCCAACCGTTCACCCTGTACCCTACAGGTGGGTGGCAACGGTGCAGTACGACAACAAGCTGGTGACTAGCTGGCACCAGGGTCATGGCCCAGGGGCCAGCCTGCTCCCACCCCCCCCTCCCCCTCCACTTCCACCCCTCCTGCACCCCCCTCCACCTGATACTGCCCAGCAGCCCTGGGTGTGAAGGCTACCCCCAACTGGCTGTTCACTCCCTGCTCTCCTCCTGCCCCTTTCCCCCCCCTCTGACCACCCCACCCTCCCACAGCTCCGCACTGCGCCCTGCTCCTGCCCCTCCCCCTGCCCCCTACCCTGCCCCTGCCCCTCCCCCTGCCTGTCCCCCTGCCCCTCCCCCCTGCCCGCTCACCTTCATGCCCGGGTCTACATACTTGCCGCCCCCATACTGCAGGCTGGGGACTGGCAGCACGCGGCCGATGCACTCCACCATCTGCGGTGCGGGCGCCAGGCTCATGCCAAAGCTCTTGACCACCAGGTCGCTCTGCAGCTTGGCCTTCAGGGTCAGGGTGTCCATGATGCGCTTCTTGCGCGCCTCAGGGGGCACGGCGGCCTGCCGCAGGATCTCAGTCGTCTCCTCGGGGCCCAGGCCACGACCCCCTGGGGGCAGGCAGGGCGGGGGCAGGGGGTGGGGGCAGGGTCAGGGTCAGGGGCGGCAGAGGGCCAGGGTCAAGGTCAGGGGGGCAGAGGGTCAGGGTCAGGGCCAAGAGGGTCAGGGTCAGGGTCAGGGCCAGGGCCAGGGTTGTCCTGGCAGGGGGTCAGGTCAGGGCAGAGAGGTTGAGTGTGAGGGCTGGAGGCGTCTGCCCTGCCCTGCTGCTCACCAGAGTCCGGCACAATGCGGCAGACCTCAATGGGCAGCCACTCAGGGCGGCTGCGGCTGCCCACGATGACGCAGGGCAGGTTGGGGTAGGTGAGCGTCATGTTGTAGGCCTGCCTGCGCAGTCAGGGAGACACCACCAGGGTCACACCACCAAGGTCACACCACCAAGGTTACACCACCAAGGTCAAACCACCAAGGTCACACCACCAAGGTCACACCACCAAGGTTACACCACCAAGATCACACCACCAAGGTCACACCACCAAGGTCACACCACCAAGATCACACCACCAAGGTTACAACACCAAGGTCACACCACCAAGGTCACACCACCAGGGTCACACCACCAAAGCGTTGAAGCACTGCCCCAGCCCCAGTGCATGCCCCAGGCCAGAGCAAGCTGAGGGGGGCTGGGGGTGCTGCTGTGAACTTGTGGCTGTGGCTGTGCTGGTCCACATCTAGTGTGGTCAGCCCTGGCAGGGCCATGCATCAGGCAGTCACCGTCACAGATGTAGCCAAAGAGCTATAGCATTCATTGTCATGCAGGGCCATCCCTGGCAGCCAGGGGGGTCCTCGTTTCTGCCCCTTCCCCCACCCTTCAGCAGCTGCTGCTGCCATAACCTGATTTGGTAACGTTATCTGACCTGATCCGCCCCTGATCAGGTAACGTTTCTGTTCCGACTTTATCACGTTTGCCCTGATCTGCCCCCTAGCCTTGCTGCTGCTTCTGCCCAAAACCAGCCACCCTGGCCCTGCCCTGTGACCGTCTCGCACTTGAAGTACTTGACCACCGTGGTCTTGGTCCCGTCCTTCATCTCAAACAGCCCCTTGGCGGCCGACTGCGGCGTGAAGCCACGCACGCGGTGCCGCAGCTTGCCATTGGCGCGGTGGTTCACTTGAATCTGTGGTGCCGCAGCAGCCAGGCAGGGCTCAGGTCATACACCGGCTGCCCAGCACCCACACAGCTAGTATGACTCACAGCAGGCACTGGCAAGCTCCAATGAGCCCCAATGGGGTAACACAGCAAGTGAGTGAGACAGGGGGGCCGGGGAGGCAATAGGCAGCAGGAGGTAGGACTCAGTGTTGTTTCTGTTGTGTTGTTCTGCCAAGTTGTTCTGCCAAGTTGTTCTGCCAAGTAGGACTCGGTGTTGTTTCTGTTCTGTTGTTCTGCCAAGTTCCAAGATTTGTAGTGCACAGTGGCAGTAGGCAAAAGCGAACTGTCGCATAGGCATGGCTGGGCGCTGCCCCCTACCCTCCCCCCCTACCCTCTACCCCTACCCTCCCCCCCTGTACCTTCCACCCCCCTCCCCCTCCCACCCCCCCCCTCCTGCCCACCGTGACGGCCTTGCGGGAGCAGGCAGCGTTGAGCGCCTCCACCTGCGTGCTGGTGAGTTCCCGCACCGCCAGCATTTCAGTCTTGGTGCGCAGCACCTGCCGCAATCACTGAGACACAGCTCAGGGGGTGACGGCGGCTCAGGAAGGAGAGGAGCTGCCAGGCCAGGCGTGACCCACTGGGGGTGGCCACTGGAGCTGGAAGGGCTGCTGATGGAGGGTGGAGGGGCACTCGGCTCAATGCCCCACTGCTGCACCTCATCACCTCCTCTCTGCCTGCCTACCCCCCTCCCGCTGCCCTCCTTGCCCCCCCTCCCTCACCTCCTCCACAAACTTCGTCAGGTCCTCCATGACGGGCATGGCGATGACAGCGGCGTCCATGCTGACTGTGAGCCCGCACTGGGTCAGGTTCAGGCTCTGGGTGTAGCCGTGCCAGGCCTGCAGCCAGGACATGCAGGGGTGGGGAGGGGGGCAGACGAGGGGCAGGTGGAGGGCGGGGAGGGGGGAGGGCCGAGGATGAGTAGTGGCAGGGCAGGGGTCTAGCTGGAGGACAGGCAGGGTGAGGGGGCTGAGACAGGCTGGTCTGACGCTGCGGTGGTGGCCGGGCAGCTGCTGGCATCCCTCCCGTGGGGTGAAGGCAGAGGCGTCAGGCCTTTAGCGGGAGGCAGATGCGAGGGGTGGGTAAGTGGGCAAAGCGGCAGGTCTGGCGGTGGGCGGTCTCTATGGGTGGCCAGGTTGTAGCCTGAACTGCTCCATCCCCCTCCTTCACCCATCCCTGCACCCCCCTGCCCCCAGCATGCCCGCCCATGATGTCCAGTCCTGCCCTGCAGCTTGCCGGCTCAAAAGACCACCCACCCTGCTGCAGCCCACCCGGCACCTGGACCTGCCCCCGCCCCTACCTCCATCCCAAACCCAATCTTGGACCGGTTCTCAGACGTGTACACGCCGCGCGCCACCATGCGGTTGTTGGGGTCCTGGGTGGCCGTCTGCAGGGCAGCCAGGGAGGCGGCTGCTGGGCACTGGCTGCTCGGGGCAGGGTGGGGACCCCTGCTGCCGGGCCCTGCACTGCACACTGCCTGCTGAGCGGCACACTGGCAGGTCGGTAAGGCTCAGCCCAGCAGCCCTGCCCCCACCCTCACACCCTACCTGCCCTTACCTAGGCCTCAGTCTGCCTTCCCGCACCACTGCCTGCCCCCAGCATGGCTCTGAAGGGGCAGGGAGTGGCACAGCAGGGGCTGCCTAGCCCTGGCCCTAGCCCTAGCTCTGTAGGGGCTGACAGAGCTAGGGCTGCATAGCCCTAGCCTGCTGTGTACAGCACCACTGCTGCTCAGCTCCGCCACCCACTCTTACCCATAGCTAGAGCTAGCCCCCTGGCCCTGTACAGCGGAGTGCAGCACCGCCGCTGCTCCCCCATGTAGCTCAGTCTGGCCAGTACAGCTCAGCCCACCAGCCCTTGCCCTAACATCACCTAGCACCGCCTCCTTATCGGCTGCCCACCCTGGCTTCCCTGGCTCGCCCACCACCCCTCGCAACACTCTCACCGCCTCGTTCCTGCTACATGCTCACCCCTCAGCCACAATCTGCCCACCCCCTCAGTCACCCTGCCACCCACCTCACCCACCCACCTCCCCCACCCACCTGCCTCAGCGCCACATCCAGGGCGTGCAAGCTTTCGCGAGGCATCTGCCCCAGCTGCCCGGACCTCACTGCCGCCAGCTGCTCCCCCGCCGGCAGCACCGGGGAGGGCTGGATGGGGCGCACTGCCACCTGCACCCCCACCACAGCCATGCCACACCACAGCCATGCCACACCCCCTGTGTCCACCAACTACCAACACTGCTATGTGGCCAGGAGCTGGTCAGCCTGAGGGTCAGGGGTCACACACCCTGTGTTACAGACACCCACACTGCCAACCAGGAGCTTGCAGCTAGGAGCTGGTCAGACAGCGTCCCCTGCGCCTGGGGGTCAGGGGCCCCGTGCTCACCCCCACAGCAGTGGCCGGCACCCTCTGGCCCCTCCCTTGCTAGCCGTCGCCTCATAGACTGTCTGCCGCCCCCCCTTCCACCCCCCTCCTCCCCTGCCCTCCTCCCCCTGCCCTCCTCCTTCCTACCCTGACATTCCCTCCCCTCCTGCCCCCTCCCTCCCCTCCTGCCCACCTCCCCGCCTTGCCCCTCCCCTACCCCTGGCACCGCTGCAGCTGGCCCACCACCCACCTCGTAGGTGGTGGGTGTTGACTTGGCCCCAGCCGGCTTCCTGGCGGCATCCCCCGCAGCCACCCCTGGACCCTCATCCAGGATGTCCACGGTGTCCACGCTGCCGGTGGGGGGGATGAAGGCCTTGTGGGTGTACAGGATCTTCTGGCCGTCTGCAGCCAGGGCCAAGGCCAGCCACGTCAGGCCAGGGAGGATCAGGATGGCTGTGGGCATGGCATGGTGGGAGTTGGAGACAGACATTGCCTCGGTCATGTCAGCCAGGCCCTTGTCGAGTTTGCAGGTTGCGTGTTTGACCTGCGGTGTGAGACCTGTCGTGGCTTTGTGCTTTGGGTCAAGCTCTTTGCTGTCGTGTTTTGTGACAGGCTGTGTGAGACCTGCCTTTAGGTGGCCAAGGGCATGTCATGGTGGAGCATGGCAGCTGCAGGACTGCTCCCTAAGCACACTGCACAGCTCCTGGTACCGGGTCATACCCTGTATGCCTCCGGCCAGGTTAGGTCAAGTCAGTTCAAGCCCAGCCTGGCCCAGCCCAGTTCGCACCGTATGCCCACGCCTGCTGCGGCCACCTCTGGCGTGTTGCGAAGGCTTTCATGATTGCGATGCAGCGGTTGCGGTCAGGCATGGGTGGGGGCCCAGTGCTGGGCAGGGGGCCGCCGTACTTGGTGTCTGCAGCACCCAGTGGCCACCAGGGGCAGCCCAGCTGGCCAGGGGAGGGCAGGGGCGGCATCGCAGCAGCAGCAGCAGCAGCAGCAGCAGCAGCAGCAGCAGCAGCAGCAGCAGCAGCAGCAGCAGCAGCAGCAGCAGCAGCAGCAGCAGCAGCAGCAGCAGCAGCAGCAGCAGCAGCAGCAGCAGCAGCAGCAGCAGCAGCAGCAGCAGGGGCAGCAGCAGCAGGCAGGCCAGGGCGTTCCTGTGGGGACAGGCTTGGGCGCTCTGAGAAGGTCTGCTGGTGCGGGAGCCGAGCGCAGAGGAGGGCAGCCAGGGCAGCTCACCGTCAGGGCGGGGCGCCCTGTGGCGCACCATGGCCACGTCATACTGGTACAGGACTGTGGCGCGCGGGATGTCTGCCACCTGCAGCACATCACACTCCACCCCACTCCCCTTCATCAGGTAGTACCACACTCACACATCACACCTTCACCGCAGCCTCCAGGAGTGGCCTGCTGACCACTGTTCAGCCACAGCTATGTTGGGAGGGTGATCCAACTCCAGCCAGACCTGCTGCCGTGCCTGCCACCTGCTGTTTTGCCCCCCAGCTTGCGCCACCTCATCAGCACCCCCTCCCTCTGGGCCTGCCCGACCCTAAGCGCTGCTGCTCACCTTGAAGTGGTTGGCCAGCACCTTGACCTTCTGGCCAATCTCCCCCAGACCCGGCCTGGCAGTCAGTCCCTCAGGCTGCAGGCGCACCACAAAGCCAGGTGGCTGGACAGCGCGCCCTCACCTCACACACTCACATGGCAGGTGCATGCATGCATGCATGAAGGTGTGGGGGGGTGGGGGGTGTACCAGGCTGGGGCTGCTGTGCCGTAGGTGGTGGCCTGTGCCTCCATGCCACAACCCTTAGGGTAGGGGGGGGGAGCCTTGGGGGGGGCCACACAGCAGTAGGGGGGTGAGCTTACCCTGCTGGCCCCCCGCCTTCCTCCCCCCCCCTGCAGGTGGTCCCGCCCCTCGAGACTCTCAGGAGTGCTGGAGCCACTCAAGACTCTCAGGGCAGGCACCCCCATCCCTACGCCCTGCACTGCCTGACATCGCTGCTGCTGATGCTGCTGCTCTGCTGCTGCTGCTGTATCGGGGCTGCAGCCGCACCGTCTTAGTCTCCTTGGTGGTGGGCTGCCTCAGCCCCATCAGCATGGTCTTGATGCTCAGCTCCGCCTCAGCCTGGCTCATGCGCCCGCTGGCAGGGGCACTGGAGGCGCGGGGGGGCCCGCCCCCTCCCTGAGGGTACCCGCCTCCACCGCCGCGACCTCCTCCTTGGGGGGGCCCTCCTGGCCCTCGTCCGCCTGCGACCCCACGCACACAAGTGAGGGTTACAAGTGTGGCTGGGTCACATTGCGGGGGGGTGGTACCGAGTTGAGGTCTCCTGTGACTGCTACCATTGGCACATGCAGCGCTGACTATGGTGTGAGGTAGAGTAGGTAGCCTCTTCAGCGCTAGGAAGGCTCGGGGCTGGACAAAGCACACAAAGCACACAGCAACATTTTAAGGTGCTGGGTAGTGAGGATCGAGCCTAGCTGAAGTCTGACGAGGGGCACGCGCTCAATGGCACGAAACACCATGGTGTGCGAGGTGATGGGGGGCATTAGGGAACCCATTAGGTCTCCGTGAAACCCTTCTCGGATCCGTGAAACCTTTTGCCTCGAAAAATCTGCAGTCTCTAGCCCCCCCATTGGACTTACGAGTCATCAAACTAGCTGCAACTTACCTCCACGGTCCTGGCTCCGGCCACGGCCCTCTCCACCGCCACGACCTACGAAGAACCGACGTCGACAGCCTTGTCCACAACTTCTGCCAGTCCCAGCTACTGATTTGTCCAATACCTGATGTTGGGCGCGACATGCCTGCCTTCTGCGTAACGCTAAGTTACAATGCGTTACCAAATGCTAAATCTGTAGGCGCGGGTGCTGTAGGCCGTGAAAAAGGTCAGAAGTGACCCCATGCAGCCATAAAACATTCGTACCTTCCACCTTTCCGAGAAATAGGCAATCACATACATGGCCATCACATTCATGCTGTGATTCCACAGGGGCATGATATGACGCTGAAAGAGCCTACAGTGTGGCTCTTGCTGCTGCGGGTGGTGTGCACTTTTCTTGCGATTAGCCCCCATGTACTTCCGTATTTATTTAGCTTCTTGATTTTTTCGTTTGCGTGTTTCACGCACTTCCACAACTAGCTACGATCGAGAGGTGCCTTTGCCCAACTCCACTCAACTTTTGAGCCCTGCGTCACAGGGAAACAAGTTTCACAGCAGGGCACACACCACTATATCCCGCGTCTACGGAATCTACGGCTCCGGAGATGGCGACACCGATGGACTTGCCGATGCCGTCTGGCGAACTGCTGGAGCTGCTTCGAGTTAACGACGGATCAACGGATCTGCTAGGCTTGGACAACCTTGGATGCCTTCTCGACGACAACTTTGAGGACCTCAGTGAGCGGCCTACAGGGTTATTCTCGAGCGGTGCAGCCCCCTCTGACCCCCATGCTGTACACCTTGATGCAGCCTTTCCTGGGGCGCTGTTGGCATCAACCAGTGACAGCGGGGACGCCCAGCAAGGGATGCTGTTGCCATGGTGAGCCTCTTCGCGTAGGTTTCCACGCTCCAGCCACTGCCGAGATGAAGCTGTTGCCTTTTGTTTTGAGCTCAGTGCAAGGCATGCTGACAACACCCCATGCCCCATGACGCACCCTGACATGCAGGACAGCCGTGACCACCAATACCACCAGCGACCCCAGCTCCATCATTGTCTGTGAGAGTAAGAGCCCCACGCCAGCCATCAGCGCAGTGAGCCCCGCCCCCTCCACTCCACCCGCCCCCGTCACCTCCACGAGGTCTAGTGTGCGCGGCAACAAGTCCAGCAGCAGTCTGGACGCAGCAGGCGACGGAGCAAGCGGGAGGACAGGACAGCGCAAGAAGCGCACCAGGAATGCAGACCAGATGCAGCAGAACCGGATTGCCCAGCAGAAGTACAGGTGGGCAGGGTCAGGGGGCCAGGGTCAGCAGGCCAGGGTCAGCGGGCCAGGGCCAGGGGGCAGAGGCAGGGGGCCAGAGTCAGGGCAGCGTAACACAGCAGACTGTGTTCAGGTGCCAGGGACAGGGACCAGGGTGGGGCGGGGCGCTGGGCACTGCCTCCCCCTGTCACCTGGCACCTGACCGCACCCTGCTAAGCGCCCCTGTGGTCATGCACACGCACCTAGGCCAGCCCAGCCGGTGGGCTGCATGCTCATCATCTGCATGCCGTCCCAGTCGCCTGGTGGACAGCAGTTACTGACTACCTTGCATGCACCTGACTGCTCTAGCACCACCCCCTGTCATGCAGCCGACCCCCCGGTGGTGACTATGGTGGCAGTGGTGACCCTCACCCCTGGCCTGCCCCCCCGGGGTTGATCCTCTGACAAATTGTACCCCCAACTCTCACCTCAACACCCCCGCCCTTCTGCCTGATGCCATGTGTCTCCTCCCTCCTGCCTGGCCCTCCTCCCTCCTGCCTGGCCCTGACCAGGGAGCGCAAGAAGGCTGAGCATGAGGAGCTGCAGCAGGCGCTGGACCAGCTCACTGCGCAGCTGGCCCTCATGAAGGCCATGGAGGTGCAGGCGGCGGAGCTCAGTGCACAGAACAGCGCCCTGGCTGCCACAGTGGGGGCGCAGGCGGCGCAGATCAGTGGCCTCAGCCTCAAGGTGAGGCAGCAGCTGGGGGGGAGGGTGTCGGAGGCGGGGGGGGGGGGGAGGAGCAGCAGAGGGGAAGGGAGGGATGGGGAGGGGGGGGAGCAGCAGAGGGAGGGGGTGGGGAGCAGTAGGATGAAAGCTGAAAGGGGGCAAGGCACTCCCTGACTGTCGTGTCATGCCACATACGGCCTGCCAAATCTAGAGCCACCATCACTTGCTCTGTGCCCCCCTGCCCTGTGACCCCCCTGCCCTGTGACCCCCCTGCCCTGTGACCGGCCGGTCAGGTTGAGCAGCAGGACGTAGCGCTCAGCGCAGCCCAGGCTGAGGCGGCCCTTGCCAAGGAGCTGGCCGCCAGCCAGCAGCGCGTGATCTTGGATCAGGGCAACAGGCTGCGGCTGCAGGAGGAGGTGCGCCGCCACCAGCACAGCAGCTCTGGCCCGGGGCAATGCTGGCGCTGGGGGGACCTGGGCAGCAGGCTGGCCTGGCCTGGCTCAGTCTGCTCTGCCTGCCTGCCTGCCTACCTGCCAGCCTCTGCCTCCTGCCCTGCCTGCTCTGTGGCGGCTGAGCTACCAGCCTGGCTTGCTGCACCAAGGCCACCCACCCTGACAGCCCTACTGCTGCTGGCCCCTGCTGCTGCTGCTGCTGCTGGCCCCCTGCTGCTGCTGCTTTGCTGCTGCTGGCCCCCTGGCCCAGCCCGCCTATGCTGTTGCTATGATGGTGCTCGTGCTGGCCTGCAGGTCATAGAGGCGCTGAAGGGGCGGCTGAAGGACCGCGTGGAGGAGGCGTTCAACAGCCGGGACCCCGCCACCCTCTGCCAGCGCATGACAGCGGTGAGTCACAGCGCAACCAGCACTGGGCTCCAGGAAGCTGACAAACAGGCAGGCAGGGGGGGCTTGCTGTGGGGGGGCTGCCGGGGTTACCCCCTGCTGGCAACCCCCTGCTTGCCTTCACCCCCCCTGACAGAGGCAGCCGCCAAACCTTCAACCCTCCCTCACCAATATGTGAGATCAATATGTGAGATGTGTGACAAGGTGATAGCAGCTGCTGGCCAGGTACACAGCCCCTAGCTGTTCCCTACAGAGGCCAGCGCATGGCCTGGTGCTGCAGCAGCAGGTGGTGCCCCCCCACCCCCCCTGACCCATGCCTGCGGGTGCGGCGCAGGCTGTGCGTGCCGCCCTGGCTGGTGCTCGCAACGTGGAGGGGCTGCAGGAGGCGCTGGACAAGCTGCCGGACCCCCTGGTGACCGACATCTGCAGGTCAGCACCAGGGCAGCACCAGGGGTCAGGGGCCAGGGGAGGCCGGGGGCCAGGTGATGGTGCGGTAAGCTGCCGGCAGCGGCAGGCAGTTTTGCGGGAGCCAGCTAAGGGCTGCAACAGCCAGGCCGGAAACGCCAGGGGGTCAGCTGGGGGCTGCAGAGGCAGGCCAGCTGTGTCACGCTCCCAAGTCTTGGCAGGGTGGCGTCAGTTGCTGATCAACCATCAACCCCAACCGACAACTTAGGCACTGGCCCCCCTCCCCTGCTCCCTCCACAACAACCACCTTTCACCTCCCGCCTAGCCGCCACCCTGAGGTCCAGACACCCACCATGCCCCTCCCCCTGCCTTCCCTTCTCCTCACCTTGACCCCCTGCCTGTGGCCTGCTCAGGGGCATCCTGTGCGAGGTGAAGCGCACCTGGCCGGAGCTGACAGCGCGCTTCACCGCCCTGGCCCCTACCTGCTCACAGCAGGTCGGCTCAGCCGCGTGCTGACCCGGCCCCCCACACGCCCTGACCCTTGCTGGGTCAGCCTGAATGATGCGGGTGGCAGGCAGGGCAATGAGGGCCGGGGCAGGCGCATCCAGCCTCTCACCCCCAGGCACTCCCTCACTCGCCCCGACCCAGTTCCACCCGGCCGGCCCTACCCAGCTACTGTGGGTAGTGGGGTCAGGTTCTAGGTCTGGTTGGACTCTCAGCTACTGCTGTTTGGGTCATGTCCGTGTGAGGTCCATGTGAGGTCCATGTGAGGGGGTGTTGAGGGGTGAGGTCACCCTGGCTGACCCGGCATGGCTTCACCCAGCTGGCCCTACCCAGCCGCTGTGGGTGTAGAGGGTTAGGCCCTAGGCTGCTGTGTGTGGCCTAGTCGCGTTGGTAGGGCTGCAGTTGGGTCCAGGTCCATCTGGTGAGGATGGTGGGAGCGACACAGGGATGGCGCTGGCTGCTGGCTAGCGATGTCAGTGGAGCAGGGTGGGGCAGTGGCAGGGAAAGGGCGGCGGCAGGTGCACAGCTGCCTGTGCAAGACACGGCAGGGAGGGTGGTCAGGCATGATTGCGGAGCATGCACAGCATGCACAGCATGACTGATACACAACTCCAGCCGCATGGGGGTACTTGAAGCCAGTCATCCAGCCAGATCAAAGCGTGTGGGGGTTAGCCAGCCAGCCAGCATCATAACGCATGGTTGGGGTGGAATGGGGTGTGGTGTGGCATGTGGTTGCGGCCAAGGGGCCTGATGTGCTGCAGAGGCCAGTCTGCCTTATCACATTGTAACCCACCAAGCACACAGGCATGTTGGTACTGGTGCAGCTAGGTACTCGTTGAATGCTGAGTGCCTGGGTTTCAAAGCTGAACGTTGGCCTGTGTTTGATGGCATGTCGTAACACTGCAGGAGGGATGTCAGAAGCAGGGGCTGTGTGCATCGTGCTTTGTTGTATTTTTGTTGTAAGGCGAGTAGCACCTCGTGGAAGGCAATCAAGGCGTGCAAGCTGTAACGAGGTATATTCCAGTCGTGGAACACCCTCAAGGCTGGATGGCATCCCGGTAATGCAAGCGTTCGCACTAAGGCATCTGTCAGCGCTCAAGTGAAAAAGGAATGGGAGCGACATGCTGACGATAGTTGTAGGGGAGTTGGCGTTACAGCTCTACATAGCACCGCTGCACTAGCTCAACGCCACCCTTGTATATGACGATGAGAGGTTTGTTTGGGCATTTCAGCATGTACGACACGGCCGTCCATGCACGTCGCCCGGGTTGTGGTAACGCACTAACCATGCACAAAGCAGGTCTTTAGCACTCCCGCCACAACAGCTGCATCTCGTCCTCGCCAGCGTCCCCCAAGTACCTGACGCGATGCTGTTGCTGGCGAGCGCCGTGGCGCTGGGCCTGGCGCTGGCCGTGCCGCCACTCTTCCTGTCCAGCACTGGTGCGCTGAGCTGGCAGCTCCGTCCGAGAACCGCTAGGCAAAGCGCAGGGCAGCCCAGCCCTGCGGGCGCGCGGTCGGTCGCGCACGCAGGTGCCATCGCCGCGCGGTGGCTGCTCGTGCTGCTTGCCATCCCAGTCTTGGGCTGGCTGTGGGAGAGGCAGCGGCGGTGAGGCAACGTAGTGCAGTGACACATCGAATGCCTCAACGGAATCTAGTCCACACCAAACGAAACTTGTCCGCACCAAATCGCTCGCCGTTCCATCTTCCCTCGGGGTCGCCTCGTACACTTCATGTCCGGTCAGTCGCTCGTGCTGTTTGCAGGTCAGCGCTGCTCGACCTGCGCAAAATCCCCGGTCCCTGGACCACCGGCCTGCCCCTGTTCGGCAACATGTTCCAGGTCATGCGCCTGGACTACCACCGCCTGCTGCTGCAGTGGGCTAACCAGTTTGGAGGCATTTACAGGTGCGGTGCTGGCCACAGGAACAGCCTATGCCCTGGCCTGGGCCCACTCCTGGGTGGACCCACCTGTCAGGGTCAGTCAACGGGACAGCGGGTGGAAGGCCTGTGGGCCTACCAGGCTGTGGCGGGCACACCAGGGTGCAGCTGCAGCCTCTCAGCTGCAGGCACAGGCGGCACCACAGGGGTAGTGGCCACAGGGGGCAGCAGCAGCCAGGGAGGTCATGTTGAGTTTGGTTGGCCACGAGCGCGGAGGGGTGGGTGCTGGGCTGCAGGGTGCGGGCGCTGTGGCTTGATGGCGTGGTGGTCACTGACCCCAAGCTGCTGGCCACCATCTGTGGTCGCGGCCCGGGGGCCCTGGAGAAGGCAAGCATCATGTACACGCCCATCAACCAGGCAAGCCTCTTCAGTGTGCTGCTGCTCCTGCCGCTGCTGCCGCTGCTGCTGCTGCCGCTGCTGCTGCTGCTGCTGCTGCTGCCGCTGCTCCTGCCGCTGCTGCCGCTGCCGCTGCTGCTGCTGCTGCTGCCGCTGCTCCTGCCGCTGCTGCCGCTGCCGCTGCTGCCGCTGCTCCTGCCGCTGCTGCCGCTGCCGCTGCTCCTGCCGCTGCTGCCGCTGCTGCCGCTGCTGCCGCTGCTGCTGCCGCTGCTGCTGCTGCTGCCCTGCGCTGGTGTCACGCCCCTGCCACTGCCCCTGCCACTGCCCCCCAGCACCCACCGCGAGCCTCCCTGCCATTGATCACCCCAAACTGATCTGGGGCGCAGCTGAGCAGCATCGTCTGTAGACTGTGGAGCGCTGCATGCCCCTGGTATTGGCAGTGCCCACATGCCGTAGCCCCATGCACAGCAGCCAGGCCATAGGCCCTGTGCCCCAGGCGTGCGTGCCGCCTGTGGTGCTGCAGATGTGCTCAGTGGCAGGGCACCCTAACCTGGTGTCCGCCAAGACTGACCCCGCATGGCGGGCGGTGCGCAAGGCAGTGGCAACCTCCCTGAGCTTGCAGAACATCAAGAAGAAGTACCCAGTAAGGGGGTGGCAAGGGCAGGCAGGGGCGGTCAGGGGCAGGCAAGGGCAGGCAGGGGCGGTCAGGGGCAGGCAGGGGCGGTCAGGGGCAGGCAGGGGCGGTCAGGGGCAGGCAGGGGCGGTCAGGGGCAGGCAAGAGTAGCATCAGTCCTGCTGCCCCCTGCTGGACCTGCTGTTGCTGACCATGCCCCTGCTGCCCCTGCCTGCTGCTGCCCCTGCCTGCTGCCAGGTGATGCAGGGCTGTGTGGAGAAGATGGTGCACCAGCTGGCAGAGCTGTCGGACGCATGCGCCGCCACGGGCAACCCGCCCTTGATTGTAGATGTGGACCAAATGGCAGCTCGGGTCACCCTCGACGTCATTGGCCTGGTGTGCTGACGAGCAGCATCAGCACCATGCTTGCCATCTCCAACTTCAGTGACAGGCCAGGGACAACGGGGAAGGAGACCTGGTTGGCCTGGTCCTGGCACCCACAGGATGAGCGCATCATCACCCACCACCTGCTGCACTTGCAGTATGCACTTAGATATGCCCATCTGCTGCTGCTGACCCTGATGCTGCTTACCCTGCTGCTGCTGGCTGCATGGCTGCAGACTGGGTTCGGCAAGGACCTGCACAGCCTGGACCAGGGCGCTGATTGCGTGCAGCCAGCCGCTGATGATCACTTGCTGCGCATCCTGCCCCGTTGTTTTGCCGAGGTAGGTTGTGTAGGCCCTGCCCTCAGCCCCCTGGCCTTACCCCCTTTCCACACCCTGCCTGCCATAGCCTGCCTGTCCTGGTAAGACCATCATACAAGGAACAGCTAGCAAGGTACAGGGTTGCACTAGCATGTACTATGCTGCTTGCAGAGCTGGGCATACAGACAGGCAGGCAAATACTGACCTCGTATTTGATACAGGGCTGTAAACAACTGAGGCCGCCCCGGACAGGCCCATTATGCCTTACCCAGCTCCAGCTCGTTCGCTCTAGGCCCGTCTCAGCCCAACAGCTCTGACAAGACAAGCAGTGCGTACAAGGACAGACACAGGCATGGCTGCACTGGATTGCATCTGGCTGCATGGCTCTCTCACCATGAATGCGTGAGGTTCAAACTGTGGATCACACTAGCGCCATGAGGGTGGCCACGTGGGCTTGCCCCTCTGCAGGTCATCTCCCGCGTCATCAACCCGCTGCGAGCCGTCTTCCCAGGCAAATTTCACTCCGGCAAGAAAGGTGAGGTGTGAGCAGCTAGGTGCCGCCAGGCGTTCCAGCCTTGCCCTGGGCCTGGGTCTCCTGGGCAACCACCGCAGTGGTTGGCACCACCACAGCCCTGACCAGCTGGGCGCAGCACACTAGGTGGCGCTGTTCGCTGTTTGCTGTGACTTTGTTTCCGGTGCTGTGTGCCGTGACGAAGGCTAGTTAGGTGGTTGTCTGCAGCGACTGCTGCTTTCACTGTCCCGACCTTGTCATGTGCACAGCACATGGCAGCAGCGACAGCCATGTCAAGTCTGATCACGTGCTGTTGTCAGGTGGGTCTTGTCCTCCTGCTTTCAACTGCCCCAACTTCGTCACGTGCTGGTGTGTAGGGGAGGTGGCCTTTTCAATGTTCCGCACCAAGATGAGGGAGCTGTTGTACGACTGCCTGGCACGGCCTGAGCCGCCCCCATCAGATGACCTGTCCATTGGGGCTCAGCTGTGGCGCCTGTACCACGAACAGGTCCCCGCACCACCCCCCATGCAGCTGCTGCCGCCGCTGCCCAAAGGCACAACACCTGGTAGGTTTAGCCACAGGCAGTCAGGGCTGGTTGGTTGGTCAGGGCGCTGCTGCTGCTGCTGCTGCTGCTGCTGCTGCTGCTGCTAGGCTCGCTGCTGCTGCTGCTGCTGCTGCTAGGCTCGCTGCTGCTGCTGCTGCTGCTGCTGCTAGGCTCGCTGCTGCTGCTGCTGCTGCTGCTGCTGCTAGGCTCGCTGCTGCTGTACAAGGACACAGGAACAGGCCTCGTTGGCTCTGACAGGAAACGGAGAATGGGTTGGGGACTAGAAGTGCTGGCGGCACAGACAGCCTCTGAATTATGGGGGGAAGGGGTGGGAGGGTGGCACCTGCCCCAGTCTGCTGCCAAGGCAGACTGCATGCGGTCGAGAGTGGTGTGCCACAGAGCCTGACTGAGCCACATCATCTCACTCGGCTGTGCTGTCGGTTGCGGTGGTGGCTGTGCAGTGCCCGGCAGTGAGTGGGACTTGCGCGCGGGCGGCGTGTTGCCCCCACCCCCCTCGGCCTTCAAGCGGCTGCGGTGCCGGCTGCATGAACTGTTGGGCATGGTGACGTCCGCAGCCAGCAGCCACTACACAGAGTACACCGAGCAGGTTGGCAAGGACGGCAAGGTCACCAAGGTGCCGCTGCTGCTGAGTGCAGAGCGTCTGCTGAGGTGAGGGGGAGGGGCCTGGGAGGGGAGGGGAGGGGAAGAGGGAGGAGGTGGGAAAGGTATGGAAGGGTACGGGGGAGGGGGAAGAGGGAGGGGGAGGGGGGAAAGGGGGGAGACGGGCAGGCGAAGAACCCACTCGAGGTTGCATCACGAAGCGTTAGGGAGTGTGATGGGGGTTCGAGCAGTGTGAGCAGTTTGAGAACTGAGGTGTTTGCTGCGGGCGCTCCAACCCACTTCAGCCTCCAAGCCTGCGGCTGTCTGGCCTGCGTGCTGCAGTGATTTGGGCATCGTGTTCGTTGCTGGGTTTGAGACCACCGGCCACACCATCAGCTGGACGCTGCTGCACATCGCTACCACTCCCGGTCAGTGGGCTGATTCTAGGGCCTTGCGCTATGCTCAGCCTGCACTGGTATCAATAGTGAGTGAGTCGCGAGGATGTGGGGAGTGAGTCGAGAGTGAGTCGCGAGTGGGTCGCTGAGTTGCCTCACCGCGTGCAGGCGTACAAGAGAAGATCGCGGCCGAGCTGGATAGCCTGGGCCTGCTCGTTCACCCGCCCAAACCGTGCAAGGCCACCACGGTGCCCTCCCCAGCCTCATCTACACCTCGCGTTCTCACGCCCGAGCCGTGTGCTCCTTCCCCGCTGCGCGCAAGCAAGGCATCCAGCTTGGCGGGGGCGGACGACTTCGACGGCTTCGCGCGATGTGACGATGCCGAGGTGCTGCCGAGCGGCAAGGTGTTGCGCCAGCTGACCCCCGTGTTCAACACCGACTCCGCCGCCCCGCCCTATCCCATTTTCCCAGACCCCACAGCCCCCTGCCCTGCTCTAGGTCCAGCAGCCGCCGACGAAGCTCTGGAGTATGAGCCAAGCCGGGTCGATGCTGGCAGTGAGGTGGAAAGCGTGCTGAAGACCTTGCCTGAGCCTGACCCGACTGCGAACGAGCCGGTCGCAGTCAGTGGTGCTGCCTGGTTGCCCCCTCGAAGCATCGACCTTGACGACCTGCCACGCATGCGCTATTTGAACGCGGTGGTCAAGGAGTCTATGCGTGTGCTGCCTGTGGTGACGCTGATCGGCAAGTCAGTAAAGGGAGTGGTGGGCTGGGGGGAGCTGGGCGACATGCTTGCCTGGCCAGCAGTAGAGCGGCTGGGATGCATCCGAAGCTTCAGCCTGAGCATAATACAGCAGGGCAGGTGGTGCACACCCCACGGCAGCGTATACCACTGCACACCCCACAGCAGAGTATAGCTGAAGGATAAAGAGTGGTGATAACACGTAGGGGACAGGGGTCAGGGATTGGCTGCTTGAATGGGCTGCAGCTAGTGCTTTGACCATGCATGGCCACCTTGGTTCATGACAGCATCAGGCGGTGTACACAATGCGCACAGCCCCTATGGCAGCAGGGCTGTTGGAGGATGTCATTGCATGACTGCTACCCTGCTCAAACTTCCTACTGCACGCTGCCGCCTTCTTCCAGACATGCGTTGTTCCAGACATGCGTTGTTCACAGTATGTGTGACATGTGTGACAGTAGGCTGTGGACAGCTGGTCAAACATGCATCCCCATGCGCCCATTCTACTGCTCACAACGGTGTGAACCCACCATCATCGCACTGCAGGACCTGCGGTGACAAGCCGCTGCAGCTGGGCCCCTACAAGCTGCCCGCCCACATCACCATCGGAGTGCCCTTGTTTGCGATCCACAACTCGGATGCCAACTGGGAGCGGCCCACCGAGTTCATCCCAGAGCGCTGGGATAAGGTGCGCCTCCCCTCCCTGACATACAGCCTGCTGCCAGCCAACCAGCCAGCCAACCTATAGGCCAGCAAGCCAGCTGTCAATGGAGTGCACCTCCTTCACGCTACGCATCGCTCATGCTTGCTGCGCTCTGCCCCATGCAGCACTGACACGTGCAGTGCACACGAGGGTTCTAGTGCACACAGCCGAGGTGCATGCTCAGTGTTGCCTACTATTCCTCCAAACCTTGCTCAAGGCAAGGATCCTGGTACCTGCACTTGTAAAGCTGTCCCAGTGAGCCACAACCGCAGCAGAGCACACACCTCTACCTACCAGGCCTGCATAGTACACTAGGCCCTCTTCCACATGCTTTGCCACCTGCTCGTCTAACAGTTCCCTGCAGGCTCCATGCCCTTCCCGCATTGCATCGCATGTGGCCTCATTGGCCGCTTCCCACGCCGCTGCTGGTGCTGGTGCTGCTGGTGCTGCTGCCACTGCTGCCACTGCTGCTGCTGCCGCTGCTGCCACTGCTGCTGCTGCCACTGCTGCTGCTGCCACTGCCCTTGCAGGTGCCAGTGGAATCCTTTGTGGTGGGCCAGATGCCGCCTCTAGGGGTCAGCGAGGGATGCGACAAAGACAGTGCCGCGAGCACGGCCGCCAAAGCAGCGGGGGAGCGGTCGGAGGTGCGCTTCATGCCCTTCAGTGATGGCCCACGGTGAGGCTGAATGGCCCCGCAGACAAGGTGGAGAAGGGCGCTAGGGGTCCCGCAGTGGCTTCGAGTGGAAGGTGTAGGAGAGGGCGCTGGAGCATGCCTGGTGGAGCACACCTCGTGATGAGTGGGGCTGCCATTGGGTGCGGAGTAGAGGCAGTGGGGAGTCCAGTGTGATAGTCAAAGCTGTGTGACATTTACAGCGAGCCACAGTCTGCAATGCAGTGGGGCAGTAGTTTGCTTCCCTCAATTTGAATAGTGCATTGTGCATGTTTAAGGCTCAATGCATGCTGCCTGACGCTGAATGAAACGCATCAACCTTGTAGTGGTGATGTGTTGCCCCTCCCTCCCTTCCTCCGCCTGAAACCGTGCAGGAGTTGTGTGGGGCAAACACTTGGTCGCATTGAGGTGGCGGCAGTGTTGGCGGCCCTACTGGGGACCTTCAGGGTGGAGCTGGCGCCCGAGGTGGGCCCACAGGACCCCTCACGCCCAAGCCTTGCACCTCCACCTCGTGCAGCCCCCCTCTCCTGATGGCAGGCCTGGCCTGACGCTCCTCATGCTCATGCTCAGGCTGCATAGGCTGCATCACGTGTGTGCAACTGATCATCCCATTTGCACTTGTTGCGGACCGCAGCATTGCACACTGCATCACCACAGACCAGCAGCACAGGCCGCACCGCTGCCTGCCCGGCCCGCTCTGCCCTGAACCCACCTAGCGAGCCACACAGTGCCTGACCCAGCCCACCAGCTTGCCATGCTGGTAAGGGGTTGGGGCTGCATGCCGCTGTACCCACGCAGATGGGTGGGCGGGAAGCCATCCAGGCGCGTGAGGCCACCATGATCACGCTGCAGCTGCGGGGAGCCATGGGCATGCGCATGGTGCTGCACCCGCGTTGGCTGCCCTGAAGGGATTCCGGGTGGCAGAGGCCATCAGAGGTTGACACGAGCAACTGAACTTGCCCCTTAGCCACAGCCTCAGGTGGTGGTGTGAACTGCAGCGGGGGTCTAACCCACCAAGCCACAGGTGGGGGATCTGCAGGGCACAGAACCTGAAACTGGCTGCTGTATTCTGACCAAGTTGCATTCGTGGTGACATCACGTGCACAGCAGTGTACTCCGTCACGAGCAAGGTGTTGCGCAGCACTACCTTGTCACTCCCACACTTTTCCTTTCACATGATCACACCTTGTCCCATGTAGCTCCATGCGCCATGCATCAGGTACGCTTACATCGCAAATGTTGGAGCATGGCCCTTGTTGCACTTGTTATCTGGCGGTTCCAGCGAGTTGGTGAGTTGCAGGGGGTGCTCTAGCAGTTGGGATCCTTATTTCTTATTTGCAAGTGCCTGGGTGGTTGCAATGTTAGTTTGGTCCTATCAGCGGATGGCAGTAATGCTGTGGGACAAAGTACCGACTTGATGTTATGATGCGTGGCCTAGTCAGGCTAGTAATCCCCACGTGAGGGTAGCTTGGGTGCGTCTGGGTGTTGATTACTCAGCCCGAGTCAGGGCCTGAATCAGTTGGGTTACCAAACAGCGTTGTTGGGATGACGTGATGCTGTACACGCATGATGCAGTGCAAGGACTGCAATGGCATTGAGGGTTGCAAATTGTTGACCTCCTTTTGAGGTGGGGCAACAGACGTTGTTGTGTAGAACACATACTTGTACTTGAACATGGCACTTTGTATTGCCTACAGGTGGTGGGGGCTGTCAATATGACCTATACCTCAAACAGCCGGCACCACTACCTGATTTCCTACCCCCACCCCCTAACGAGGGTGGGGTGATAGGTGTTGGCACAAAACACATGCTCTGATGTAAGCAACAGCTTAAGCATTGCTCGGTCTCGCAGCTTCTTGAAGCCCACTGTCGGGTACTCCTTGCCCTTGGCAGAAGCCACTCCTCGGTGTTGCCACCTGCACAGCTCCAGTGGGAGCCATGGGGCCTCCCAAGTGCGCTGGGAATTGAGGGCTGCGTTGCAGTCCCTGTCCATCCATTTGCCAAGGACCCCAGGGGTGGTCAAGTCCAGCTTGAGGCACCACATGAGCCCCCACACCGGGGCCTCAAACCGCTTGCTCCAGGCTGACTGCAACAAGCGGTGTTGCACCTGACCTGCCTCAGGCTTCCAGCCTTCAGGCCTGGTGGGCTTGCTGCGGTCCAGCTCCTCCTCACAGGGCTGGGGGTTGTTCATAGCTGAGCTGACCCTGCAGGTGCGGAGCTCATCCACCGTCACCACCTTGCCTTTCACCCTGTCTGTTGGCCTGCCGCTGATGGGCCTCTCCACCACCTTGCAGCAGGCCTGCAACACGGCCTTGGCCCCCCACCCACCCCGCGTGCCAATGGCAGCGTTGCCAAGAACACCGCCAGTTCCTTGCGTGTTCCCCACCGCTGTTGGGACACCACGGCTGCCTCCTCCTCCAACTGCATGACACACAAGACATACAATGCGCATGGCATCCTTGAAGGACTGAGGAACTGGCACCTAGCAGGTCACATGTGGGCCAGTCATCAGCATCTGGCCCTGCCCCCACCCCCCTACCCTTGGCACTCCCACCTCCTTGAAGTAGCGCTCCAGGACCTTCTCCTTTGCCCCGTACAGCCTCATCTTCTGCTTTGCCCACTTGGGATGCAGGTACTCCCCCCACACTGCATCCCAAGTGGCCAGGGTGACGGCCACATGCCGTTGGATGGCCACCAGCGAGGGGCCTGCTGGGGTGGCTGCTGCCAGGTGCTGCAGCTCGAGCTTGATGTTGTCATTCCACCGCTGACAGTTGCGGCGAGCCTGGATTAAGCCGCTGTCATGCTACACCACGCCAGCTTGCGCCCTTGCGCTTCTTGCCCTTCATTGCGTTTTGTACCAGACGACACTTCGCGACTCCCTCGACTCTCGAGACTGTCACTCTCGCGACTAACATTGGAAAGTTATAAATCTCGTTTGTGTTATGTCTCGAGTCAACAGGGCCAGCGCCGGACCATACACTATGTGACCAAAGCAGCACTGATAGCATGAACTGTTGCATCCAAGAGCAACATCTTGCTAGTGCTCACAAGGGCATGATCAGATGTGAGAATGATGCTCAAGTGTGCTCAAGGGTACTCAAGTGTGCAATTGTGATGAAGGGCCAAGGACCCTTGTGCAACAGGACCAGGGGCAGGCTGTGTACAGACTGCTGACACCAGAGGTGCAGGCTGGGCCATGTTTTTAAACTCGTGTTTGTGCGGTCAGGATGCATGGTCGGCTGAGAGATAAATGTCGGCTGCAGCCGCCAGGCATGCTGAGTCATGCGGCTATTGCTGCCGCTGCGACTGTCTACATACTGTTCGACAGCCTCCGACTCGCGCTGTGGTAGTGCGAAGTACTTACATCGTGAAGACGACTAAAACATTAGGAGAAGCTTTGTCATTAAGAAGCGGTATCCTCCAAGCACACCAAGCATCTTAAGCCAAGCTGAGCCCTGGCTAAGCCTCCAAGACCTCAGCGAAGCCCCCAAACACTGCAGGATCTCATCATAAGTAATAAGCAACTCACACCTCATGGATTCCTGCATGGAGAAAAGAAACACGAACATACCATTCATCCTAGCTGAGTGTCTGGACTGTTGCAATGTTGTTGGCTGCACTAACACAAGATGCAATGCCGGGGCGTTACTAATGCCCAGTAGAGCGCGACCGGACTGGTTAAAGGTTAGTGTTAAACCGATTGTTAAAGTTGACCGTTTGGTCGCGATACGAGTCCTTTTTTGCTGCCGTTCTGGTCGCGACACGGCAAAGCAAAACGGGTATGTTAAAGATTGGTAATTGAGTTTTACTCAGTTGTAATCGTTAATAGACCTCGTTTTAAGAATCGTTAACTGCAGCGACCTGGTGTATTAACAAAAAGTGCTCCCAACGAACACGTAACAGCCGGCCAACACCATCGCAGGTGACAAGAAGCATCACATTGCGCGGCTTCGCCGCGCCAACAGAGCTTCGCCTAGAGCTTCGCTACGTAAAACTCAATTACACTAGATAATGGAGTCGCCAGGGCCGTTTTAGGTGGTTGAAAAAGGCTCGGTCTCGGCGCTGGAGCGTAACAGCTCTCGACCTCAGCCAGCAGCCGCGTCGCTACGCTCCGCGGCTGCTGGCTTCGGTCTCGAGCTGTTACGCTCCAGCGCCTCGACCTCGCCTTTTGCAACCACCTAAAACGACCCGCGACACCATTATCTACTACGTTAAAGATGTGGTTAAACCCAAAACATCAGGATGTTAAACTAACCAGTCGCGCTCTAATGCCCAGCCTATCATTGGGGAGCGCACTATCGTTAGCGTTAAAACTGTGGTGAGCATGGCTAGCTGGGACGTCTGTCTGCAGCACCAGCATCACCTGCACGACAGCAGCATGAACGTTAGGGCGTGCCCGATATTAATATCTGCCTGATGTTTTGGATACTACAGGTATTAATACCGGTACTAGAGGTATTAATACCTGGTAATTGAGTTTTACTCGGTTGTAATCGTTAATAGACCTCGTTTTAAGAATCGTTAACTGCAGCGACCTGGTGTATTAACAAAAAGTGCTCCCAACGAACACGTAACAGCCGGCCAACACCATCGCAGGTGACAAGAAGCATCACATTGCGCGGCTTCGCCGCGCCAATAGAGCTTCGCCTACGTAAAACTCAATTACACTAGATAATGGAGTCGCCAGGGCAGTTTTAGGTGGTTGAAAAAGGCTCGGTCTCGGCGCTGGAGCGTAACAGCTCTCGACCTCAGCCAGCAGCCGCGTCGCTACGCTCCGCGGCTGCTGGCTTCGGTCTCGAGCTGTTACGCTCCAGCGCCTCGACCTCGCCTGTTACAACCACCTAAAACGACCCGCGACACCATTATCTACTACGAAGTGGCACTTATGCGAGAGGTCCCTAGATCGAATCCTGTTGGGGTTGGGTATTTTCACCTTCGGAGTGATAGAAAGAAGGAATAGGCATAGGATCGCTAGTCGATTGGACCAGTCTGTTAGGGCTACAGGTTTACAACAGTGGCAGAGCCCGCAACGGCGGCTGGTGCAACATGCAACACACAATTAAACTGAAAACACCACGCCACACAGCCAGCCCCTATAGTTGATGCTCAATTTATGATGTCTGGCGTGTCATCATCACTGTCGGTTGTCGGCACGTTGGCTTTCAGGTACACTTCACGCTTTGCATTAGGCGGATGACGGCATCTAGCCTCCTCCACCATGATGCTACACATCATACATCATACATCATACATCTGATAAGCATGCCGCTGCCCGCCTGCTAGCTAATGCCACCCTCCTACTGCAGGTGCAGGGGGTGGGAGGGTAGGCAAGGGGCAGGGGGTGGGAAGGGGCAAGGGGCGGGGCGGGGCTGGGCTGGGCTGGGCTGGGCTGGGCTGGGCTGGGCTGGGCTGGGCTGGGCTGGGCTGGGCTGGGCTGGGCTGGGCTGGGCTGGGCTGGGCTGGGCTGGGCTGGGCTGGGCTGGGCTGGGCTGGGCTGGGCTGGGCTGGGCTGGGCTGGGCTGGGCTGGGCTGGGCTGGGCTGGGCTGGGCTGGGCTGGGCTGGGCTGGGCTGGGCTGGGCTGGGCTGGGCTGGGCTGGGCTGGGCTGGGCTGGGCTGGGCTGGGCTGGGCTGGGCTGGGCTGGGCTGGGCTGGGCTGGGCTGGGCTGGGCTGGGCTGGGCTGGGCTGGGCTGGGCTGGGCTGGGCTGGGCTGGGCTGGGCTGGGCTGGGCTGGGCTGGGCTGGGCTGGGCTGGGCTGGGCTGGGCTGGGCTGGGCTGGGCTGGGCTGGGCTGGGCTGGGCTGGGCTGGGCTGGGCTGGGCTGGGCTGGGCTGCATACTTGTCTAAGAGTTGTTGGTTATCTGGATGTACCTGCTTGCCTATGAGGCAGGCAAGACAACCTTGTGTTTAGACAACCGTGTGTTTACATAGAGTAGAGCGGTGTAAGATAGAGCAGGCAACAACACAAGACTGACCTGTTGGGTTGGGAAGTGGTGGTGGTTGCTCGGCGGCTGGGTGCTGCTTGCAGTACTTGTCATGCTGAGATTGCGCGTGGCTGAGGTTGCAGCACGACAAATTCGCACTGCACAGGAGGCAGACGATGAGGACGACCTTCTGGGTTACATCTAGTTTTATCCGGTACGTGTCGCGCACGGCATTGCTCTGCTTAAGCTGTTTGTAGAGGTCGAGGACAGAGACTGTCTTTTTCTTCTTCAGCCACGAGCTTCGGCTGGAGGATGTGGGTCTTGGGTGTCGGGTGTAGGACTGACAGGCGTAGCCATAGCGCTAGTGGCGCTGATGGGTGCCGCCGGTGGGCCGGTGAGGTATTAATATCTCGTTCAAATTCCTCAGGGTATTAATACCTGGGTATTATTAATATCTGGCCGGGAACGCCCTGATGAACATGAGGCGACAGAACCGGAACTCTATGAATCGGGGGCAAACGTTACACTATGACGAGTCTCAGGCCGTCAGCCGTTCCTCAAGCAGGCGGCCCGCCCCCTTCTGCACATGCAGCCAAGAATGTGGCGTAGTGGGAAGGCAGCCGTGTTAGACTTCACCCTCACAACCTCCTCAGGGGCGACGCGGAGTTGGTGCCGATGCCCCCCATTGGCTTGGACAGCAGGCATTGCTGGGGGCTGGCTTGCACTAGGCGACCGCTGCCCCCTGCCTGCATGGCTGTTGGCAGGCCCAGCATAGCCGGGTTCACCAGCATCATGCCGGGCGGGGGGCTAGCCGCCCTATGGAAACTCTGACGCTCATGAAAATTGTAGTGCCCACCAGACTCGGTCCAAGCTCTGAGCCTGATTGGGCCTTGTGCCTGATCAGATGCAAACACCTTGGAAGGGGTGCCCGCAGGGGCTACCTGGCCCAGGCTGGGTCTAGGGTGAACACCAGGGACCCTGCCGCCCTCGTCCCGCGGCTCCTTGGCGTCCCTTAGCTCGTCCGGGAGCCCGCCTCCCTGCGGCAGGCCTCGCAACCTTTCCAAGAGCTGCGTCATGTCTGTAGGTGAGCCACCTGAGGTGACCCGGTGGACTGCCGGCAGTCTTGCGCTCTGCGCAAACTTGGTGTTGTATGGCTGTGAGCGGGCGTCAGCGTCTCGCGCGGCTTGGTCGCCCTGCAAAGTGCTCCGCGCTTCTCTACTGAGGCTACTGAGACGGTCACCAACGGCCTGATGTAAGAGTGTAGACCCGAGGTGGTCCAAGACACGGCACCTCTCCGGCGTCGCCTCCGCAGCTCCACCACTTCGCATTGTTAACTCTTCCGCGGTTCCCAGACCTTCGCTTGTTTCAATAGCGGAGTGAGGTCTAGCCGCTGCCTGGGCAGAGGACAGGTTGGGGTCCAGCAAGCTCGCGCTGGCACCCGGGGTGGCGGTAGTGGGGCGGGCCCGTAGCCTGGCATTGGCACGTTGAGCGGCCACACGCAACTCGTCCGCTTTCAGCGAAGCCTCACGGGCTCGTTCCTCCAGCATCTTCGCGGCGACCATCTGCAGGCACCAGGGAAGGATACGAGGCAGGCAGGGGCTCTAGCAGGAGCCTCTACAAGCCAAGGTCGAGTATCAACCCTGGCTATGCCTCGACATCGCTCAGTTCAAATGTCCAGGAACACGTGTCTCCCGTCTCATGCAACGTTGTACCCTCCACCGCCTCCATCACTCGCGCACCTGGTCCACCTTCTCACGCGCGCTGAGGTCTTTGTCGCCCACGCGCGGGGGGCTTGCTTCCCGCCCATCAGGCTTCACCACCGGGGCCAGGCTGCCACCAGCTGATTGACCCTGCGTGGAGCTGGCTGTACGGCTGCACCCAGCGCTCTGTCCTGCGAGGGCGCTCAGTCGCTCCTCAAGCTCCGCGAGGCGTGCCCGCAGCTGCTCCATCACCAAAACCACAGCTGCGGTCAAGTTGTCAATCTGTGGGGCACAGCAAGGCAACAGGATGAGTGGCAATGAAATGACGGACAAAAGAGTAGAAGGATGTATGTATCGTGGGGTAGTGTATGTGGGTGGCGCCATGGCTGCGCGACAGCCCTGGGTGCATGCACTTCACATACACATGCACCTAACAAACACATCCACACTAGCTGCTGGCTGGGGCTGCCAGATGGGGCTGCTGGCTGGGCTGGGTCGGCTATGGGATGGTGGCTGTGCTATATCCATGACACGACAAGGTAACCTGGCTTGCAGGCAATCCCAGCCTCACGTCATGCCTGATCCTGCCTGACGTGGCCCAGTGCTTGCAGGGGACGGCATTCACCTTGGCCCCCTGCATGTCCACCTTGCGCCGCACCTCCGCGATGGCTTGTGAGGTCCCTTTGGACTGCTGGCTGCTACCCTCGCGCCTCATATCCTCGACCTGCACCCACCATGGCCCCAGGTGAGGGAGGGAGGGAGGGGCCTGAAGCCAGCAGCATGGCAGGGGTGATGTCGTCAAGCTGGAGGCCACCCTGGGCTCGCGTCTTCTCTTCCCTCCCCTCCTCAGCGCACTCCTCCCCCTCCCTTCCCCTGCTTGCACGTGTCCTGCCCTCCCCTCCCTCGCCTCTCCCCTCCCTCCTTCCCCTCCTCTGCTTGCACGCAACTTGCCCTCCCCTGCTTGCACGCATCCTGCCATGGGCCTGCTATTGGAATACAAAGCAGGGTGGATAGCCTGGCCAGCACCTGCTGCAAGTGCAGGCGGAGCTCGTTGAAGTCCATATCCTGGTGGTTGGCGCCGCTAACCCTGCGGCTGGGAAGCGGCGAGGGCAACCTGCTTGGACCTGCGCGGCAGCACAGGGCAGCACAGGGCCGAGCTTAGGGATGGATATCACCTCTCAGGCACCGTGCAGCTTCTCTGTGAAGCACGCATGGGGCAGGGGAGGGTGATGGAGCAGGGAATGGAGGCAGGGCTATGTTGAGACGGCTCGCACCTTGTGACTTGATGTCGTCTAGCTCAGCCCGCAGCTCCTGCACCTGCAGACGAGCCTCAAGACCCACCTGCGCGTGCCACGGCGTGTCAGCAGCAGCAGGGCGCAGCCACATCATGGGACACACAACTCCAGGGGCCACGCATGGCTGCAAAGCCACAGTTCACCAGGGAAGCATCCAGGCCTGTGTCCGCAGTAGAAAGTTATATGTCCATGCTGCAAGAGGCGCAGGGAGCCACCTAGCGATCAGAGGTGCGGATGCCAGCTGCCAGCGTGTTCAGTGCCAACAGCCACACTCTGGCACCCATGTGACACAGCGTGTCCGGGGGACCTAGGAGTAGTGAGGGTCCTCGAGAGGGGCCATACAGCGCGGCCCAGGGCCATACAAGAGGAGGCTGAACCCTAACCCTGACCCTGACCTTGGCCCTGGCCTTGGCCCTGGCCCTGACCCAGGCCCTGGCCCTGACCCTGGCCCAGGCCCTGACCCTGACCCTGACCCTGGCCCTGACCCTGACCCTGACCCTGACCCTGACCCTGACCCTGACCCTGACCCTGACCCTGACCCTGACCCTGACCCTGACTCATACAAGAGGAGGCTGAACCCATGAATATGGTTTAGGTGTGCAAGAGCCAGCCAGCCTTCTTTCTGCCTCCCATGTGTGGGAATGCGTTTGCTCTGACCCCTGGTGTATGTGGCACATGGTCTTACATAGTGGCCATTGCAGGTCATTGCCATTGCAGGTACTGAGCCAGCCTCCTGTGGCCTGCATTAGCGACTTGTTTGTGTTTGGCAGGTAGCCCATTGGTAAGCGAGCCCTGGAAGCTTTGTGCCACGGTGTATGTGTGTGTGTGTGTGTCAGGAAGCTGAACGAAGACGCTGGAGAAAGGGTGTGGAAAGCCCCTGGAAGGTCGACCAGGGCAAGCTGGAAATGGCCCACTTGATGCCGCAATGGCTTAGGGTAGTTGCGGAGGGTGAGGATAGTGAGGCTGGGGTGGCATCGCTGGACTCCTGCTCTTGCTCCAAAGCCACGTAAGTAGCCAGGTGATTGGCTAATCATGGGCAAGCGACAGATGCCCTGTGTTGCATAGTGCTAGGCAGCGGGTACGGGCATCGTGCTAGCCTTGCAGGGGAAGCAGGAGATGGCGTTCTTGTTGACAATGGTAGTTGCGTGGTGTTGCATGGTGTTGCGCAGCTAGTGCACGCGGTGCCTTAACAGTGCATGGATGGCTCGCTGAGGAATGTGTGATGAAGGTATGATCGGTCAAGAAGGCAGAAGGCCAGGAGGCCATCTCCAGCAAGCTTCCCTAAGCCCGCCTAAGACAGTGTCTTGCCCATGGATCCACCCTGGTCATCACACATTATGTCTTTCCCAGTAGGGCCACGAGGCCTCCCAGTCAGGGCTATCATGCAGGCTGAGTAGGCTGAGTAGGCTGAGTAGGGCCGCTGGTGAACAAGACAGTAAGATACATCGCATACGCCCATATCCTTGAGGTGACCTGATATGCCGTGAGCCTCTTCAGCCCTTGAACCCGGCTGCACAGCGGCCTCGTGGCAGGATCCCTGCCGCTGACAGACCCAGGCGAGGGATCCAGAGCACCACCCTGCACCCACCCACCTTGGCCATGACACGCACGATGGACTCTTCCGCCAGGAGCGTGGAGTCACACCGGGAACCCAGCCCCTCACCGCCCCTCACCACTCCCATCTCCACGTCCTGCAGCAGCAGCAGCAGCAGCGGCAGTGGAGGTTGTTGGCGGGGAGGGGCCAGGTGATGCTGGTGTGGAAGAGGGGGGCTCGAGGTATGCAGTAGTGCTTAACTGCACTGGCTCAGCAACTGCCCAGGCTGAGGCTGAGGCTGTGGCTGGGGGTCGTGGCGTGGAACGTGGCTCGTGGCAGGGGTATACACGAGGTGGCTGGTCAGTGGGTGAGCGAGTATAGGGGCATTGATTGTGGCCAAGCGGGTAGGGAGGTGCGGGCGGTGTCAGCGTTGTCACGATACACCATGGCACGACACCGCCCAGCCCACAGGCCAGGCCCCCCCTCCCTGGCACACCTTGATCCGCGCAGAGACCTCCTCTGCCACAGCCCCCAGCGCCCGCATCATCTCCTCGCGCGCAACTGCTCCACGAGGCCCCTTGTCGTGCAAGTCGTCCAACCCAGCTGCTAGGGACTTGCCTTGCTGGGTCAGCTGGGCCAGGGCCTTGCCCAGATCCGCAACACCGGCCATCGCCTGGTGCACATGCTTCTTCACCTCACTGATATCAGCCACAGCAGAAGCAAGAGTCAGCACTAGGGCACGAGCCTGTAGGCCGCCAGGCCCTGCCTCCCCCTTGAGCGCCGTGAGGCCATTGAACATCTGAGACATTGACAGGAGGTGAGGGCTCGCTGTTGCCAGCCCTGTGGCCAGCTCTGCCCCAGCTGTGGGTGGTAAGTTCCTGGGGCAGCTGCTGGCGGGCAAGTCAGGTTCTTCACTGGGTGTGGGCGCTGCTGGGTCCTGACCGGGCTCTGCCCTAGAACCTGGTGGGAGGCTGGGGTGGTCAGGTCCAGTCATGCTGCCCGCGGGCTGCAGCTGAGCCGCTGTGATGCCGCTTGAGCCGGGTGGCAGGGAGAGGGTGCCAGGCAGCAGGGTGAGTCCCAGGTCAAGGCTGCGGGCCACACTCTTTGAGCCGCATGTGTCCGCCTTCGACTGGCACTCCCGGGTAGCCATGCCAGCCGCGAAGGAGGGGACGAGGTCGGCCAGTCTTGGCGGTGAGTGTGGGGCCAGGTGCAGGGCAGGCGCGGCTGAGCTGGGCTGGAATGCGAACGACGGTCCTGACAAGCTCACGCGACCCAGGCTGGCCGCTAAGTCCGAAGCGATGGATTCACACGACGCACCCACGGGCCGCAATCCAGCCGTGCTGCGAGGCAACGGTGCCATTGAGTGCCGGGTCTGCTCGGCATGCGCTTGCAGCGCTAGCATCGCTACCCTCAGCTGCTCGACCACAATGACTTGCTGCTCGGCACCTGACCTCACGCCTGCGAGGTCTTCCTTCATCAGCATGGTGTCGGCCTGCAGCTGCCTGGTGTCTTTTTCAACCTGCTGCACGCCGCTGCCCAGCTGCTCCAACTGCCCAGACAGCTGCTGGACCTGCGCAGTGCCGTGCCGCATGTCCCTCTGCAGCTGCTCGACAGTGCCCCTGAGGACGTCTAGGTCCGAGCTCCCGCTGCCGGCCACCTGATGCATGCCATGCTGATGGCAGTCCGAGTTTGCATCAGCGGTCACCCGACCTGGCTTTTGCAGCACGACAGTCCTGTCTGACTCCCAGGCAGCACCTACGGCATCCTTCACGCTGCGGCCCCCTGCCATGCCTGCGGCCCCCTCTGCCCGCAGTCCCCTCTCCTGCACCTGGCTTGCCAGCGCCTGCTGCAGTTCAACCACTGCCGCTGCCAGCGCTGCATCCTGCACCTCAGCCCTGGCCTGCAGCTCCCCTGCCTGCTGCTTCAGCTCCAGGAGCTGAGCCTGGACAGCCACCAGGGCATTGGCAGTTCTGTCAGCCTGGCCTTTCGCACCCGACAGCTGCGAGTGTACCGCGTCTCGAGCCTCAGCTGCCTGTGACTCCATACCATGCAGCTTGGCCGAGAATGCCGCCTGGGCAGCTGCACCTTGTGCGACCTGGGCCTTCACCGTGACCAGCTCGGTTGCCAGGTCTGGGGAGGGCATGGGGGCAGCCAAGGGGGGCTTAGCACGCAATTCAGCAACAGCGGCCACCTGGGCACTGACAGCAGCCTGCAGGCCTTGCAGCTCCACATCGCTCATGCCACCGCCATGGGCCGGCTGCTGCCGCTGTGCTGGCTGCGTCGGTGTGCCTGCTGCTGACGGGAGCTCCCCGGCCTGTTGCAGGTGGTGGTCAGGCTGGGCAGCCAGCTGCTGCAAGGCCCTCAGCGCACTCTGCAGCCCGGCCACCTCCTCCTCTAAAGCCTCCACCCTGGCTGTTGTCCCCGGCAATTCAGGCCACTGGCCTGCTCTCTGCCCACGGTGCTGCTCATAGTGCTGTGCCCCTGCTTGCTGGCCCCCCGCCTGCTGCACCCCTCCACACAGCCCACCCTCCTGCTGGACCTCTGCCTGCTGCTGCATGACCAGCCCCTCCACCCCGACCCCCCTCCCCTCCAATGCCAACACACAGTCTGCCAGCACCTTCATCCTGCACTGCACGGCTGCCAGCTCTGTCTGCGTCGCAGACGTCGACTCAGCCTGCCTGCTTGCGGCAGCAGCACCACCCTCAAGCAACGCGGCTGCACTCCCCGGGCCGGAGCAGGGGGCTGCTCCCTCAAAATGGGTAAGGCTGGCCACAAGCTGCGGCTGCTGGGGAAAGCCCAGGTGTGCCTCCAGCACATGCAAGCGCTGTAACAGCGCCTGAACCCACGCCTGTGGCTGTGTGCAGGAAAGAAGCCCGGCAGATGGAGTAGGCCCCGAGTCGTTCTCGACACTCAGCTCAGGTGCTCGAGGACTCGAGCAGCCATCAAGCGACTGTCTGGGTGGTGCCGGTTTGGTTGCTCGGGATAGGGGCAGGAGCGTGGAGGCAGCCGCCAGGCTGGCAGTGCGGCCTAGGCTGGCCGTGTTGGGGAGCGACAGGCTAGACGGGGTCGAGACAAGGCCCAAACCTGGCTGTGCCGTGTTGCCATCCGCGAAGCACTGGGCAGGGGTAAGCAGGGCAGAGCAGGCCAGTGGCACCTGGGGTTCGGAGGGAGGGTCGGGGGTAAGCAGCTGGCCGGCAGAGGGCGGGTGGCTTGGGTCAGCACTGGGCATGTACCTAGACAGGGTGTTGTGGGAACCCGCGATGGCGTCTGAGCCAGATACGGAGCGCGAGCGGGCTCGAGGGCGCGGGAGCAGCGGCGAGGAGGGGGGTGGAAGACCCCGCAGCTCCGTGACGTCTGTCCCTGACCCAGGGCGCAAGGGGGGCCGCTGGCTGCAGGGGAGCTGAGGAGGGGATGTGCGGCCCTCTTGCAGCAGCTGTCCTAGTTGCCAGCCTCTGGCCATCGGTGCACACATGACCAGATCACATTGTATCGGCAGAGGGTCAAGCTGGCTCCTTACACCGGCATGAAGTGGGTGCGTAGACGGCACCAGCTGCTCCTCCTGCCTCAGCTCCTGCTGCAGTGGCTGCTGGCAGCAGGCTGGTGCTCGTGGTTCAGGGCCGCACAGGACGTGTGACGGCTTTGCAGGTGCTGCTGAGGTGCAGTCCGCCTGGGTCAGCCCCTCTGGGGTCAGCTTGCTGTGTCGAGGAACGGGATTGTGAGAGGGGCTGAGCTCCACGAGGGGAGCAGCTGCAGGGCTGTTCATGGACCCAGCTGCCGGCTTCACTGGGGGACTGGAGGCTGCCTTAGGCTGTTTGCTTGACTGACCCCAGGCACGTCCTGGATAGGCAACAGGTGGCTGAGCGCCGGCAGCGCCGGGTTTCCTAAACAGGCCCGTGGTGGGAGTGGCTGTGGCAGGACGGGCTGCTGCTGCTGCACCTGCAGGGGGACTGTGCCTGCTGCGTGGCTGCCGGGTGCCAGAGGCGGTGCGATGGGTGGCTGGGCCCAGAGGCAGCGAGGACATGTCTGAGCCTGAGGACGAGCCGTGCAGCTGGTCTTCCGCGGTGTCGTACTCTGCCCCACCGGCGTTGCTGGCTTGCCCTGAGGGTGCTGCAGGGGGACTGGCCTGGACTTCCAGCTCGGCAGCCCCCTGGGTGCTCCAAGGCCGCTGTGGGGCAGGGTGCGGGGCAGGGTGCGGGGCATTAGGCAGGGTGCGGGGCAGCTTGACACAGTGTTATGGGGCAGGGCGCATGGGACCAGTGGCGGTGGTGTGGTGCTAGAGAGGTCCTGGAGACCAGGCAGTGGCTTGGGCGGCAGCCCTGCCTCTGCCCTCAAGCTGACCTGCTGTTGCCCCGGCTGCACTGCTGACTGGCTGTGTGTTGAGCAGCAGGGACCAATGACAATGCAGCAGGGCCTACAAAAACCTCCCTCCGTGTCGCTCTTTTGCTGCATCTCCAAACATCACGTCATCAGCCACATCCCTCTGTCCAGCCCTTGCATGGGCTGCATGGCATGTCCGCCCTGCCTTCTCACCTCACCTCACCGTGACAGCAAGGTCGGCCACTTGGGCATACAGCCTGTCAGGAGGCAGGCCCGCCTCCGCACTCACTGCTGCCATGGCCTGCATGGTTCGCATTGCAAGACGCAACATGCAGCACCTCACATAGTGGCCCTGAGCTCGTCTTACCACACTCCTTCTGTGGTGATGCGGCACACAACAGGAAAGAGTGCTGATAAGCAAAGGATTCGAGCCTATGACCTGTTGGGTCCTGGACCATTGCACAGAGCCCCCAGCACAACAGGGGTTTCTCGGGTGACTTCCTGGTGTGCCACCCCTCATGTGAACCTCGCATCAAGCTGTACAAGGGTGATCTACTGCGCACCTGCAGAAAGGTTCCAAAGGTCAACGTAGCTGACCCCAGCGGCCGGGAGTTGGAGTGAATGATGCCCAGGGTGGAAGGGGAGATGGGGCCTGCGGGCCAGCGGGGTGCAGGTGGAGACTGTGATATGGCTGCCTGAGCTGCCATGATTCTTTACCAACTGGCGCCAGCAAGCGCATGTCCGCAACCATTCTCAAAAGTTGCTGCCGCGTCATGGTAAGGGAATGGGGTTGTGCCGTGGAGGTAGATTTGCTAGGGGTGGGCAGAAGTCGGCAATAGTCTGCGTACGCAAGATGCAGCGATTGCCCGAACCTCGAAAGCTTCGTCGTTTCCTCGCCATCACCATTGCCATCGCTTGTCTGCGTTGGTGCCATCATCGGGCTAATGTGGGAAGCGGGGGAGCAAACAGACGGTTCCACATGTATGTCACATGCCATGTCATGAAACAGTACAAGTACATCCGGGCTTGAGCGCTCCATGATTATCCTACTTCCCGAGAATGTTAATCTATGGCTCGAAAGTCCTTTTGAAGTCACCATAACCATGACCAGCCAGGTCTCATTACCGGGGGGTTAGCCCTAACCTGAACCCTAACCCTAACCCCACACTCAGCAGCAGCAGCCAGGCCTCAATACCCAGGCACCATAACCATGACCAGCAGCCTGTCCACCTGTCTCAATACCCATCTATCTGCTGATGAGATCAATCTGCTGATGATGCGGTGTGCGACCTCCGGCTCTACCTGCTGCTCCCGGTACTCTTGTATGGTGTCGTATCTTCGGAGGTGTGTCCCATGGAACGAGGTGCGTCCCATGGAACATGGAGCCAGCTCGCCAGTTCGCCACACTTTGACGCGATGCCACTGATGCATTGAGCCGATGTTATGCCGCAATAGGCCGTGTGCGAGCCATGCTCGATCTCACATCCTGGTCTTTACAATCTTTTGCCGATAGCATTCGGAGCTCTCGACAAGAGCTTTTCAGCACCGTATTCTCCGTGGCCTTCATCCACGACGCAGATGAGCAACAGTACCTGGTGTGCGGCCTTAGCACAGGGAGCATAAGGTGGGTCCGGATGCCATCCAGGCATGGACGGGTATCTTAACATGCACCAGCATGTCAGTGCTGCTACTCTGCCGTGCCTGCAGGTTGATAAGCCTGCAGGATGCAGTATCGACATGGCTTGCAAGCGGCACAACCGCCACACCACGGCTGGCCTGGCCCGCTCACACTGCAGCAGTCACCTCCCTTCACTGCATAGGCACAGGTGTGCCCCGTGAAAGCATGGCCCAGCAGTAGCCCCTGCTGCGCCTCACTGCCTTCCTTTCTGCCCTAGCAGGTGACTCCAGCCAGCTGGTCAGCGGTGGCGACGATGGTGTGCTGCATGTGTGGCGGGTGGCTCAGCTGCTGGCAGCAGCAGCTGACCCAGGCAGCCAGCCCCCCGCCCCTGTGGCCTCCCTGCAGCTGGGTCCCGCCTACACCACCGGGTACCACCTGGCAGGCAGTGGGGCAGCGGGCATCACCGCCGCAGCCCTGGACGCCAGATCCAGCCACCTGGTTGCTGGTGAGGGCGGCAGCCTCACAGCCAGCGAGCCACCAGGATGATCCACCTCCTGAACCCTAACCCTGCTCCTGGACTGTAGCCATGACCCTGAAGGGCCGTAGCGCTAGCAGTGGCCTACCCCTGCCCTGCCCCAGCAGCACCTATGTCACTGCGCACATTTTGTGCAACGCAGCAGGCAGGCGCTTGTGGTGAGCGGTGCCGGCCGCAAGCCATGGTGACCACAATGCCTACTCACAGGAACCACTGACGGTGGCGTGCACTGCATTGACCTGGCTGCATTGAGCAGCGGGGGGCACCATGCGGGGCTGCTGCACAGCTGGGGCGGCCACCTGGCGGCAGTGCTGGACGTGGACTGCAGTCCCCACACTGGCCAGGCAGCCTCCGCCTCCGAGGTGGGAAGAGCTGTCAGCGTCAGGGTGGACAGGGGCACATCACTGGCCCTGCCACCAGGCTCTCATTGTCAGCCTCCATGCTGTGCTGTCTGGCCTGAACCTGGCTGTAACTACTCCTTGTAAGTCTACCCTGGCCCTGGCCCTGGCCCTGGCCCTGGCCCTGGCCCTGGCCCTGGCCCTGACCCTGACCCTGACCCTGACCCTGACCCTGGCCCTGCGCTTGCAGGATGGCAGCGTGCGGCTGTGGGACGTGCGCAGCCCCTCAACGACCTCCCTCCTGCTGCAGCCCACCCTGGGCAGCGGACTGCGTTCCAGCAGCCCCTGCAGCCTGCCCTCCTCCTGCCATCAGCCACCAGTGACATGCGTGCGCTTTGAGCCCCAGCAGGGCAGCTGGGTGGTGGCTGGCGTGGCTGGCAGGCACAGCAGCAGGCAGCTGTGCCTGGGTGCACAGGTCACGCCTGCAGTGCCAGCCCCACCCACCCTAGCGACTGGTCAGTCCCCCGGCACCCGCAGCTCTCACAGCGCCCCCTCCTCAGCAGCCCTAGCAGCAGCAGGGGCAGCTCTGCCGGCAGTGGGGGCTGGGCGAGGTGTGGGGGGCGTCCATGGCAGCTGGGCTGGGCCAGGTTCAGTGCCTGGGCCAGAGATTGCCAAAGCAGGGGCAGGGGCTGGGCAGGGGTGGGAGCAGGGCAAGGGTGGGGGTGGAGGGGCGGGGGTGAAGGCTGAAGGGCCCAGCCTGGTGACGTGGTCGCTGGACATGGGCGTGTGCGCCTTGCAGCTGCCTGCGCCTTGCACACCACAGGCAAGACGGGCAGGGGGCCAAGTGGGGGCGGGGCAGGGGCAGGGGCAGGGGCAGGGGCAGGGGCAGGGGCAGGGGCAGGGGCAGGGGCAGGAACAGGGACCTCTCATCACCAAGAGCAGCACAACACATTTTTGCATGGGCAGTGTTGCTGTATGTTCATGCCTACATTGTGCATCATCAAAGATCATGCTGAGCCTCGACAGTGACACCCCAGAACTATGGCATGCTGCATGGCTCTGCAGGCATTGGCGTTGCAGCCTGGAGAGGTGGTGATGGTGGGTACTGCTCCCTTCCTCTACAGGTGAGAGGTGGCAGAATGCATGGTTGCACTGTACAGATGTTTGTTGGTTGTGCAGCATGACAAGTAGACATGAACAGGTGATATGCCACATGAAATGAGGAGTATTGTCATAACCAGTGATGGCACACGTTGTTGTCACAATGTATGTCACACTTGTTGACTTGTACGACATGTTGACACTTGTTGACAAGTATGACATGTACACATGAACAGGTGATATGTCACATGAGCACTGACGGCACACATTATTGTCACAATGTATGTCAAACTTTCTGAATGGTGCACAGTTATGTGTTAATTGTGCATGTTCGAGATTGGTGAATTGTGTTGTTGATTGTATTGATGTTATGCAGGTTCAGCTTCACAGGTGAGATGAAGTCTGCAACAAGACTGTCATCTGGCGTACAATCGGCATTTTGTTTGGCAGTGTTACGAGATGCATTGTGTAGTGGCAGAGATACATTATTGGGAAGTAGGAAGGAAACAAACAATGGCAGCAGAAGCATCGCGGCAGGTGCAATTGCATGCGGAGGTGTGGGTGGATGTGTGGACGTCATATCGCGATACAGCACGCGACTGGCATGCATAAGTCCTTTGAACCACGAGGAGTGAGGAGTGTGTCACGACTGTTACAACGAATGGATAAGGCAACAACATCCCTCGTACAACTCAGGTTTATTACTAGGCCACATGCTTCACAATGGTACATGGTACATACTGGCAGCACACGATGCCTGATCCCAACAGTGCGTCCAGGTTAGCCATACTGCACATTGTTGCTACTTTCACTCCCTGTCCTCCTTGCCCTGATTCTGCTGCTGGCTCATCTCACTGTACGCCTGCAAAGCAGTACAGTTGACGCAGGTTACCATTGTACTCACAACATTGGCATCACATTCACTCATTCTAAGCACCTGCTCTACTCAAGCTAGTGAAGCTGGTCGCCAGGGTCACTACACATATATGCTCACACGGAAACTTGCTCACATATTCACACAATGGTCCCATGATGGATTCACTCTATCCACTGTGCCCACCTTGTGCGTATCCCCACCGGTTGCCTCGGTCATCTGTTCCTTGCGCTTGTTGCCGCCACTGCAAGCGTGCATGCAGGGTCGACGTGGGACAAACAGCCACACCAAGCGAAGCTGGCTCGATACGCTGGCTCGATATACTGCACACCCGATGGAGGTCACTACCATGGACCGACCAGCTGCAGGTGCTGACGAGGGTCGAGTATGCACCAGCCCAACATACACGCTGGCAGGTTCGTGCCTAGCTATTCCATCGCGGCACTCACTAGACTCCGCCGACGACCTGCCTCTCGTGCGCGTCGCACTCCTCAAAGCTCTTGCCAAACCTGCGAGGCAATGTTAGCGCCGGAGGTTGGGGCGAGAGACGGCAAGCTTGCAGGAAGGTAACCGGACGAGCGCACAGCGTGCCAATGTACGCACTTCTCCTGGGCAATCTCGTTCTTGGCGTCCTGCATCGCATAGTGACGACAACAAGGTGAAGTCACAGGGTCCAAAGTACCCGCTAAGCCAGTTGCCCTGCAGCTACAGGCCAACAGTGCGCATATACTCGCAGAGTACAATGTTGTAGTGAAACTTACCGCGTCCATGGTGCTTAGTTTTTCGTTAGCTTTGCGCGAAGATGAGAGGTAGATTGGCTAGCAACGCACACACGTTGTCTGATGCGGTGCGGCGAGCGTGATATAGTTGATAGGGGAAAAGAGGGATGAGTAACCACGCTACATCACAGGCCTGTTGTGGCAAATTTGCGAACGCTGACGTACCTACCGGTGCTATGCATGTACGAAAGCTGTTGATGGCTCGAGCAAGCTTAGTAAGCAAGGCGCCGTTGAGCGAGGCAATATGCTGCTACCCTCTTCTGCGTTGCACTGACTGCAAATGAGTCTCTGCCGCATCATTATCGCAAAAATCACGTACGCACACAGAGCTGCAGCCGTGATTGCACCAGGTCAGTAAGGCTAACAACCCAAACAACAGAGCAGGCATTGCCAGCCTCCCCCTCCTACCCATACAGACCAGCCTGGTCACCACCACACCCACAAACGAGCTGAATGCACGAGGCCTGTGAGGGCAGGGAAAGCAACATGACCCGGGGTCAAATACAGTTCTTAGCCACCTCTGTCCTCACGGAGCCTGAATACCCCAAACCATATACATTCTTAGTGAAATAGTGAAAGAGATGGGTATATGTATACCACAAACTCGTGTGCTCGGTGGTTGCGCCTAGGTTCAGAGCACAATGAACATGGAACAACGGAAGCATCCACTCAGTTCACTAGTCATGCACGTAGACATGCAAGCCAGTTTGCACTACATCGCCGATCAACGAGGTGCAACCACCAAGTTCTTGGCTGGCAACTGCAATAACTCCCTAACCCTCCTTTGCCCTTTCTCTGTTATAGAGCTGCAGTGGGTTCTGCCACTGGTGCCCTCTGCTGACTGTGGCTCTGCCGCCGTCGCTGTGCCCACCATTGCTGCTGGTCCAGTGGCTGAGCGCAGTGACGGCATGGTTGGGATGCTTCCCAGCCAGCAGCGGCAGCAAGGCCAAAGTCAGCAGCAGGAGGGGCAGCAGGGGCTGGAGCTGCGGCAGGAGGCAGCAGGGCAGCAGGGGTGGCAGCCAAGAGTTGCAGCCCACAGCGCAGGCAATAGCCATGTTGGCCAGAGGCAGGGCCAGGGGCAGCCAGTCACAGCACCTGGCATAGAGCCAGGAAGCCCTCTGACCGCCATTCCAGCAGCAGCAGAGGTGACCAGGCTGCCTGCACTGGGCGGGCTGGCAGCAGAGGCACAAAGCAGCAGCGGCAGCAGCAGCAGCACAACAGCGTCATGTCTTGGCAGCCCAGCAGCAGGCAGTGGGATCAGGGCGGCGAGTGAGAGCAGGCACAGCTCATCATCCCCTGCAGTCACAAGCGGCAGCGCAGCACACTCAACAGGCAGCGGGGAGAAGGCGGGGCCGTCCTGGACGCTGGCTGTGGGCTCATCTGCTGCTGGGCAGCAAAGCCGGTCAAGAGCCAGGCAGCTGGAACCGGGTCGGACGGCCCAGCCCTCTGTGGACCTGATGGTGAGGCTGGGCCAGGCTGGCCTGCCAGGGTCCTGGACTGCAGCAGCACCACTGCCCAGGGCGTCTGGCAGCAGCAGTGCCAGCATTGCAAATGATCCCAGCAGCAGCAGCAGCAGCAGCGCTGGTAGTGGCCATGTCATTGATGCTGGCTCCTCAGTCAGCTGTGAAGGGAGCAGCAGCACTGCCGAACATACTCTGTAGTGAGTTCAGCAGCCAGTGAGCAAATGCAACAAGCAAGGCAGCAGCAGCAGAAGCAGCAAAGTCAGCTAGTGTCAGGGGTGTGGCAGTGAAGAGGCGGCAACCTGCTCATCTGTGGATGCAGCACCAGCACTGGCGGTGGCTGTGTCAGACGACAGCTACAGTTCCATTGGCTGTGGGTGTGTATTGTATATATATGACGCCAATGACCAAGGGAGGCATAGTACATTAGCACTCGACTTGACGTCAGCCTCCCACAGTGGCAGCTGGCCTGAGGCGCTGCCTGCCCTGCCACTGCACGCACTGTGTCACTAATGCTTGCAACAAGTGCGGGTCACTGCAGTACAGTCGGTGTCTCTGCGGGTGCCAGGGTCGGGTCAGGCCAACAGCCTGCAGACGGCCACGTTTAACGGAGATGAGTTGGTGCGTCTCGATACCGTGCGAGACGCCGGAGGACTGCCACCGCAACGCTCCGACTAGTAAGGCGCCGCATCAGAGTAACTTGCTCCTGGGGCTGGCGACGCTGATGAGACTCGGATCGGAGACAACGTGTGCGTTCTGGGCTGCCGGGATGTGGCGGCGTGGCGCAGAGTGAGGCCGAAAGAAGAGTAACGGAAGTACCGTGCCGCTGTACGCGCATTCAACGGCAGTGTACTACTACTACATGTGCGGCGGTGTTGACATGGCGCAGACAGGGCCAGCTACGATCGACGCAAGGGCTCTCGACAGAGTCGGTAGTTTGCCGCCTGTTGCTGCTGGTGCTGGTGTGCGCAAGGCTGGGCCATCGGGCAGCCAAGCGCAGCGCGATCCCCGACAAATGTAGCCCTGGCGGCTGGGAGTGCGGTGTCGACCTCAGCACTGCCACACCAACTCTGTGCGCGTAGAGCATGCCAAGGTCACTGTACGCAACGCGGAGGAACCCTTCGCTGTTGAACCCTTTTGAAATGGCGATCCTCGCAGTCCTAGGCTGTCCCGCCCGCTTGTTACCGTCGAAATACACGGACGCATCCAGAGCGGCTGTCAAACCTGTCGCTCGACTACCCCACTCAGTGCCCCGGACCCTGACATCAGCCGGCTACCCCGGCCGCCCTGCCACGCACGAACTGCCCGTGTGACTCTCACCCTGCCTTGCTGCCTATAACAATTGGCGCCAGCACTAAACACAGCAACTGCAAGCTCGCACAACACTCCGTAACTCTTCGTCGTTCTTTCACACTCCCAGCTCGTACTTACGCAATGGACCAGGTAAGCGGTGCACCCGTATCTCGTTCGCTGCTGCCTGCTTGAAGTACCCAGTTGCGGCAGTCCGGCAAGATGAAGCAGCGATCCAGCCTGTGTGGTTACCTGCGTTCAAACCCTCTCGCGACATCTCGAACACGTGCTATGCCTGTTGTGCCCGCTGCCATCGCAGGAGACCAAGGATCAAGTGGCTCAGGAGAAGTAAGTGCCGCGCGTCCCGCCGCTGCCCGCCTTTCGCATCACAGCACGCCTCACTGAAGCTGGCTTGACGAGACTCAGGCACACTGGCAGGGCACCTTGTCATCACACTGCCCAGCCTGACCAGCTGCAGCATTGCCCAGTCGTACCCAGCAGCTCATGATTGTTTGGCAGGCTAGGCAGCTTGACCATAAGATGCGACATATCTGTGCTTGGCCCATGCAGGTTTGGCAAGAGCTTCGATGAATTGGAGACCAATGAGCAGAAGAGCGTGGGCGGGACATTGTGAGTGGTGCAGTGCTGATGCCAAGCAGCAATGTTGTGTGATGGTGCCTGGAGCTGACTGGTACAGCTTCAGTATGCACCTCCAGTAACTAAACCACAAAGCAGTCGAATCCCCAACATGCTTAGCATCAAGGCAGCCTTGCCTAGTGCTCCTTTGGCACACCTGGTGGTCACTGTGCATGCAGCCCCTGTTGCCCAGTTCCACACCTGCTAGCCCTAGGTTGATGTGAGAGTGCCACTCTTGACCATGTGGCTGCCCCTGCCCATGTTTGCAGTGGTGGCAACAAGCGCAAGGAGCAAATGACTGAGGCAACTGGTGGGGACACACACAAGGTGTGTGAAGGCAGCTGCTGCCAATATGCTTGCTGTGTAGTGGGCTGCTCCTCATGCTGGCACGCAGGCCTTGCGGCATGGAATAGATCTTGCATGTGGCATTGTGATGTAACGGAAACCTGATGTATCCTGTACACCATTCGCTTGTGCCATTGATGAGTGCTGCCACGCATCTGTTGTGTAGGTGCATGTGCTTCATTGTATGGAAGAGAACGGAGCAGTTAATCTTATGCTGTTGTCACCGTGGTTGTTGTGTTGCCTGACCATTGCAGGCTTACAGCGAGATGAGCCAGATGCAGAACGAGGGGAAAGAGGATCGTGAGGCATGAATTGATGTATGGATTGGGTTGACGTTGGTGACTGACATGTTCAGTGTACATTGGTTCAGGATGACTCGTGGACTTGTAAGAAGTTGACACACGGCTTGCAAAGTTGTCGCATGTACAATGGCTATGTATCCCTGTTTTTGTTCCGTGTTCGAATAAACAAGGTGGACTGTGAGAAGTCGGACAAACTCAAGCCTACCAGGCTTGCAGTAAGCCGCTAGCAGGGCAAACGGACCAGCGCATGCTGTGTCCAGCCTGCAGCCAGAAGAGTGACCAGCCAGTTCGGGACATGATGTGATGCCCGGGTACTGGCCCAATGCAACCTGCCACAGTCCCCAGGCAGCCTGTCAGCCACACAGCCATTAGCCTCAAAGCTTGGCCCCAGCACTCCCCTGCCAGCTAGCACACGCACGGAGGCTGAGCAGGCAGTTGAAGCCGCCCCGCCCTTCAGGGGCGAAGGCAAGGGCTGCCCAGCCCAGGCCACTACAATCACAGCCCGGCAGATAGGTGGACAGGGACTGCAATGCAGCGCTAAACATGCAGCACATTAGGGAGCACAAGTGGCGCCCAATAGAGCTGTGCACATCGACTGACGTGCCGGAGCTGCTGGGACAAGGAGTACCCTGACATGGACTACGACCAAGGCTCAGCAGCAGCAGCAGCAGCAGGCCGGAGCACGGGAATGTGCTCTACCCATCAGCCTACATCAGCGCATGATTGTCATGCCAACTTCAGGCTATAGCCCTGTTACAGGGGCCATGCAATAGTGTTGGAGGAAGGCAGCCATGCCATGTGCACAGGAACATATCCTTATAAAGTTTGAACACTACCCATAGTTTGGGGACCTGGTTATGCATCTGCATTGGAACTTGCTGCCCGCTGGGGAGGGAGGTGGGACTGAATGCTGGCAGCCAGGTTGGCTGGGGTGTCGGTGGGGGCAAAAGCCACCATTACCGTGGTACTCACCAGCGCATTAAAGGACATACGCCCCAGCCTGTCATTCACTGATGCGCTAGGGCTGGGCACTGCATCATGGCGATGGCTCACATTCAGTGCCCCCCTGTTGCCCATGGTCACCCTGTTGCCACTGTACCATTGGTACTGAGGATGGACTGCAACCAAACTCCTTCCAATCATAGCAGCCATTGCTGAGTGCTACCTCCCTTCCGCTTCTATCCTACTTTCTCTTACTGCTAGGTTTGTCCCGGTCATTTCCAAATGGGAGCTGGCTTGTATGTACTCAAGCGTTGCCCTTCTTGCGTAACTAACTACTAGTAATACAATCAGCGACCAAGATGGTAGGTAGACAGGTAGGCAGGTTATCAACAGCAGTCAGCAAGGAAGCGGAAAGCAGGCCGGCCGGCTTGCAAGGAGAGAGTTGACGACAAGTAATATCACGCTGGCTGCAACAATGCGGAGTTACCGAATGTTGACTTCAGGGCAGGATCAATATTGAATCCAGGGCAGGATAGATTGTTGCTGTCAGCACTGCTATTACCCAGGCCGGGCGGCAGGCTGGCTGGCTATCACGCTGGCTGCGGAATTTTCGGATGGCGAGGTTATCGAAGAGCAGGTTTGACCGGGACAATGGCCAAGGTATTTAACACTACCTAAGGCGATGTTTCGCTAGTGCTACACATACCAAGTTACTACCATCCGCCCATTCGCATCATGGTTTGCGGCAGCACTTTGCACGACAGGGATACATAGCCATTGTACATGCGACAACTTTGCAAGCCGTGTGTGTCAACTTGTTACAAGTCCACGAGTCATCCTGAACCAATGTACACTGAACATGTCAGTCAACAACGTCAACCCAATCCATACATCAATTCAAGCCTCACGATCCTCTTTCCCCTCGTTCTGCATCTGGCTCATCTCGCTGTAAGCCTGCAATGGTCAGGCAACACAACAACCACGGTGACAACAGCATAAGATTGACTGCTCCGTTCTCTTCCATGCAATGAAGCACATGCACCTACACAACAGATGCGTGGCAGCACTCATCAATGGCACAAGCGAATGGTGTACAGGATACATCAGGTTTCCGTTACATCACAATGCCACATGCAAGATCTATTCCATGCCGCAAGGCCTGCGTGCCAGCATGAGGAGCAGCCCACTACACAGCAAGCATATTGGCAGCAGCTGCCTTCACACACCTTGTGTGTGTCCCCACCAGTTGCCTCAGTCATTTGATCCTTGCGCTTGTTGCCACCACTGCAAACATGGGCAGGGGCAGCCACATGGTCAAGAGTGGCACTCTCACATCAACCTAGGGCTAGCAGGTGTGGAACTGGGCAACAGGGGCTGCATGCACAGTGACCACCAGGTGTGCCAAAGGAGCACTAGGCAAGGCTGCCTTGATGCTAAGCATGTTGGGGATTCGACTGCTTTATGGTTTAGTTACTGGAGGTGCATACTGAAGCTGTACCAGTCAGCTCCAGGCACCATCACACAACATTGCTGCTTGGCATCAGCACTGCACCACTCACAATGTCCCGCCCACGCTCTTCTGCTCATTGGTCTCCAATTCATCGAAGCTCTTGCCAAACCTGCATGGGCCAAGCACAGATATGTCGCATCTTATGGTCAAGCTGCCTAGCCTGCCAAACAATCATGAGCTGCTGGGTACGACTGGGCAATGCTGCAGCTGGTCAGGCTGGGCAGTGTGATAACAAGGTGCCCTGCCAGTGTGCCTGAGTCTCGTCAAGCCAGCTTCAGTGAGGCGTGCTGTGGTGCGAAAGGCGGGCAGCGGCGGGACGCGCGGCACTTACTTCTCCTGAGCCACTTGATCCTTGGTCTCCTGCGATGGCAGCGGGCACAACAGGCATAGCACGTGTTCGAGATGTCGCGAGAGGGTTTGAACGCAGGTAACCACACAGGCTGGATCGCTGCTTCATCTTGCCGGACTGCCGCAACTGGGTACTTCAAGCAGGCAGCAGCGAACGAGATACGGGTGCACCGCTTACCTGGTCCATTGCGTAAGTACGAGCTGGGAGTGTGAAAGAACGACGAAGAGTTACGGAGTGTTGTGCGAGCTTGCAGTTGCTGTGTTTAGTGCTGGCGCCAATTGTTATAGGCAGCAAGGCAGGGTGAGAGTCACACGGGCAGTTCGTGCGTGGCAGGGCGGCCGGGGTAGCCGGCTGATGTCAGGGTCCGGGGCACTGAGTGGGGTAGTCGAGCGACAGGTTTGACAGCCGCTCTGGATGCGTCCGAGTATTTCGACGGTAACAAGCGGGCGGGACAGCCTAGGACTGCGAGGATCGCCATTTCAAAAGGGTTCAACAGCGAAGGGTTCCTCCGCGTTGCGTACAGTGACCTTGGCATGCTCTACGCGCACAGAGTTGGTGTGGCAGTGCTGAGGTCGACACCGCACTCCCAGCCGCCAGGGCTACATTTTTCGGGGATCGCGCTGCGCTTGGCTGCCCGATGGCCCAGCCTTGCGCACACCAGCACCAGCAGCAACAGGCGGCAAACTACCGACTCTGTCGAGAGCCCTTGCGTCGATCGTAGCTGGCCCTGTCTGCGCCATGTCAACACCGCCGCACATGTAGTAGTAGTACACTGCCGTTGAATGCGCGTACAGCGGCACGGTACTTCCGTTACTCTTCTTTCGGCCTCACTCTGCGCCACGCCGCCACATCCCGGCAGCCCAGAACGCACACGTTGTCTCCGATCCGAGTCTCATCAGCGTCGCCAGCCCCAGGAGCAAGTTACTCTGATGCGGCGCCTTACTAGTCGGAGCGTTGCGGTGGCAGTCCTCCGGCGTCTCGCACGGTATCGAGACGCACCAACTCATCTCCGTTAAACGTGGCCGTCTGCAGGCTGTTGGCCTGACCCGACCCTGGCACCCGCAGAGACACCGACTGTACTGCAGTGACCCGCACTTGTTGCAAGCATTAGTGACACAGTGCGTGCAGTGGCAGGGCAAGCAGCGCCTCAGGCCAGCTGCCACTGTGGGAGGCTGACGTCAAGTCGAGTGCTAATGTACAATGCCTCCCTTGGTCATTGGCGTCATATATATACAATACACACCCACAGCCAATGGAACTGTAGCTGTCGTCTGACACAGCCACCGCCAGTGCTGGTGCTGCATCCACAGATGAGCAGGTTGCCGCCTCTTCACTGCCACACCCCTGACACTAGCTGACTTTGCTGCTTCTGCTGCTGCTGCCTTGCTTGTTGCATTTGCTCACTGGCTGCTGAACTCACTACAGAGTATGTTCGGCAGTGCTGCTGCTCCCTTCACAGCTGACTGAGGAGCCAGCATCAATGACATGGCCACTACCAGCGCTGCTGCTGCTGCTGCTGCTGGGATCATTTGCAATGCTGGCACTGCTGCTGCCAGACGCCCCGGGCAGTGGTGCTGCTGCAGTCCAGGACCCTGGCAGGCCAGCCAGGCCCAGCCTCACCATCAGGTCCACAGAGGGCTGGGCCGTCCGACCCGGTTCCAGCTGCCTGGCTCTTGACCGACTTTGCTGCCCAGCAGCAGATGAGCCCACAGCCAGCGCCCAGGACGGCCCCGCCTTCTCCCCGCTGCCTGTTGAGTGTGCTGCGCTGCCGCTTGTGACTGCAGGGGATGATGAGCAGTGCCTGCTCTCACTCTCCGCCCTGATCCCACTGCCTGCTGCTGGGCTGCCAAGACATGACGCTGTTGTGCTGCTGCTGCTGCTGCTGCTGCCGCTGCTGCTTTGTGCCTCTGCTGCCAGCCCGCCCAGTGCAGGCAGCCTGGTCACCTCTGCTGCTGCTGGAATGGCGGTCAGAGGGCTTCCTGGCTCTATGCCAGGTGCTGTGACTGGCTGCCCCTGGCCCTGCCTCTGGTCAACAGTGCTATTGCCTGTGCTGTGGGGTGCAACTCTTGGCTGCCACCCCTGCTGCCCTGCTGCCTCCTGCCGCAGCTCCAGCCCCTGCTGCCCCTCCTCCTGCTGCTGATTTTGGCCTTGCTGCCGCTGCTGGCTGGGAAGCATCCCAACCATGCCGTCACTGCGCTCAGCCACAGGACCAGCAGCGACGGCGGGCACAGCGATGGAGGCAGAGCCACAGTCAGCAAAGGGCACCAGGGGCAGAGCTGCAGACTGAGTAGTCAGTGTCAGCTTGGCCCGCTGGGCTGCTCCAGCCTCCCCGCCAGCTGACACAGCTGAGGCCTGCCCTGCCCCTGGTGTCTGTACCCCAGCCCCTGTTGGCCCCTCTGACCCCAAGGAGGGCGGGGGCAGCCAGGACTCCATGACAGGGCCAGGGCTGGCAGCAGGGGTGAGGGGCGGCAGGGCCTTGCAGCAGCCTTCCTCAGCCTCAGCTGCCGCTGTATCCCACAGCAGCAGCCCCTGCAGCCCCTCCCCCAGCCCTGGGTCGTCTTGGCGCCCCCTGGGTCGCCCTTGTGCCGCGCTAGGCCCCGACCCTGGCCCTTCCCTTTCCAGCCCGGAGGACCCTCCTTGCAGCTCAAGGGTTGGCACAAACCCTGCCCCCTCCCTTGCCTTCTGTGCATGGGACTGCCCCAGCCCTTGCCCCTGCTGCTGCTGCCCCTGCTGCTGCTGCCCCTGCTGCTGCTGCTGGTGCTGGTGCTGCTGGTGCTGCTGCTGCCTGGCATGTGCTGATGAGCCCATTGCAGGTGCGGGGCAGGGTGCGTGATCAGGCCCAGCGTCCTGCCCAGGGCCCAGGGGGGGTTGCACCGCGCTTGTGGCCAGGCTGGTCTGCACGGTGCCTGCCCTGCTGCCTGGGCTGCTGCTGCTGCTGCCATTGCTGCTGCTGCTGTCCTCCAGCTGCGGAGCTGTGGCAGCAGAGGCAGAGGCTGGGGTAGTGGCAGGGGCGGCAGGAGGGGTGGCAGGGGTAGCAGCAGGTGTGGGCGAGGGGTCAGGGAGGGGGGGAGCTGTGGAGGTGTGTTTGTGATGGGGAGGGGAGGGGGAGGCTGCCAGGGAGGCCGGGGCAGCGCCCTGCTCTGCTGCTGCTGCCGCCGTGCTTGAAGTACTGTGCACTGCTGGCTCTGACTGATGACTCACTGCTGCTGCCTCAGCAGCTGCTGCTGCCCCTGCTGCTGTCCCTCCTGCTGCTGTTACCCCTGCCCCTGCTGCAGCCCCTGCTGCTGTCCCTCCTGCTGCCCCTGCTGATGTTGCTGTAGTGGAGCTGGCTGGTCGTCCAACATCGTCTAGTCCTTCATTGGCAATGCTGCTGCTGCCCCTGCTGCTGCCACTGCTGCCACTGCTGGCAGCAGCTTCAGAGACAGGGCTGGGGCTGGGGCTGGTACCCAGCCCGTCCTGCAGCACCTCACCTCCCCCTGCCCCATGAGGACCCTGAGCCTGCTGCCCCGCAGATGGGGTGGCGGGGGCAGGCGGGGGCATAGGGCTGGGCCCCTTCCTCCGCCAGCCCGCCCCCACGGCCCTGGAATTCAGAGCAGCAGGGGGGGCGCTTGCACTAGACCCCGCCTCCCGCCCCCCTGCCTCATCGCTGGGCACCAGGTCCCCGTCCTGAGAAGAGCTATCCAGCGGCCTGCTGCCTGCAGCGCCCCCGACACCGGCTGTGCCCCCCTTGCTGGGGCCTGCACCGCTGCTGTTGCGCAGCTGCTCGGTACCTCCCTTGTCCACGGCTCCCTGCGGCTGTGGGGGGGCGGCAGACGCCTTGGGCATGGCTCTGGGTACCCCTGGCAGGGGGGGGTGGCGGCTGTGGGGGGAGGGTGGCCCTGCACTTGGCCTGGTGCACCACCCCCCACAGCACCAGCTTCTTGGTGACCCGGTAGCGCAGACACAAACGCTGGTTGGCAGTGAGGGGGGGGAGCAGCACGGGGGGGCCAGACAGACCGCTGCCGCCCAGGCTGTAGTCCGGTGAGCCGGCGCGGCCTGACACCTGGGGGGGCTGGGGGCCCCCTGGGGCAGGAGCAGCAGGGGAGAGGGGGGAGGCAGGGGAGGGGGAGGGGGAGGAGAGGAGGGGGGCTCTGGAGTGATGCCTGTTTGGTTGTGGCTGCTGCTGCTGCTGCTGGGGGTGTGGCAGGGGGTGCATGGCTGCCGCCCTCTCCTCCCACCGGTCGCGCGGAGTGCTGCCTGCCTGGCCAGGTGCAGCAGCGCCCACGCCCCCCCTGGCTGCTGCCCAAGCTGCCAGCGCCCCCCTCAGCTCCTCGAGGCTGCGGGCTGGCGGCACGGACGAGGCAGCAGCCAGGGCCGAGGTGGGGGAGGAGGCGCGGGGGCCCCTGCCCCGCTCCCCCGCCCCTCCCCCTTGTGCTGCCGCCCCCCCTGTTGAGCCAGGAGGTGGGGGGGCAGGGGGAGGGGCACAAGGCAGGGGGGGCTGCAGTCCGTTTGAGGCTGCGTAGCCGGATGCATGTGCCCCAGTGCTGCGCCCCAGGCTGCTGCCGGCATGTGCCCCACTGCTGCCCTGAGGGCTGTTGCCTGGGAGGTGCGGCGTCCTGCCATTGCTGCCTGGCTGTGTGGGCTCCAGTGGCTGCTGCTGCTGCTGCTGCTGCTGCTGGGGGTGCTGCTTGGGCTGCTGCTGCTGCTCTTCATCCTCCATCAGGTCGGGGTCTGAGAGGGGGGCGGAGGAGGAGGGGGGTGTCAGTGCGCTGAGGACGAGCTGGTCTAGCTCCTGCTGCTGGGCTGCCTGGCGCATCATCAGCGCGCCCAGCTGCAGCCAGGGGGGAGGCAAGCCACACAGCAGCAGGTGTGACGTGTGCGGATGGCTGAAAGGAGGGGAGAGCAAGCAAGCATGGTCAGAGGAGGCTGAGCAAAGGCAAAGAGGCTGTCAAGGAGGAGATCACACTCACACATTACACTCAGGGAGGAGTGCGGGGCAGGTTCTAACTGACTGCTGCGGGGTAGCTGCTGACAGCAAAGGGCTTCTCATAGCCATTGCGTCACAACATGCCAGTGTCACATCTTGAGGGGTATGAGGAGGGAGGGGCAAGGAATGTGGGACCCCTTCTGCCAGTGTGCGTCAAGTGTGAGAAGAGTAACTGTCAGGGGTGGCGGACGTCTGGCTTGCACCCCCTACCTGCTCGGCTTCTTCCATCATCCCGCACCCCTTGGCGTCCTCGTACAGCGCCCAGAGGTCCAATAGCAGCGGACTGGGCATGGATGCGAGCAGCTGCGCAGCGCGCCTCGCGACCGCCAACTCGGCCGCTACGCCGTCACCCTCTGCTGCCATCGCGAAAGCAATGATCAGTGCAGGGTCCACGCGGCCACCAGCATACACTTTCAGCCGCTGCCAGCCGGGCTGGGACGCAGACCCCGACATCAAAGAGTGTGACCGGGAGGGTGATTGCGAAAGAGGAGACGAGGTGGCTTCGTGAGCTGTTGGCCCTGTCTGGGCATTGCCTTCGCCGCCGGGTGCGCCGTTTTTCAAAGTCACACTGTCGGAACTGCCGGTGCCGCTGAGTAAAGCCCGGGCCGCGGCTGCGGCATGGGCCTGGCCTGTGGCCGCCACCGGGCCTGCGCCCCGACCCTCCGAGGCCTTGCCAGCAACACCCAATGCGCCTTGCTGCCCAGCCGGACCCTGTAAAGCTGCAGCTGCTGCCGCCAGCGCCGCTGCCTTGGCCGCCCGCTGTTGCTGCCGGTCCACCTGCTGGCTGGCCACCCCTTCCACGAGCCCTTCACCCTTTTCACTCTCAAGCCGAGTGACTGCAGCTGCCCCTGTTGATGCAGCTGCTGCTGCTGCTGCTGCTGCTGCCACTCCACTCTGTGCATCCTGCCCTGCTGCCCCAGCGCGCGTTTGGGCTGCTGTCCGCTTGCGAGACGCCTCCTGCTGCTGGCGAGCGCTCCAGCCAGACAGCTTCTGCTCCTGGAGGGCGGCGCTGTAGGCACGGCTGTAGATTGCCTCAGCGGCCTCGTCGCTCAGCTGCAGGGGCCAACGGGGGGTGAGCAGGTGGCAGGTGGCAGGCAAGAGAGGGGAGGGGAGGATGGCTGGGGGAGAGAGGGGGAAGGGGGAAGGGAGAAAGGGAAAAGGGGTAGGGGCGAAGAGGGAAGGGGGATGCCTCCCTGTGCTAGCACTATTGACATATGCACAGCCATGCAGCAGCCATGCAAGCATGGCATAAAAGTGTGTACCATGAGTGAGAGCCACCCTCTGTCGCTGCCTGGCCCCTGCACCCCTGACCTGACGTCCAGCCTGGCCCCACCTGGGCAGCGTAACCCTAACCCACCCTAACCCTAACCCACCTTAACCCACCCTAACCCTAACCCACCTTAACCCACCCTAACCCTAACCCACCTTAACCCACCCTAACCCTAACCCACCTGAGCAGCATACTGCACATGGTGCCACTCTAGCGCCTCCCCCACGTCTTCAAACACCACGGCGTCCTCATGCGGGTTGCACAGTGACGGCACAAAGCCGTAGTGCACCAGGAAGTCGTCAGAGGAGCGCTCGCCGTAGCTGAGCAGCAGCGAGGCGCCTGCAGGGATGGGGGCAGTCGCGCTGACGGCCATCTCCCAGCAGCCCCGGGGGCTGCGCTCAGGGCCAACCAGGTCCCACCTGCGGGTCAGGGTGTGGGGCACCAGGGTAAGGGTTAGGGTCAGCCGCCCCTAACCCTGTCTTCTAACCCTGCCCCTACCCCGTATCCTACCCCTACCCCGTACCCTGCAAGTCAGGGTGTGGGGCCGCAGGGTCACGGTTAGGGTTAGCTACACCCGCCCCCACAACCCCAATCCCAACCCCGCCCCAAACCCTGCCCCGAACCCTAACCCCGCCCTTCACCGGACATGTACCCGAACCCTGACCCTGACCCTAATCCTGCATGGCATGGGCCTCACCCTGCAGAGTGGCAGGAGGCTGCAGGCAAGGCGGCTCCTGCACACAATGTAACTGCTGTCATGACGTTGTGAGGACCTAGCCAACCATAGCGTGCCATATGTGGGCCTATAGGCTTGACCAAGTCAATCAAGCCAGGGAGGGGCGGGAGGCAGGAGGGGGTTGCGAGCTGGCTGGCTGCGCCTTGCCTGACGTTGTCAGTGGCGCGCACCGTCCTGACGTCGTCCATGAAGCCTGACGCGCTCACATCACCTGCACCACCAGGCAGGCAGGGCAGCGGCCAGGGGAGGAGGTTATGGCCACCCCAGGAGTTGAACCTGAGACCTACCCCCCCCGTCACCCTCTGACCCACTGACCTCACCCCTGACCCCTGACCCCGGACACCCCGCTGACCTTTGCATAAGAGCTTGTCAACTCTCCGCTCCACCCGACCCTCCAGCCCCCTCCTGCCCCTCCCCCTTCCCTCCCCTCCCTCTCCCTACCCCCCACCTGCATGGTTCATCATATCCACCAGGGGCACCAGCATGCGCACCCCCACACCCCCTCCCGGCGCAGCGTTGGCAAACGTCCGCGAGTGCACCAGCTGCAGCCAAGCACCCTAGGGGGTGGGCTGTCAGGGATAGGCTCAGGGGGCATGGCGGCAGTAGCTAAAGATCCGCACTGGCCAGGCAGACACGTGCAGGCAGGGGCTGGCCTGTACCAGCTGCCCACTCCTCCGCCCCTGCTGCTGGCCTGCATCCCACCCTGGCCCTGCACCTGCCCTCCTGGCTGAATGCCAGTGGCTGAACGCCCCCTCTCCCTCCCCGCCCCCCCTCCCCCTCCCTTCACATCCATTGACCCCTTGAGGTGAGCCCCACACACCCCATGTTTGGCTAGCGGGGGCCCATTTCCCTCCTCTCGCCCTGCCCCTCCCGCTCCCCTCCCGCCTATCTCCGCTTACTCACCCACACTCACCGCCATGGCCCACTGGAACTCTTCCGGGCTGGCGCCCCCCAGCACCTGACGGATCTGGTCAGTGGTGGGGGCAGGTGAGCCTACGCGCTGGCGCTCCCGCACGGTCCAGTCAACTACTGGGCCAGGTCCCACGCCCCTGTCCCTCCACGCGCCCCCCTCCCCCCCTGACACCCCCCACTGCCCCTCCCCCTCCCCTCCCCATGCCCCTCCCTGCGGCTCCACCACAGCCCCCCCCTGCTGACCTGTGTCCTGACCCACCCCCCCTAGGTCAATCTTAGGGGGGCTGGGCCAGGGGAAGGGGCCTGGGCTGGGGCTGCGGGGGCCTGGTGCCAGGCTGGCGGCCAGACCAGGGCCCAGCCCCCAGGCCGGGTCTGGGCTAGCTGAACGAGCAGGAGGGGGGGAGGCAGCAGCAGGAGGGGAAGAGCTGGGGCTGGGGCTGGGGCTGGGGGGTGTTGCGTTGAGTGGGTCTGGCAGTGTGTGGGGTTCACTGGGGCTGGGGGAGGCTGCAGCCAGGGGGGTGGGGCCTGCAGGGGTGCTGGCCACCAGGGAGGGGGAGGGGGAGCGTGACCCTGCTGCCCGGTTGTAAGCCTCCGTGACCAGCCAGTTGTACTCATAGATAGCTGCCTGAGCAGGCAGGAAGATAGGCAGGCGAGCAGGCAGGCAAGTGGGCAGGCAAGTGGAGAAGCAGGTAGGCGGAAAGGGTTACAATTCCTAGACAGTCCCAGCCACAGCCCCAGCCCTGGCCCACCCCCCCGGCCTCCTTCCCTCCTGACCTGTGCCGGCGCCCACTCCAGCTGCTGCATGTCTTCCCAGCCGAATGTCTCCAGAGGCACCGGCAGCCTAGCGGGCAGCACCCGCAGGTAAGGGAACCAGGGGGAGGTGCGGCCCTTGCCCACCTCACGCAGCAGCTTGGTGGCCAGGCGCACACTCCAGGGCGCATCCTGCAGCCAGACAAGGTCAGGGCCAGGGTCAGGGTGAGGATCAGGGTCAGGGTCAGGGTCAAGGTCAGGGTCAGGGTCAGGGTCAGGGTCAGGGTCAGGGTCAGGGTCAGGGTCAGGGTCAGGGTCAGGGTCAGGGTCAGGGTCAGGGTCAGGGTCAGGGTCAGGGTCATTGGGTGTGCACCTGGCCTGCCTCCCGGCCTCACCTCGTACACGAGGCGGTTGGACTCTCGATCCGCTGCATGGTCCGTGAGGGCCAGGCGCAAGGGGACCCTGAGCACCACCTCCCCGGCTGCAATGTCCTGCACAGCCCACAGCCCACAGCAGAGGCCTCACCCACCAGCTGTACCCTCCGCCCCTGCCTAGTCAGAGGCGGGGACTGAAAGGCCCAAAGGCCTAACATCAAGGCTTTGCACACAGCAGGCCAAGCCTTGATGCAGGTGGGGCTCGCTGGGGGCCAGACGCCTGGACAAAGGAAGAAAGACCGTGCCCTTGCTGATGGGAGGTTGGAACCTCGCGCCTTGCTCAGGTCAGCTTGCAGGCACCTGGACAGTAGCTGCGGCAGGCTGGACCAAGCTAGCCAGGGCGTGCCAGCTGGCTCAGCCCTGCAGCTGGGGTGTCTGCGCCTGCCTGACAGCGGTGCCCGGGGCTGCGGGCCTACAGGGGCAGGTGAAGAGGCAGGCTGCTGCCAGGCCCCACCCTGGGTGGAGCAGACCCCTGTGCACTGCTGGCTCAGGGGTGCACAGGGGCGGGGAACACCCTCTACGCCTGGCACGCTGCACCTGGAGCTGCCTTGCCTGCGGCAACGGATGGTATAGGTGAACGGCAGCCAGGCACCTGCTGTGGCTGTGCACTGCTGGGCGGGCCAGCCAGGCACCCCTAACAGCCCACACTCACCCCCTGCCCCCACACTCTGAGCCTGGCCTGCTTGCTGGGTGAATGCATGGCCCCCCCTCCCCGCCATGCTGCTGCTGAGAGCTACTGACGCACTGCCACCCAGCTGCCATGGTGCCATGTGGGGGTCCAGGGGCCAGAGGGCCTGCCCCGCCCGCTGCCGCCACCCACCCTCTGCGCCATGAGGCCACGCTCTGGACTGCTGGCATCGCCTGGCCGCCCGCACTCCTCATACAGGGCCACCGGGGAGTCGTCAAAACCAATGCCTTGCACATCTGCCACAGGGAGTGGGGCACAGGGAAGGGTAGGCTTGGGGGAAGCGGCGGCAGCAGCATCAGTGGGTAGAGCCCGGGCGGTGGAGGGGTGGGGGCAGCTGCATTCGCACCATTGGCCACTAGCCAAACCAGGAAGTCGTTGAGGGCCTGATGCGACTCGGACAGCAGCTCCTCGCCCTCGCCCTCTGCTCCAACCCCTGGCGGGTGCATCTCTGCTGCCTGTTGTGCAGCTGTACTCGGTGGTACCTCCCGCTGCTCATGCTGCAGCTGCTCGTGCTGCAGCTGCTCGTGCTGCTGCTGCTGTTTTTGCCCATGCTCATGCGCAGCTGGAGGCGCACAGGTCACGGACCAATGGGGGGCAGTGGGGGCGCCAGAGTCGGCCTGATGATGCGAGGTGGCTGGCGCTACGTGGCAACCCAGGAAGCTCCTGCGAGAGAGGACGAGCTGTCCGATACGCGGGGGAGGAGGGGAACACCGTAGCCCCGAGCGCCAAGCTCCCCGCGCACGGAGCATTTCGATATCTGCTATCGAGCCTGCAGACAGAGACACAGACTTGGCCATGCGGACACAGAGAAACTTGTTTCCATGGTAAAAAGACTTGTTTCCATGGTACACGTGTCCAGCTAGACGTCTACTACTTCAGAATGTTTGCAAGCAGCAGCAAAACAGTTAAATACATAAGCACACTGGGGACTGCAGGCAGGCCTGCTCCTCCACTGCCACGAGGCTATAGTGCAGTATACTGCAACGCGTGGTGGCATGGAGATCAGACTACTCTTGGCTGGTTCTTGTTTCCGTTCACACCGTGCAGATGACAGTTTTTCCCTGGAGTGTTGGCTATCTTCTCAATCTCTTAGATTTGCAAAGGAGGCTTAATCATAAGGAAACAACCGTCATGCGCGCTGTCAGCTGCGACGCATGGGAATGGCGAGTAACTTGCATGAGGTGGTGATGTGAACGATGGCAATTACATCGACAGCCTTTCTAGCCAGTGCCGCAGCATAACAGGTGTGTTTCTGATGACGCAAGTCAGCCGGACTCGGAGCAGCCGCGCAGCCAGCAAACACTTTTCCTCGATTGTCTCCAGGGGGAGATGGTGCGGCACAACAATGTCGTGCCCAATGGCCACTTCCACAAGAAGTGGCAGTTTATGGTCAAGACCTGGTTCAACCAGCCAGCACGCAAGTTGCGAAGGAGAAAGGGTAGGTGTCCTACGGCCTTCAGCCATAGACGGCGGGAGCTGCAAGCTACAGTTACACTCCCTGCCCGCAGCCCGTGCTGAGAAGGCAAAGTCCGTCTTCCCGAGACCTGTTGCCGGGGTTCTGAAGCCGGTGGTGCGCTGCCAGACGATCAAGTACAACACAAAGCAGCGTCTTGGGCGTGGGTTCACGCTGGAGGAGCTCAAGGTGCAACGGGTGGCATTGTGGGGCAATGGGGCGTCCTGCAGCACTGTGTCAGAGGCAGCAGCAGCGCTTGCTGGAAGTGGTAGCCGCGCTCAGCACGGCGATGAAGCATGCAACCCGCTCTGTCGGCTGCAGGAGGCTGGTATCCCAGCGAAGTTTGCTCCTACGATCGGCATTGCCGTCGACCATCGCCGCAAGAACAAGTCGCTGGAGAGCCTGCAGGTGCCACTGGGCTGGCCTGCCTGGCACCACATGCATCCATCATGCATTCCTTGCGTTCATCCTGTGTGCAGACAAACGTGGCCCGTTTGAAGGCATACCGCAGCAATGTTGTGCTGTTCCCAAGGAATGTGAAGAAGCCCAAGGTACATATGTGTGCGTATATGTCGCAAGTAGCCAACACACAGCTAGGATGCCTCAAAGATGACAACACGGCCTGTCTATGTTCTTCAGCACTGCATGGGTGGCTGGTGTTACACGAGCTGAGTGCTGGCATAGCAAGTTGACTGTCCATGTCCTTTGTTCCTCCAGGCCGGTGAAGCTTCCGTGGCTGACTTCCGCGCTGTGGAGCAGTTCAAGGGCCCCCTGCAGCCCACCACTGTCACCAAACCTGCCCTAGAGCTCATGAAGGTCACCAAGGACATGAAGGTGGGCCCAGCCATGGACCTGTGCAGCAGCCACTGGTGGCCGGATACCAACAGCCTGCCTTTGTGTGAAGGGCAGACTGCTAGCATGTGATGCTTACACTCGGGCACGGCAGCATGTTCATCCTGACCTGTGGAGGGAAGTTAGGGTAGGTGTTGAGGTGACACCTAGGACTAGTTGACTAGCTGTGTGGTGCGGTGCCGGCTGCGAATGCTCTCGTATACTCTGTAGTGGAGCTGAGGTGATGGCTGAGTGTGCTTAGCACCTGGCATGCTGATGGCGCAGGAGTTCAAGGCATATGGCAAGCTTCGCATCGAGCGTGCCAACGCACGGTTGGTGGGGGTGCGTGCAAAGAAGGCCAAGGAAGCTGCTGCCAAGGAGGAATGATCAGCCATGCTGGCTCATGGACTCCGTTGAAACTCTGCACAGCGTAGTGGCCAGACAAGTGCCTGTTGAGCTCAACAAGGGAGGCAAGCAAGGGTTCTCTGCTGTTTGCATTGATTGCGAATGGCAGTGCCAGCTGCTTGCCCACTGTGGGTGAGAAGGGACTTCATGCAAGCGGCTTGCCTGTCAGACGTGTCAGCCAGGCTGGCCCACGTCCCACATCAAAGCGCTCGGTCACGGGTAAATAGGGTGCTTCGGGGTGATAGGGATGGAGGTCTGTTGGCACGCAATAGTGTTGGGTACGATTTGCAACCGGGCAATATCTTTCGTCAATGCTAGGCACGTACGCCGCAAGGGCATGCTGGAAATTGGGTGGGGATTAAAGTCAGGCGACCCCAACTTTCAAAAACTGGCTGGAAATGATCGGAAACCGACCCCTGGTAATCAAAACGACGCCGCGTCTCAGCCACGTGGTTTCTATTTATGATTCGCACATCCCTGGATAGAGGACTCTGTCAGCTATGCGGTGCAGCTTGTAACATTGAATATTGTACAGTGTGCTGAGTGCTAAGGCGGCTCAAATCTTGACATTCAAATGCATGCCAGTTTTGCTCATGCGGGCCGCCGCGACCGACGTGGCCCAGTAGCCTCTGCAAACAGTCAGGGACAGTCGCCGCAGTCAAAACAATGCACATGGCACGCCAAACCGATGTAACGACGCCCCTCCACCCATGCTCGGAAGTATACAACGCTGCTGCATTGCTTGACCGCTTCGTGAGTAGTACCTACTACCTGGCCACTCTGTGAGGCCACACAAGGTGTGTAGGCCATTGCTACGTCACCTTGCTCGACTTGTTGGGTCCGGTCCCTCCCGCCCGCCCTCCGCTTGCGTGTCGAGCTGGTGTCCAGCTCCGCCCTGACCCCTGACCCCTGCTGCTCAGCTGGAGGGGTGGGCAGCCCAGGGGCAGCACCAGCACCAGCTGCCAGCTCCTGCCAGGGGGGTGCAGCAGGAGGGGTGGGCAGGTCAGGGGCAGCACCAGCACCAGCTGCCTGCTGCTGCCAGGGGGGTGCAGCAGGAGGGGGGGGCAGCCCAGGGGCAGCACCAGCAGCAGCCGCCTGCTGCTGCCAGGGGGGTGCAGCACGAGGGGTGGGCAGCCCAGGGGCAGCACCAGCACCAGCTGCCAGCTCCTGCCAGGGGGGTGCAGCAGGAGGGGGTAGCAGGTCAGGGTGGGAGGGGGTGGGGCTGGGAGGGGGTGGGAGGGGGTGGGAGGGCGGGGCTGGGGGTGGGAAGGGGTGGGATGGCGGGGATGGGGGTGGGGCTGGGGCTGACAGGGGGTGGGAGGGCGGGGCTGGGGCTGGGAGGGGGTGGGAGGGGCTGGGAGGGGGTGGGGCTGGGAGGGGGTGGGGCAAGAGGGGTGGGCTGCCCAGGGGTGGGAGGGGGTGGGGCTGGGGCTGGGAGGGGGTGGGAGGGGGTGGGAGGGGGGAGGTGGGAGGGGGTGGGAGGGGGTGGGAGGGGGTGGGGCTGGGGCTGGGAGGGGGTGGGGCTGCCAAAGGGTGGTCCGGTTGGGCTAGGCAGCACTGCAAGGCAAAGTTAGGTCACGCCAAAGTATGTTCCCGCAAGCCTACTCAATGAAATGACGTGCTTTCTTCTCCAACAGCAGTGTCGTTGAGTTAGGAACAATGTTGACACTCGAAAGTCTGGAGTCATAGTGGTCAGCTCACAACATGCCGATTTGTGCAAGGGGGTCCCTTTTTCTGTGTGGCTGGCTAGAGAGACCTCTTTCCAATCGCACCTCGTTGCAATGTCGCGTTATTTCTTGCCCAACAACGGTCTTCCGACGCCGCCTGCACCAATGAAAGGCTTGCGGAGTGAGCCTGGCGGGCTAAACATTGATTGTACTTCTGGCTCGATAGCAAGCGCAGTTCTATCACTGATGCCGCTACATACCACTAGAACAATCGGTTGTGAGCAGCTGAGGTGTGTCCGCGATCGCTTGCGCCGGCATGGCCTCACTTGCAAGGATTAACGCGCCGCTTGCCAGTAGACGCGTAGTAATCCGCCGGTGCCAATGTGACAAACGCTATCGAAAACGGTGCAGTATAGAGTGAGTATCTGCATGAAGATTACCAACCCCATGTTGGGGACTCCTGAATTAAAGAGTCGTACAGCGTGCCTGCACAGCTCGCCCCCTTTTTGATCCCTACAGCCCTCATGCCACACCAAAATAAAGCACGATTTGTTATCAAACACAGGCTGCGAGATCGCTGTTCTAAAGGCTACTGACAGTGTGCCCTATAGCCTTTACTCACACACATCCCCTTTGCAAGGGGGTGAGTATTCTGTTTTCTTAGATTGTCTTGCTGTAGCTGTCTATTGCTGCCACTTGCGCCGCCACTTGCGCAACAGGGCCATGTCGGGCACGTACCACCACTCCTGGCCTGGCCGGCCTGGTTTTGGCATGGCGGGGCGGCCGTCTTAACTACATAGCCCAGTGGGGCGCCTCCCAGCACTACCCACCCCTCGTCTTGACCCTCTCACCTGAAGGACTCCGTCGGTTCCCCAGGGAGGGCCTCACTGGGGTTGCTGTATGCTGAGCTAACCTGGCTTGTGCGGAATTCATCCACCATGAGTACTCGCCCAGATGGGAACTGCCTCACCGCCTCCTTCTGCATCCCTGCAGCCAACGGTGCCGCTGCTATCAAAGCCAGCTGCCCCACAGGCCAGGGCCAGGGGACGGTCTGGCCACCGCTGCCTGGCCTGCTTGATGAGTTGCAGAGACACACAAGACACATGGCACACATGTGTATGGTCAGGTTTAGCTGCTAAATTAGCAACAGCAGGCCAGGTTGTAAGGTTAGGTTGGCTACTGCCTAGCTCCTAGGCCTACCGGTAAAGGGCTTTACCTTGGACCAGAACCTCGCCACCACGCGCTTCTTGCCACAATATAGCCGGAACTTGGCATTGGTCCATCGCGGTGGAGACCTCGGCCCACATGGCGTCGTACGTCGCCCAGACGGTGTCGGCGAACTGCCGGTACGAGGCCAGCGCCAAAGGTCACTGTCGGCAGTCAGCTCCCTTCACAAGGCGTGCAATAGTGCCTGAGGGCGTATGGTGAAACAACGTATATAAACACTAGCCACCTTTCACGTGTTTAAGGCAGCAAGGTGGTCGGAAACACACTGCACTCAGTGGCGACGTAGTGCTCTCAATGACGACATACGGCGGTCTGTTGGCCGAAGTCTCAAAACCACGTTGAGCCAATGCCAGCTTACGCTTGTACTGCACCCACGCGTCCAGCCGTGCAGCCCCCTCCCCGCACCTGATGCAGCCCCACTACCCCCCTCCCCCTGCGTGCCCCTAGCCAGCCAGCAAGAACGGAGCGGGATTGTGGCTTTGAGCCAGGGTCAGACTCACATTGATATAGCCCCATCTCAAGCACCTGACAGCAGCCAGCTCAGTCAATACCTCCCTGGAGGCCAACCTAAAGCACATCAACGTCACCCTGGCCACCTGGGACACGGTGTGGGAGGTGTACCTGGACCCCAAGTGGGCACGGCAGCGGCTGAGGCTGTACGGAGCCCAGGACCGGGCGCAGGAGCAGTTCTTCAAGCAGTTAAGGGTGCGTGGGTGGGTGGGTGGGTGGGAGGGAGGGTAAAGGATTAAGAGGTGGTGGGTAAATGACAGTAGTCGACTGTGCCATGCCTAAGTAGTTGCCACCATGTCAGCCACCCTGTGTGCCTTGTGTGCATGGTTGCAGTTCGAGAAGGAAATGGCGGAGTTGTCCATGAAGCGCCACAACCATGCCAAGCAGTCAGTGGTGTTATTTGGCGCAGCTGGCATTGGCACTGAGGGAGGCTAGGGTGCTGATGCGGTGCTGCGGGCCTGCTGCAAGGTGGTGTGCAGGCCCAGGGGCGCAGGCCAGCAGCGGAGCAGGGTGATGCTTATTTGAGTTTGAGTTTGTGTTTGAGCACCGCACCACCCGGGTCAGCTCAGCAGTGAATGGCAAGCAGCCCTGTGAGGAGGAGCTGAACACACTTAGTGCCACAAGGCCTGTAGGTTGGAAGCCCAGAGCAGGGCAGGTGGATCACCGCCTGCTGCGCCCAGCCTGGAGCCAGCAGCATGGTTAGCAAGTGCGGGGCCTGATGTGGTGCCTAGTAGTGGCACTAGGCAAGCCCCCACAGGTGCCAGGCAGCAGCCAGGAAGCCACACAGCCAGCAGCATCAGAGCCACGGCCTAGCACTCCCCCTCCAGCCAAGCGCAACAAGCGCACCAAGGTTGAGCAGGCAGCTGAGCCGACCCAGCCCACCAAGGGCAAAGGCAAGGCCAAGGGCAAGGCTGCCAAAGCCAAGACAGCACCACAGCCAGGCAAGTGGCTGGACAGGGACTGCAATGCAACATTAAACGTGCAACGCATTGGGGAGAGCAGGTGGCGGCCGCTGGAGCTGTGCTACTGGCCAGACCAGGGAGCTCTGCCAGCCAAGGGCAAGGAGTACCCTGGCCTGGGGTACAAGCGGCTGCGAGACAAGCCACCCAAGGCCCAGCAGCAGCAGCAGCCTGTTGCGGCACAGTAGTGTGCCCCTTTTTGATGAGCTGTCATCAGCTTACAATCAGCGCATGTATTCATGCCAACTCTACACAATAGCCCTTGCGATCAGGCAATAGTGTAGGTGGTAGGCACTTATGCACCATGCCCATGTGCATTGGGTGTTCTCCACACAGCTCAATAACAACACCTGAGTTGGGCCACTATCGCCCACTAATGGTCCTTAGTGGCCCGGCTCAGATGAAGGCCCTAGTGAGGGACAAGGGGGCTGACAGGTCCCAGACCTTGCTCCCAGACCATCACCCCAGCTTGGAGTGGCGGCATTTGCGTGGGCACAGCCGCCCACGTCCCTTTTGTTTAGCGTCGTGTAGCGTCCATTGTGTGGCACTGTGTTGCGCTCTGACTGGTGTAGCTCCAGTGCGCACCTCCATTCATCAAGATGCAGAGCGCACCCATACACAGCCATGCACCTATACATGTCTACATGCTCAGAACCAGTCCATCCTCAGTGGTGCAGTGGCAACAGGGGGACCAGGGGCAACAGGGGGGCACTGAATGTGAGCCATCGCCATGATGCAGTGCCCAGCCCTAGCGCATCAGTGAATGACTGGCTGGGGCGCATATCCTCTATTGCGCCGGGTGAGTACCACGGTAGTGGTGGCTTTTGCCCCCACCGACACCCCAGCCAACCCGACTGCCGGCATCTAGTTCCACCTCCCTCCCTCTCACCCACCAACTAATCAGCCCAGCGGGCAACAAGTTCCAATGTGGAGGCATAACCAGGTTCCCTCACTAGGGGTGGTGTTCTAACTTCATAAGGATATGTTCCTGTGCACATGGCATGGCCGCCTTCCTCCAACACTATTGCCTGACCCCTGTAACAGGGCTATAGCCTGGAGTGGCATGACAATCATGCGCAGATGTAAGAGGTTGAGCACATTCCCGTGCTCCGGCCTGCTGCTGCTGCTGCTGCTGCTGGGCCTTGGTCGTAGTCCAGGTCAGGGTACTCCTTGTCCTGGCAGCTCAGGCAGGACAGTCGATGAGCACATCGAACGCCATTTGTATCGAGCGCCACTAGTGCTCCCTAGTGTGCTGCATGTTTAGCGCTGCATTGCAGTCCCAGTCTACCCACCTGTCGGGCTGCGGTTTTAGTGGCCTGGGCTGGGCAGCCATGCTCTTGCCTTTGCCACTGAAGGGCGGGGCGGCTTCAACTGCCTAGATGGGCGGAGATGAAGTGGGCATGTGGCACGCGAGAAGCAGCCCTTGCAATGATGAGCTCGCAACCCGTCTTCAATTACAACTCTTGCTTTGTTTTGGAGTAGCATGAGGACAAAAGTACCTGTGTCATGTGACATACATGTGGACTTGAGTGCTTGCTTCCTACACTCCTACACGCGATAATTTCACCAGCGCAACCAAGTAACCAAGCGCACAAGTTGGGTCGAAGACAATGATGAGCTCGCAGCCTGGTTCGATTCCAACTCATATTTTGGTGTAGCATGGGGGCTGTGTGGTTCAGGAGCTGGGTCGAGAGGTTTAAGGCACGTGTTTAAGGCAGCAACGTGAACCCGTCAAATGTTTGCGTCACCCTTCTGCCGCGTCACCCTTCTTTCGGTCATTTTTCAATTCCACACAGCCCCGTAACACAGGCCTGAGTGGTCCCTAGTGCTCCGACTCTAATGTAGGCCCGAGTGAGGGACGAGGGGGTTGTAGGAGCTTGGAACAGACGAGACAGATGCACACACTAGATGGGTGGAGATGAAGTGGGCATGTGTGGCACGCGAGCAGCAGCCCCTGCAACGATGAGCTCGCAACCCGTGTTCAACTACAACCCTTGTTTTGGAGTAGGTCACCCCCGCCATTGGCCCCGCAAATGTGAGACGGTCTGGGGCGCGTGACAAAGTTCTGACGCAGTCGGGTGTAACAGGCGTTTGCGGCACCCAGCAGCCGCAAAACACTAGCTCAGATCGGCGCCCGCCCAAACCTGACCTGTGCCTTCCGCTCCTAAAAGATTCACGCACATCATAAGGCGAGGCTTGCAATCCTTCTACGCACGCCGTAAGCCAACGGCACAAGTGCAGTACGCCTGCTTGCATGTCAGTGCATGGAGCATAGAATTTGTGAGTATGCGCACAAGTCAGCCAGCTGGCACCCCTTACCTCACTTACGTCGCGGCATGACTCTATGCAAATACAAGCTGCATCATGACAGCGCTACATCATCACTTGGCACTATGTTGTCGGGATTGCTCGGAATGGCACTGGCTTTCAGTGTTACATGTGCCGTGATGCCTCAACCTTCTCCCTCAACTTCAGCAGGCACAATCATTACAGCAATACATGTCTCGATGCTCAAACGCCTTGCAACACCACTACAGAAGACATGTATCGCTGATGCCAAGCACATGCATTGATGCAAGAAGGTGGCAACACCACACAACACACCACCACCACAACAACACAATGAGTCATGCCTCACACACCACCTATGCTATGTGCACAACAAGCAAGGACTGGCTGCACCTCCTTGCTATAGCTAACACTTACTACGGGACTGCTAAGCACTTTGCCTTGCTGCCCATGCCCAATGGCACCAAATCAGGCTGGGCTTGGCTGGGCTAGGCTGGGCTGGGCTGGGCTGGGCTAGGCTAGGCTAGGCTAGGCTAGGCTGGGCTGGGCTGGGCTGGGCTGGGCTGGGCTGGGCTGGGCTGGGCTGGGCTGGGCTGGGCTGGGCTGGGCTGGGCTGGGCTGGGCTGGGCTGGGCTGGGCTGGGCTGGGCTGGGCTGGGCTGGGCTGGGCTGGGCTGGGCTGGGCTAGACTTTAGGGGGGAGGGGGAGGGTACCCTAACAACAAGGTGACACAACACAACAACACACAACACAACACAACAACAACGTCCAGCTCCAGGCTGCGCGCTCCAGGCTGCCCGCTCCAAGCTCCAACGTGTGTCGTGGGGTGGGGGTGAGGGGAGGGGGGGAAATAGGTGGGCAGAAGACTCAGAATTGGTGCTACCTCCTTGTTGGTGCTACCTCCTTGCTGGTTGCTGCTCTACGCCGCTGCTGCCTTGCTCAGTGATGGAGATGGGGGTGATTCACTGGCATCCTGCACACACAATCACAAAGACAAGGTTCCAAATGCGCATGGGGCACACACCACAAAACATGGTTACTAATTTGTACTAATTGTTTGAATCTTAAGGCATACGACAGTTCTATGCTACCCTCAGCAGTTCATGCCTGGCATGCGTTGCGCAAATGTTCACACTAACATCAAACTGACCTAGACAAGGTGACGTATAATACAACCTTACTCACCTCTTGCTCACCGTTTTCAAGAGCCGATTCCCTTGCTGCACTCCTGCTTGGAGGAGCCTTGGGCTGATGTGGTTTTGATGCTGATCCTCACAACAGCCAAGCACCTGTGGAGGTCAGCAGATTTGGCTGCATGTGTTAGCATCGTTAGCAACACGCATTAAAACACAGCACCCCGTGCTTGCCTGAGATGTATTCGCGAGTTGCCCAGTCCAACGGCAGCAAAGGCTGCTCGGCCCGGAAATGCTCCGGCCACCAATCCACCTCTCCTGTTGCGACACGCATATGAACAGATGGAGAATGACATTGCGAAGCTAATCAAGTCGTCGACACAATGCAGTACAATCGACAAAAGAAGGCCTAACCTGCTAGCGACACCGTTGTGAGATGTAGAGCCCAATGGTGGAAGAATTACATGCAGCGGATCAAAGACGGTGCCAAAAAGTTAATTGCGGGGCCAATGGCGGGGGTGACCAGTAGCATGAGGACGAAAGTTGTACCTGCGTCATGTGACATACATGTGGACTCGAGTGCTTGCTTCCTACATTGGCGCGGTATTGCTACCAGCGCAACCAAGTAACCAAGCGCACAAGTTGGTTCGAGAACCCGTCAAATGTTTGCGTCACCCTTCTCCCTTTCTTTCCGTCATTAGCGCCACTGTGGTCTAATGTTCGCGAGCGTGGTTGCGTCGATACGACAGACGCGAAAAATATGACCCGGGGCCAGTTCCGGCCGTTGTCCGGGAGTCCGCTCTTCCACCTATTTGCTTATGCTAACAGCTGCTGCTGGCTGCTCCAAGGCTGTAGAAAATGTTGACGGCCCGAATACCTGGGTGGACTGGGTGCGTTTAATTTCGAGAAGTCGAATGAGATCATTTATTAGTCAAGTCAGTCGTGAGTAGTGAGTACGTCTCGACAGTCTGATGGCCGCGGCCGAGGTGCTTTCTCCCCTGCTTTGCCTGCTGGCGGGTGAGTTGTGTGCTTGACGACTCGCAGCAACGGTTAGGTTCGATTGCCCGGCTTTCTGCAGTATTACAGCCCTGGCTGCAGCTCATCGGACCGAGCAGCGCGGCCATCCAGCAAAGCGTATGCGGAGTCTTCTGTGGCTCCCGACCCATCACTGACCCTTGGATTGCGTTTTAGCCGCAGGCTCACCGCTCGCGCTGCTCTGGACGTGCGTGGCAGTGGGAGCGGCCGTCGCAGGATGGGCGATGGAAAGGCGGCGAAGGTACGGCAGCGGCTTGCGCAGTCACGACCTGCCCGGCTGACGAGCAACGACAACGGGAGCTTGCAGCGGAACAGGGCGGGGCGCTTGCCTGCAAGGCGCTGGGAAGGAAGCGCGCAGCCACCCAGCCAGCTTTCTGCGATGTTCTGCTGCCCGCACCCTGGCAGCGTCACTTGGCTCTAGTCCTGGGTGCCAGTGCTGGGTGCTGCTGCCTGCTGCCTGCTGCCTGCTGCCTGCTGCCTGCTGCCTGCTGCCTGCTGCCTGCTGCCTGCTGCCTGCTGCCTGCTGCCTGCTGCCTGCTGCCTGCCGCCTGCTGCGCTTGCTGGTGGGACGGCTGCCGCCGCTGCTGGCTGCTGCTGCTGCTGCCGCCAGTGCTGCTGTTGCCGCTCTCACGCCTGGAGCCAAGAGTGAGTGTTTGTTGCGGTGAGGGCTGCAGGGCGTCGCTGCTGGGTCTGCGCCAGATGCCCGGCCCCTGGACCCGCGGGCTGCCCCTGATAGGCAACCTGTTGGAGGTGATGCGCCTGGACTTCCACCGCCTGCTGCTGCAGTGGGCCAACACGTACGGCGGCGTGTACAGGCAAGCGCTGCGCCAGGAGGGCGCCATACACCAGCACCGCCTAGCCAACAGCCCCTGCCCCAGCCCCAGCCTCAGCCTGACCCAGCCTGTGCCGCCAGCTTGGTATGACGGACACCAGCCCTCCCTGAGCACCTACCTAGCACATCACCCCAGCCCCGGCTTCAGCCTCACCCTAACCTCCTGGACAAAAGCTTCATGAGCAGGTGGGGCGTCGGGGCCACAGTCAGTGACGGCAGTGCACGCCATCACCACCACCACCACCACCACCACCACCACCACCACCACCACCACCACCACCACCACCACCACCACCACCACCACCACCACCACCACCACCACCACCACCACCACCACCACCACCACCACCACCACCACCACCACCACCACCACCACCACCACCACCACCACCACCACCACCACCACCACCACCACCACCACCACCACCACCACCACCACCACCACCACCACCACCACCACCACCACCACCACCACCACCACCACCACCACCACCACCACCACCACCACCACCACCACCACCACCACCACCACCACCACCACCACCACCACCACCACCACCACCACCACCACCACCACCACCACCACCACCACCACCACCACCACCACCACCACCACCACCACCACCACCACCACCACCACCACCACCACCACCACCACCACCACCACCACCACCACCACCACCACCACCACCACCACCACCACCACCACCACCACCACACCACCACCACCACCACCACCACCACCACCACCACCACCACCACCACCACCACCACCACCACCACCACCACCACCACCACCACCACCACCACCACCACCACCACCACCACCACCACCACCACCACCACCACCACCACCACCACCACCACCACCACCACCACCACCACCACCACCACCACCACCACCACCACCACCACCACCACCACCACCACCACCACCACCACACCACCACCACCACCACCACCACCACCACCACCACCACCACCACCACCACCACCACCACCACCACCACCACCACCACCACCACCACCACCACCACCACCACCACCACCACCACCACCACCACCACCACCACCACCACCACCACCACCACCACCACCACCACCACCACCACCACCACCACGCCCCCCCTCCCAGCCCACTACCTAAGCCTCCCAGCCTCAGCCTCAGCATGCTCACAGCTGCGACAGAAGCTCCAGGCGCAGCTGCGGCAGCAAGTGCAGCCATGCAGGCGGCCCAGACCCCACAGCGCGTCAGCAATCCAGCTAGCAGGCTCCCCTACAGCTCCCTCCACAGCTGCTCCGACCTCCTCACACCCTGCACCCTCCTTGGCCTCCTTGCAGCATCTACAGGGACCCCAGCCACGCCGCCCGCAGCAGCCACTGTCGGGGCATGGGGCATGCAGCGCAGCTTGCTCTTGACACAATCAGAGACACGCTGCTGGGGACTGGGCAGTCAGGCCAGCATGCATTCTCACATCGGCATGCAGCTGCTCCACTCCATGCAACGATGGGCAGAGGTCGGGGTCAGGTTCTGGCTACCCTAACCCTGACCCTGACATTAACACCCACAATGCCAGGAGGGCAGGGGTCAGGAGCCCGCAGGGCAGCCAGCATGGCAGGTTGCTGACAGCCAGCTTGCCCTGCAGCTGGCCTCATGGTGGCTCTGCCTCAGCTGCACAGCACCCCCCTCAGCTGCCTCCTCAGGCCTCACCCAGCTGGCCCCCTGGGGCAAGGGGTTGCGGTTGCAGCTGGCTGGCAGCAGCAGCCCCATTCAGCAGCCAGGCAGGGCAGCGGGGGTGCTGGTAAGAGCGGCCATGTGGCAGTGGTGTAGGGTAGTCGATACGCAGTTCGTGCAGCACAGTCAGTGGAGCAGCCATGAGGCAGGCCCGTGTGCTGGCCCGTGCTGGGTGGTGCAGGGTGGCGGGCGCTGTGGATTGACGGCGTGGTGGTCACTGACCCCAAGCTGCTGGCCCACCATCTGTGGTCGCGGCCCCGGTGCAATGGACAAGGCCAGCATCATGTACTCCACCATCAACCAGGCAAGCCTCCTCACCCTCCCTGCTGCTGCTGCTGCTGCTGCCCTGCGCTGGCGTCGCGACCCTGCCACTCACCCCCCGCGTCTAACAAACTAACAAAAAATAACCAAACTAACCAACCAAACTAACTTAACTGAGGAACAAGCACAGGGGGCACTCCTGGGTAGGTCGTGGGGCTGCCCTGTTCAGTGTTTTCCAGCAGCACCCACCGCCTGACCGCCCCTGCCCACCCTCAGGCCTGCTGTCAGGCCTGCTCTCGGCCCACCCCCCCAGCGTGCTGCAGGCCCTATGGCCCGATGGCCCTATGGCCCTGGTGCCCTGGTGGCTGCAGATGGTGTTCCCCAGCCGGCCACGCCAACCTGCTGACCAGCCTGGCTGACCCCCCGCCTGGCGTGCGGTGCGCAAGGCGGTGGCAGTGGCCTTCAGCCTGCAGAACATCAAGAAGAAGTACCCAGTAAGGGGCAGGGGTGAGGGGCAGGGGTGAGGGGCAGGGGGTGAGGGCAGGGGTGAGGGGCAGGGGTGAGGGGGCAAGGGGTGAGGGGGCAGGGGTGAGGGGCATGGGGTGAGGGGCAGGGGTTGAGGGGCAGGGGTGAGGGGCAGGGGTGAGGGGCAGGGGTGAGGGGGCAGGGGTGAGGGGCAGGGTGGAGGGGCAGGGGGTGAGGGGCAGGGGTGAGAGGGGCATGGGTGAGGGGCAGGGGTGAGGGGCAGGGGTGAGGGGCAGGGGTGAGGGGCAGGGGTGAGGGGCAGGGGTGAGGGGGCCAGGGGTGAGGGGCAGGGGTGAGGGGCAGGGGTGAGGGGGCATGGGTGAGGGGCAGGGGTGAGGGGCAGGGGTGAGGGGCAGGGGTGAGGGGCAGGGGTGAGGGGGCGCAGCAGCGGGGCGGGGAGAAGGGGGGGGGGGCAGGCCGCACTTGGGGAGCAGAGGGGCGCAAGCCACTTACACCCTCCACAACTGAATGGCTGCATGCCGACTGTGCATGGCATGGCACCCCCCCCCCCCCCCCTGCCACTCCCCCACCCCCCGCAGGTCATTCGCAGCTGCAGCGAGCGCCTGATTGGGCAGCTGGCAGGCTTGCTCAGTCCTCAGCCGCGGCCGGGCAGGCCAGCCATAGTTGTGGATGTGGACCAGGCGGCGCTTCGCGTGACCCTGGACGTCATCGGCCTGGTGTGCCCCCCACAGCCCAGTACCTCAGACAACGCTGCTGGTGCTGCTGGTGCTGCTGCTGGAGGGTGGTCCAGGGTGGTGGTGGTGGAGTGGAGTGCTGGTGGAGTGGAGGTCCAGAGGGAGGCTAGCCAGGTGTCCTGCCGCCTGAGTGTCAGGCCCTGGCGCTGAGCTGGACTCGGGCGCTGAAGACCCTGTGCGGGTGGCACGGTGGCGGACGGCACGAGGCTGCTGCCAGGGACCCCCCCCCTTCATGCCATGGCTGGCAGAATGCCCCCCTCCCTCCCTGCCCCCTCCCTCCTCTGCCCTTCACACCCTGCCCCCTCCCACCCCTCCCCCCCTGCCCCCCTGTCTTCAGGCTGGGTTCCGGTCACGACTACCGCAGCGTGTACCAGGGCATGATTGCAACGCAGCCGGCGGCCCCCCCACCCACCTGCTGCGCATCCTCCCCCGCTGCTTCACTGAGGCAAGGCCAGGCCTGCCTGCCCTGCCCACCCCAGCTGCCCTGCCCACCCCCAGCTGCCCTGCCCACCCCAGCTGCCCTGCCCACCCCAGCTGCCCTGCCCACCCCAGCTGCCCTGCCCCACCCCAGCTGCCCTGCCCACCCCAGCTGCCCTGCCCACCCCAGCTGCCCTGCCCACCCCAGCTGCCCTGCCCACCCCAGCTGCCCTGCCCACCCCAGCTGCCCTGCCCACCCCAGCTGCCCTGCCCACCCCCAGCTGCCCTGCCCACCCCAGCTGCCCTGCCCCACCCCAGCTGCCCTGCCCACCCCAGCTGCCCTGCCCACCCCAGCTGCCCTGCCCACCCCAGCTGCCCTGGCCCACCCAGCTGCCCTGCCCACCCCAGCTGCCCTGCCCACCCCAGCCTGCCCTGCCCACCCCAGCTGCCCTGCCCACCCCAGCTGCCCTGCCCACCCCAGCTGCCCTGACCCACCCCAGCTTGCCCCTGCCCCACCCCAGCTGCCCTGCCCACCCCAGCTGCCCTGCCCACCCCCAGCTGCCCTGCCCACCCCAGCGCCTGCCCACCCCAGCTGCCCTGCCCACCGCCCAGCTGCCCTGCCCACCCCAGCTGCCTGCCCACCCCAGCTGCCCTGCCCACCCCAGCTGCCCTGCCCACCCCAGCTGCCCTGCCCACCCCAGCTGCCCTGCCCACCCCAGCTGCCCTGCCCACCCCAGCTGCCCTGCCCACCCCAGCTGCCCTGCCCACCCCAGCTGCCCTGCCCCACCCCAGCTGCCCTGCCCACCCCAGCTGCCCTGCCCACCCCAGCTGCCCCTGCCCACCCCAGCTGCCCTGCCCACCCAGCTGCCCTGCCCACCCCAGCTGCCCTGCCCACCCCCAGCTGCCCTGCCCACCCCAGCTGCCCTGCCCACCCCAGCTGCCCTGCCCACCCCAGCTGCCCTGCCCACCCCAGCTGCCCTGCCCACCCCCCCAGCTGCCCTGCCCACCCCAGCTGCCTGCCCACCCCAGCTGCCCTGCCCACTACCCAGCTGCCCTGCCCACCCCAGCTGCCCTGCCCACCCCAGCTGCCCTGCCACCCCAGCTGCCCTGCCCACCCCAGCTGCCCCCATGCCCCACCCCAGCTGCCCTGCCCACCCCAGCTGCCCTGCCCACCCCAGCTGCCCTGCCCACCCCAGCTGCCCTGCCCCGCCTGCTGCCACCCTAGACTCCCCGCCTCTGCCCCCAGCCCCCCGTGGCCTCCCTTCACAGTTGCTCAGAGCACTCAGTGTCCTGGCGCTGCCACTGCGGCCCCTGAAAGAAAAAGAAAACCCTTTCCCCAAACTCTCCAAATGGAGCACCACTCGACATTTTTTATAGTTTTGTTTTCCAGTTTACTAGTGGCATTCAAGCCTAGGGGCTGTCACCTTCTCGCAATGTGGACAGTTTCATCTTCCGTGGTTTCAATCCTAGGACCTCTCACTTGTAGCAGTCACCCAATCACCAACCTGGCCACTCAACGCACACCGCTGCCCCTCACCTCTGACGTCAGCACCCAGGCAGGCATGCGGTGCTGACTAGAGTCAGCAGTGGGGCTGAGCGTGAGGGTGAGCCGCGGCTGCACTGCCCGCACCCTGACCTGTCCTGCCTGGCTGGGCTTGAGGGGCGGCCTGGCGCTGCGGGGCTGCCTGCAGGCCATGAACCGGCTGATCACGCCCGGGCAGGGCGCTGTGCCCCGCCCTGTTCAAGTATGGCCCCAAGTGTAGGGGTAAGGGGGGGCGGGGCAGGGCATCACGCATCAGGGGGCGGGCGCAGGGTGGGAGGGGGGGGAGAGGGGTAGGGTAGGGAGGGGAGAGGGGTAGTGGGTAGGGAGGGGAGGCGGAACGGGGGGACGGGGTGAAAGGGTTAGAGGGGGGGTGGAGGGGAGGGGTGACAGTGGGAGGGGGAGGAGCAGGGTTAGAGGGGGAGGGGGAGGAGGGGGGGGATGGGGGAGGGGTAAGTGTAGAGGGATGGGGGAGGTGGAAACGTGGGAGCGGTGGTAAGAGGGGGTGGAGGGGAGGGGTTAGAGGGGGAGGGGGAGGAGGGGGAAGCATCTAATAGCCCGACCCCCTTACTCCCTCGTTGCCCCCCTCCCTCCCTCCCCCCTACCTCCCTTGCCTGCCCCCACCCTGCTGCCTCCCCTTCACCCCTGGTCCCTCTGATGCCCCTGCAGGTCAGGAGGCGTTCAATAGCTTCCAGCGTGAGATGCGTGTGCTCCTGCGCAACTGCCTGCTGCGCCCCAAGCCCCCGCCCCGGGACGACACAAGATTGGGGCGCAGCTGTGGCGGGGCTACCACGAGCAGCAGCCCCGCCCCCCCGCCCCCAGCTGCCCTAAAGCCTGACCCAGGTGGACAGCAGCAACCAGGGGGTGGGAGGTGGGAGGGGTG